>JAIGNY010000948.1:1482500-1920000 GCA_020152595.1 Chiridota heheva
CCCTCCAGAAGTTTGAAGTCAATACCTTGTAAAACAGAAAAGATATTGGTTGTTGAATATGAAGATTTCACACCTCTAATTAGTGCAAATTGGAATTACCGCTCGAGGTGTTTTAGTTGTTTTTGCCGAGTTGCAACAATGTTTGAGGTCCTGAAAAACATTCATTAATAACTTTTTGGGGCTCGATATTCATTTGTCTGGAAAGTGTGTGGCTCATACTTTACAATAAATCAAGTTTGATTGACTTCTATAATGTTTAATGAGTGTGGCACCTCTAAGAAATTGACAATATCTTGAATATCAGTATTTGCATTTCCGTTGTCATGGAAATGCTTCAAAACCAGCAAATGGTCATATCTTGGGATTCCCTTGACCGATTTTGATGATTCTTGGTTTTTGTGTTTATTTCATTGTTCTCCTTCATGGTATATTACTTATGAATTCTTCTTTTTTTTTTTTTTCAGTCCGAGCAACATTATTGTTATTGTAGGTCTTAATGTGTTCTGCAAAAATTCTGAAAGTATTTTGAAATTTAACCTCTAATAAACACCCTCCTTTTTGAAACGGAAATGCTCCCCAGGGCATTTATTAGGGAATATACGGTAGGTGAGGATTTATTGATTGATAATTGTTATTTGATATAATTCATAATCAATAATTGACTGGTTTATTAAATTTAAGCTTGGCAGTTTCTTTCTTCATAGTATGATGAGAGCACAAGCAGAGAGTTTCTGCACAAATAGGGATAATTTATGACAGTGGGTACAGACGTATTTGTACAAGCTAGGAGGGGGGGGGGGGGCAGGTAATTGTTTCTGTGAAACCCTGAAAAAAGGATTAGATCAGTTAGTCAGACATAAATCTTGTGTGATTGAGGCAAATTGATAAAAAATTAAACCACAGTATGGACTAACTAATATAATTTAATTGCGTTTCATTCAGGAGATATCAAATTTGTACGTTATAAATTTGCCTGAAAATAAGTGGTGTGGAAACTTTACTTAAGGGAAAGTATAATCGTCCCATAAATAAATTCAGAAGTGAATGCTCGTACTGGTGATGTCACTTCCATTTTTCAATTTTCCTTATTTGACTGAGAGAAGTCTGTCATGTTTTTGATAACAAATGTAGATTTATATGTTTGGTCCAATAGATGGGTTATCGATAACATCGCATATTCCTCGCGATCAATAGGGAAAATTGAAAACGAAAGTGATGTTACCAGAACAGTGGCATTCACTTCTGAAGTTCTATACCTTTCCTTTAAGTCTACTGTAGATAACTAAATTGCATCAGATACACATTCTAGAAAATCACTTGCACTTTTTTCAAAGTTTGAACCCTACTGGTGGGATTTCTAACAATTCTCGATGACAAATATCCCTAAAGCATGGCACATAAAACTTCTCTTACAGCATTCTATCTCCTTGATATATCCCAGGATATTAATGATAAGAAAATGTGAATGAGACCATATGTTAGTGCATATTTTACATTAAGCCTTGAATAAAACAGCCAGTTTGCAATACAACTTTCCAGTTAGCAAGGTAATTACCTGGATGAAAATAAATGCCTTTTTTCAATGAAAATGGCTGCACGACATTCTTCATCTGAAGAAGATATATGTTTTAAATCTGCCTCTTCTCAAAAAATAAGACCAAATGAATAATGCAAGTCCGTTAAAACAAACATGCCTACATTTTAATTAGGGAGATAAACTTTGGAATTACCATACAGTGAAACAAAAATATTTTTGGGTCTGACAATGAGAAATAGCATCCAACAAAAAGTGAGAAAAACCGAAGACAAACTTCTCTTACCAGAACAAATTATTTTTGTTTTGCGAGAGTCTTCCATTGATTCGAGAATTTGGATAATAAAGGAAGTGACAAATCCAAATGTTAATCAGCTGAAACAAATACACTTAAAACAAGAAGTAATGCACCCCCTCAAGGAGTATTAACCGACTTACCGAACGTCACATATGCTCAAGATTTGAAGACATGATGTGACGTGCGGCCTAGAGAGAGACTGTAATTCTGTTAGTTGGGTCACCGGAAGGGATGCTGATGTTCATTTGGAGCTTATAATACTGGATCACTCTAAACTCAGAGTGACAAGTTTGTTTTTCATGTTCATGTGTAAGTGTCGCTAGTTTGAATCAAGGATGGTTTCTACTTGAGGGGGTGAAGGCGAAAGATCACGTACCCTATTATTGATAAGGATTGATGGATCGATTTCTGTAAAGAGGGGGGCGCCGAAAAGGGGTTTGCATTGTATCAACGGTTCAAGATATATTTGATGCACATTTTTCAAGAAAAAGGTGAAATTGAGGAGCAAGAAACAATTTGAACTAAGCTGCTTAAGAAGGACTTCAATTTGATTTGGTTTGTTGATGTTTAACAGCACCGCGACAGTCAGAGTCAAATGTGCCAAAAAATGTTAATAAATAATGGTGTAAAAGTTAAGATGGCGAGGAGATGGAAGGTTTATAAGGGAGATAAAGGGAAAAACTGAATGTGGGAGAAAAATGTAGGTGAAAAGAAAGGGGTGTAGAAAGGTAGAAGGGGAGGAGATTATATGTGGTGGAAGAGGTTGTTGTTGCGGAGGTTTTAGGCAGAAGTTTATGATCTTTGAAGAAGAATTGTTTTTAAATAGGTCCGAGATTGAGGATAGTGAGAGAAGAGATCTGGAGTCCTGGTATAGGGGACACATTAAGAAAATGTTTGATGGAGAGATCGATGTTGCAAGTGGGGCAGAGAGGGGTAGGGGAACCGGATAAGAGATGGGAGAGAGTAAGAGAGGAGTGGCCAAGGCGGATGCGTGTGACAATGATGTCTTCTCTGCGGTTGCAACTATGCAGAGGGGTGTTAGTCCCGACTTTGGGTTTGATGGTGTGAAGTTTATTACTGGTTTCGTAATTCCAGGAGTTTTGCCAGGTTTTGTTGATGTAGTTGAAATGGAGAGACAGAAGTCTAAATGTGCAATAGGAAAAGCAGAGATGTTCTTCGATTTGGTTGTAAAATTATGCAAATAAATGCATGGAGATTCATGCTGAGGGCAACATTGTCACTATCTTAGGAAACAAAATACATAGTAGCACATGACAACACTATGGCAGCACATGGCAACACTATGGCAACACTATAGCACATGGCAACACTATGGCAGCACATGGCAACACTATGGCAGCACATGGCAACATATGGCAACACTATGGCAGCACTATGGCAGCACATGGCAACACTATGGCAGCACATGACAACACTATGGCAGCACATGGCAACATTATGGCAGTACATTTTCTTTGAAGGTATATGCATTTTCGACAGGTATAGCAACAACATACTAAAACCCATGAAAATGGCAAAATTGGTGAAAAATAGACCATTTTGCAGCATATTAAAGGAAAGATATTGTCCCCTAAAAACATCCTCCGTGCTGGCAACGTCACTTCCCATTTTCATTTTCCCCTATTGATCGCGAGAAATCTGCGATGTTATCAATCACAAATTTGCCGTACCGTATACCGGGGCTAATGAAGATGGAAAACTGGAAGTGACGTTACCAGCACGGCGGAGTTCACCTCTGAATTAATTCATGAGACGATACCTTTCCTTTAAAACTATAATAAGCATAAATTGTGCAATATTTTGTGACCTTAGAATAGGGCTTGTAACTACAAGAACGCCCTTTAAAAAAGGGCAGTCGTGGCATTTAACTTTTTTGTATGGATAGTAATAAAGAAAGCAGTGATGTGTCTTATAAGGGGGTGCAGGGTTTCGTCCCCTAAAAAATCATAGCCCCCTCCCTTTCCCTAATTTTTTTTAATAATAACGTTATTCGACTTCTGCAAAATTTTCATGAATTTTGATCTTTCATCAATTTTCGGGAATTCTCCTAAAATTTTGGGGGAATTTCTTTCATTTCCATGAAACCAAAGAGCTCAAAGCTCTTTGGTAAAATCTTCAATTTCTGCAAAATTTTCTTTAATTTCCAGGAAAATTCTTCACTTTTCCAGTAAAGCACTGTCAATTCAAGAAATTCTCAGAAAGTGTTGCGAAAATCAAACAAAATTTCCAACAATTTTCGAATGTTTATGTTAATAATTTCTCACTTGCATCAAAATAAAGCATGCAGGCAACCAGGAAATAGAACCCTTTTACCGGGGACCTAGCTCCTACGCCTATGTCCTCCCTAATCTAAAAATGGCATTCAGTGGTTTTTGTTTTTTTTGAGTAGGAAGGGGGTTTAAGCCCCCTCAAAAATGAAAAGCTAGACACGATCCTTAAAGAAAGAAAACAAAGTTATGTAGGTTTTAATTTATTCAATATAAAATAGAACAGATACAATAAATAAAGAAGATCTGCAACTTGGTTCTCCTAAAATAAATTCTACCCACGCTGCATTTGACAGGTTGCAAGATTACAGTGTGTACATGATGAACGCTAACAATTTCTTAACCTGTTAACTTAGCTCTTTAAGTTTCAGAACCACATCCAGTGTAGTCAACATTCAGACTGTATTATACGATGTAGTCACTACATATAACTGCTATACAAGTACTGCAAGCGCATTGCCTAGCAGAGCCTCAGGCTACCAAGTGAGGTGTTTATCTCAATACATCCGGTGAGACTAGCCTCGTTCATTTCGAATTTCAAATAACATTATTCTCCTTCACTATCTCTTTGTGACTCTTCAAAAAATATTTGTGTTATAAATATTTTCTACTGTGTTTCTAAAACAGTAGAAATGTCAAAATAATACCATTCTTCATATCACTTTTCTAAAACAGTAGAAATGTCTAAATAATACCATTCTTCATATCACTTTTCTAAAACAGTAGAAATGTCTAAATAATACCATTCTTCATATCACTTTTTAGAACTGGCTAATAAAATATTGGATTGGCACCTGAAGTTTTCCTCAACGTTGCTAATTTACATGACTTTTGCGAATAACAACAACGTCATAAATTTCTATAATTAGCGTTGCTGAAATTGATTGTAGCATATAGTAACCATGGAAATTCAACCTTTAATACATAAACTGTAAGTAGCGTTTAATTTGAAGTCCATATTCTCTTCATCTAATCAAATTTAAAATATAAATCTCAATTTAAAGTTTTGTTTGTTTGTTTGTTTGATGAGGGCTTAACGGCATCACAACAATGAGGGTCAAATTGTGCCTGAGAGGTTAGATCATTCCAGAGGTAGGAAGGAGAGTAAACAAGGGGAGATTGAGAAAAACACGAGAACTAAAAGCCAGAAAGCTGGGATCGAGCAAGGAGGTGTATGAGTGAAAAAATAATGTAGAGAGAGAAGGGATGGGGAAGGAGGACTAAATATGGTTGTAGAGGAAAGCATGATGAAAGAAGGAGATCATTTTATCTGGAGGTTTTTTTCTAGAAGACCTCAGCAAATAAGTTGTGGGGAGCGTGGGAAGTTCTGGGAAGATCGCACAGGGGGCAAGCAAGGAGAACGTGATGAATTGTAAGGGTGCAATGGCAATTGTTGCAGAGGAGTTGGAGGGGAGCCAATAAGGAGGTGGGAGTGAATGAGGTGGGTTGTGACCAATTAGAAGATGACGGATTTAGAGCATGGAAGTTTACAATACTTAGTCCTGTCGTGTCCTGAGGGCCACGGCAGAAAAAAAAGGCTCGTGTGACTGATTGTTTTTTCGGTCCTTGCTCGAACATTTTGAATGGAAGGAAGTTGGCTGCAATAAATTGGACATTATCATGACCTTCACCCAGATTTAACAATAGAATGCAATTTAAGAACCTTTGACACCTAAAGTTTGGGAAAGAAATATAAAGAATCACATTCAAGGTATTCCTGTCCATGTATCTGCCACGGCAGAAAAAAAGTGCTCATGTGATTTATTGTTTTTTCGGTCCTTGCTAGACAATTTTGAATGGGAGAGAGTTGGCTACAATAAATTGGACATTATTATGACCTTGAACCAGATTTAACAATAGAATGCAATTTGGGAACCTTGGATACCTGAAATTTGGGAAAGAAATATAAATAATCACATGTTTTCCTGTCCACTATCATCACTTTGGCACATGCTGAAAATTTGTACACAGACTTTTGATTCCTAACTTCAAAACTACAAGTGTTATTGTGATCAGTTAAAGACATTTGTTCTACTATACAAATCCCTATCTGTTCATACACTTTCAAGCCAACAAATCATAAAAGCTAAGTCTACTTCAATCTTCTGCTCTCAACTCAATTATGTAAACCTCTTTTCAATCAAATATCAACTTCTAACGAACGATCTTATCATATACCTCAAAAAAAAAACGGTCTTCGATCAACCTGGCGTTTCACAACAGCCACAATATAACCCAATATTTTCTTTAATTTTCTCTTTATTTACAAGTTCCATACATCTGTATATATCGAATGTCGCTAGAGGCAGTATTACATACACATACCCAGCTACTTAACGAAATCCCATCTGACTGAAAAAACTTTTAACTTCTTCAAAGCAGACTTTAGAGTTAACAAAAAAATAGGTGTTTGCTCTATCCCTTATGGAAATATAAAGCACAAAAACCTGTTTGGCTGCAATTTCTTTTATTAACAGTAAGAAATCAGTTAATCTTCAAACATGGCATCATATTTCAAAAACAGATCTTGAAGGTGTTAGTGGGAGTTTGACGCAGACATGTTGAAAAGGAGACGGCAGGAAAATGATGAAGTGGGTCATGAAATGCAAATCTTATATGCAACGATAGATCTTTCTACACTTAACTGTTTTTCTAGACTCTGTCAAGAGCATACAACAAAGTCAGTGCCCTAGTTTTACTGTTTCAGAGGGGCAGCCCTGCCTTGCCCCTCCCTCCCTCAGAAAAAAAAATGGTAAAAAATTTATAATAATAAAAAATGACACATGTTTTAGAGGTCAACTACTTTAAAAATTTACCAATTTAACCTTTTAGGTGAAAAACCTTACATGGTTACAGAACTATCCTCTTTGGCTCATGCCTTTCAGAATATGTAGGATTATAAACACTAAAATCCAAGAGATTCACCCAGGGGCTTAAGCCTTAAGGCGGGGCCAATGGACTCCATGCTGAAATAATGAAACGCTTTGCTTGCATTAATGGTGCTGGACAAATCTAGCACCCTGCCTCTTTCCACATCAAGCTGAAAGTCAAGTTTATTAAATGTCAAGTAAGATTATAATTTTGAAAAGATCGAGCTCTAATAAAAAAAAAATGTTTTTAAGTATGTAAAGGCATATAGGATAGAGGTGCAGTGGCTCAGTGATTAATGAAGAGTCATTCATGCCCACATGTGAAAGGTTTGATTCCCCCTCCACGCAACAAAACCCTGCATTATGTCCTTAAACAAGACACTTTGTTCTGCAGGTTCACTCAGCTGTAAAATGAGTACCAGCACTGAGGAGCTGACCTGCGATGGACTGGCATCCTGACAGGAGAGTCATGTGCTCTCAACCGCGTACTCCAATTCAGCATGTAGTAAGCTAACTTTTTTAAAGGCACCAAGGAACACAAGAGGTAGAAAGAAATTGAAAGTTTTTGCCACTGTTCCAAGGAACAGAACTTTCTCAAATAATACTGTTTCAGATTAGAATTTACTGTTCCAACATTTTTTTGCCAATAACAAATCCGTTCTTCAAAAAAAGTTTAATATACAACTAATTTATTGGTTTATAATATGTGTCAGTTATTAGTATGATATAGCATCCAGTTGCATCGTACATGTAAGACGCATAAATTTGCATAAATGTGTATTCATGATTTATTAAACTGACAATTGCAGGCAAGGTGGGACAAGCTTTTACTTACTAGAAGAAATTATTTTTATAATAATCTTGTCTGACAAAATGCATTTTTTTAAAGCAGAAATCAAGTTAGTTGTCATTGAAGCCACATGCTTGTGCGAAAGAACACTGGAACAGTGATGATCCTGCAACAAAGCACTGTTCTCAGAACATATACAGCGGAACAGCAGGAAATTCAACCCCTAAACACTGACAAAATAATAGTCTGACACAACCAGCACTTTCTCTTCTTAAGTCTTAAGAATTTGCTGGGTAAATGTACCAGCAATATTACTTAATTTGTACACATGTAATTTACAATTTACAGAAAGGAGCAAATATATGCAGAAGAAGCTGACGTCACAACCCTTACAAAAATATCAGCTTGCAGCCCGCTTGCAGCAAGCTTGCAGCACGCTTGCAGCACGCTTGCAACACGCTTGCAGCACGGGTGCGTCAATTTAATATTTTTAGCTTGCGCAAGTGTGCGGCAAGCTTGGAACAATTTAGCTTGCACAAGCTAGTAAAAAAATATCTGCAAACTTGTGGAAGCTAGAAAACTTCATGCAAACTTGCGATGCTGACAAATATTTCATGCCAGCTTCTGCAAGTTTACTTGCAGCAGCTTGCGCAAGCTTGCTGCATGTTTGCGCAACCTTGCAGCACACTTGCTGTATGCTTGCTGCATGCTTGCAGCAATTTTGCCTCATGCTTGCAGCACGCTTCCGCAAGCTTGCAGCACGCTTCCGCAAGCTTGCAGCATGCTTCTGCAAAGCTAATCATTAAGAGCAATAAAAGTTAGTAGACCTTCACCGATCGATGCTAAAAGTTAGTAGACCTTTACTGATCGATGCTAAAAGTTAGCACACCTTCACTGATCGATGTTAAAAGTTAATAGACCTCCACTGATCGATGCTAAAAGTTAGTAGACCTTCACATCAAGATCGCAGCAACCGCATAAATGACGAAATAATCACACCGTGCAATCCATCTCAATTACTTAAGCCTTTTACCAAATTAGACATCTATAATACTCAAAATAGCAGGCTTTTATGGAAACAAACAAGTAAATATTACTTCAACGAGTAATGTAAACTTCATCCCGAAGAACAATCCCATTATTAAAAAAAGCTGGTTTGATCTACTGTAATTGAAATATATTAGGCCTACTGTACTTTGTTACTACTATGGTCTCTACAATCAGGCAATTACAGTCATTTTACTACACTTAACTGTTGTCATGGCAATCAACAATTCTAATAAAGACTTTCTAAGAAAGGATTCTTGCCTGAAATGGGCTTCCACATAAAAATCTCTTTTCCTAATATTTTACTTGTATAGAAGCAGATATTTGTTACATGTAAGGCTTATTTATAACCTGAAGTATTAATTGCCTTTACTAAGCCTTTAAAATTAATTAGTTAATTGCCTTTAAGACTTAATTGCAACATGGTTACAGAGCCAAGCTTGCATGCAAAATGTTGCTTACAGCAAGTTGTACACTATAGGTGCCTTGAAGTGAACTGTTTCCAGGTCCCCAGGGATGCGACCGTTTATCAGTTAACCAATGAACGAACGTTACTATTGTTTATTGTTACAAAAATTAGTGTTTCATTTAAACAAAATTTGGTCACAAAACTTTAATTCAAACCATTCCCCATATATCAACCACTTTGAAATCAAATCAATATTTTTTCCCTTTACAGCATCAACAACGTTAATTTGTCCATCGTGACGAACTCAAAAAGTTTTGATACTTGATTAAGTATAATCCTGATGAGCTCCACATGAGCTAAACTAGGATGACACGTGCAGGTGTGGCATCACAGCCATAAAGGTGCATGATGAAGGAAATAGCAGTGGAACTGGGTGACAAATAAAAAACACTGACAACGTCAATGACGACCAACATTAAGAACCAAGGGTGCACTATATACATGGAACTGTAGCTGAATTAGAGGACCTTGCTGCCTGGAGGCGGAAGCATGACTCTGATGATCAGTGGAACTGCTCCTTCAAAGGCTGCAGTGGAAGGTTGGAGAACAAGAGCTGTTCTAAATACAGATGGAGCGTGGATAAAAGGAGTATTTATCAAGAACCGAGGGTGCACTATATACATGGAACTGTAGCTGAATTAGAGGACCTTGCTGCCTGGAGGAGGAAGCATGACTCTGATGATCAGTGGAAGTGCTCTTTTAAAGGCTGCAGTGGTTGGTTAGAGAACAAGAGCTGTTCCAAATACAGATGGAGCGTGGATAAAAGGAGTATTTATCAAGAACCGAGGGTGCACTATATACATGGAACTGTAGCCGAATTAGAGGACCTTGCTGCCTGGAGGAGGAAGCATGACTCTGATGATCAGTGGAACTGCTCCTTTAAAGGCTGCAGTGGTTGGTTGGAGAACAAGAGCTGTTCCAAATACAGATGGAGCGTGGATAAAAGGAGTATTTATCAAGAATCGAGGGTGCACTATATACATGGAACTGTAGCTGAATCAGAGGACCTTGCTGCCTGGAGGCGGAAGCATGACTCTGATGATCAGTGGAACTGCTCCTTCAAAGGCTGCAGTGGAAGGTTGGAGAACAAGAGCTGTTCTAAATACAGATGGAGCGTGGATAAAAGGAGTATTTATCAAGAATCGAGGGTGCACTATATACATGGAACTGTAGCTGAATTAGAGGACCTTGCTGCCTGGAGGAGGAAGCATGACTCTGATGATCAGTGGAAGTGCTCTTTTAAAGGCTGCAGTGGTTGGTTAGAGAACAAGAGCTGTTCCAAATACAGATGGAGCGTGGGTAAAAGGAGTATTTATCAAGAATCGAGGGTGCACTATATACATGGAACTGTAGCCGAATTAGAGGACCTTGCTGCCTGGAGGAGGAAGCATGACTCTGATGATCAGTGGAACTGCTCCTTCAAAGGCTGCAGTGGTTGGTTGGAGAACAAGAGCTATTCCAAATACAGATGGAGCGTGGATAAAAGGAGTATTTATCAAGAATCGAGGGTGCACTATATACATGGAACTGTAGCTGAATTAGAGGACCTTGCTGCCTGTAGGAGGAAGCATGACTCTGATGATCAGTGGAACTGCTCCTTCAAAGGCTGCAGTGGAAGGTTGGAGAACAAGAGCTGTTCTAAATACAGATGGAGCGTGGATAAAAGGAGTATTTATCAAGAACCGAGGGTGCACTATATACATGGAACTGTAGCTGAATTAGAGGACCTTGCTGCCTGGAGGAGGAAGCATGACTCTGATGATCAGTGGAAGTGCTCTTTTAAAGGCTGCAGTGGTTGGTTGGAGAACAAGAGCTGTTCCAAATACAGATGGAGCGTGGGTAAAAGGAGTATTTATCAAGAATCGAGGGTGCACTATATACATGGAACTGTAGCTGAATTAGAGGACCTTGCTGCCTGGAGGAGGAAGCATGACTCTGATGATCAGTGGAACTGCTCTTTTAAAGGCTGCAGTGGTTGGTTAGAGAACAAGAGCTGTTCCAAATACAGATGGAGCGTGGGTAAAAGGAGTATTTATCAAGAACCAAGGGTGCACTATATACATGGAACTGTAGCTGAATTAGAGGACCTTGCTGCCTGGAGGAGGAAGCATGACTCTGATGATCAGTGGAACTGCTCCTTCAAAGGCTGCAGTGGTTGGTTGGAGAACAAGAGCTATTCCAAATACAGATGGAGCGTGGATAAAAGGAGTATTTATCAAGAATCGAGGGTGCACTATATACATGGAACTGTAGCTGAATTAGAGGACCTTGCTGCCTGGAGGAGGAAGCATGACTCTGATGATCAGTGGAACTGCTCCTTTAAAGGCTGCAGTGGTTGGTTAGAGAACAAGAGCTATTCCAAATACAGATGGAGCGTGGGTAAAAGGAGTATTTATCAAGAATCGAGGGTGCACTATATACATGGAACTGTAGCTGAATTAGAGGACCTTGCTGCCTGGAGGAGGAAGCATGACTCTGATGATCAGTGGAACTGCTCCTTTAAAGGCTGCAGTGGTTGGTTAGAGAACAAGAGCTGTTCCAAATACAGATGGAGCGTGGGTAAAAGGAGTATTTGTATGCTTTTGTTGATGGAGTAGGGATCTGGTACTTCAGCTGGTGATCATGGTGTGAGATGTAGGAGGCAGGTGTGAGATGTAGGAGACAGGTGTGAGATGTAGGAGGCAGGTACGTGTGAGATGTAGGAGGCAGGTACGTGTGAGATGTAGGAGGCAGGTACGTGTGAGATGTAGGAGGCAGGTACGTGTGATATGTAGCAGGCAGGTACGTGTGAGATGTAGGAGGCAGGTACGTGTGAGATGTAGGAGGCAGGTACGTGTGATATGTAGGAGGCAGGTACGTGTGAGATGTAGGAGGCAGGTACGTGTGAGATCTAGGAGGCAGGTACAATACAAGAAGGAAAGCTGATGTTAACAAGTGGTAGTGTATCTTGTAGAACATTGCTGACTGCGCCTGAGAGTCCTGTTAGACTTTTGGATAATATTTTAGCATTGTGCGTTTCATCGAAGATCACTGGCTATGGAGATACCCAGATAGTCATGATGCTCGACTCTGGAGAGGAGCTGCCCAAACATGAAATATTGGTGTGTTTGCGAGTGATGGGAAGGATCACGCATTTTTTCACATTGAATTCCATTAGCCATGTGGTTGCCTAATCTGCCCAGGTGTTAATATTTTTTGGAGGATCAGGTGATCATTTCTGTTATGGATCTCACGGTAGAGTATGCTGTCATCAGCAAAGAGCCTTATATCCGATCTGATGTGTTCTTGGATATCATTAATATAGAGTAGAAATAAGGCTGGTCCCAGAGCAGAACCTTGAGGTACTCGAGTGACACTTCTCAATGATGAATGTTTGCCGTTGACTGAGACAGCTTGATGGCGACTGGATAAAAAAGTATCAATCCATTGGAGAGTCGAGCCCCAGTTATCAGAATACGATCATAATACAGGCATAATCATCGTTACAAACAATGCTAAGCCTACTTGCCAATGGCAACAGTGTTAAGTGAAAATAACCACAGAATGTTGTGCAATAATTCCTTAAATGCACCAAAATCAATATCTTGTCCACTCACGTGGCTTTATTGGAATGATAATTGTGGATTATCTTTAAACTCTAGATGCTGCTGATGTTGGCCAATCTTTAACCATTCACTGCTTAAACAAGGGAGCACTCAATCGCACACACTCAACATTTATCTGGCCATATAATCTGGTTATAAAAGACAGAAGTCCATAATCTTGATGGACATTTGTCAACAAAAAGTGTATTCATTGGATATACAATAGGATTAAAATTTAGGGATTCAATTCAATTATAATTTTACTTGTTGAAGAAGTTTATGGTGCATCACCTGGGAGCAGTTTGATTAATTTCCTTATTTGCAATGACGAAAAGCAAAAATTAGTCATTAATTTTTGTTACAGGTCTGCAACTTATTGGTTGGGAGGAGGTGGGGTAACCCCCTGCTTCCGATGGCACTGACCTGCTGACATGTATTCCTATTAACCCCAGCCAACTCAAAGTAACAAGCCACTCACAAAAAAAGGCTTATACCACACAAAATATATGTTGAGCTACTACATCATTGATGTTCTAGTTTTAATCTTCTCATGTTTAGGTATTGAATAGAACATGCAATAGTTGCAACACCCTCTCCAAAATGGCCACAGTAATCATGTACTTAACACTGATCAAACAGCTTATTTATTTAACTCACAATCTTGATTCCGGCAGTCATTTGTAAATGATTGTAATATTTTATTAAATGTTCTTTGTGTTTTGTTAGAAAGATGTGTTTGTTAGAGTAAATCACCAGATATCTTCTTGAAAATGAAGCAGATTTCTGAAGCCACTCTAAACAGGCCTAGTACTGTACCGTATGTACACACAGTCAGACAGTGTGTGCAACAATATACCACATAATGGGCTTGATTCCATCGGACTTTTCGCCGTGTCATGACTTGTTCTTTTCCTTAAAAATTTGTTCCAGTAAATTATGACCACAAACTTACTGTAGCAAATAATGAGACCACTTATCTTACTTAGAATAACTGCTCAACCAGGAGAACAAATACAATGGGGCCATTGATAAGGGAATTTGTTTATAATTACTTGTGGTTTTCAGAATAAAGAAAATAAAGAGGAAAAGTCTGACCCGACCTGCTTATTTATCAGGTCGGGTCTGACTGTTTGAAATTCTAAGGAGCACAACAACTACTGTTATTGGTTAACCGATACACGATCGATAAAGATAATCATTTATCGTGGATAAAACGAAAATGAGCATCCTACTGGGCTCATATCTCCCAAATAAATGTATGCAATCTCAGCTTTACAGGAAAATTGCAAAAGGGCCGACACATTAGATTTTTTAAATCATAATTTGTATTTTAAACAAGGATATAATAATTGTGTGATACTTCAGATTATGATCATTAAAATTCCGAAATTTTCTTTAAAAAGAGGTTGTCATCAATTTTGAGACACATTTTGCTAGAATATAAATTTATTATAAAATTTCCTGAATTTCCTTCTTCAAACTGATCTTGATCATAGGGCTGACGATTACACGTGCAAATGTTTAAACGAATGAACCTTTGATTAAACGTTTAGTCTAATCCACCCAAAGTTTAAACGTTCGTGATTCACACTTGCCATTGAAAATCAATAACATTCAAACACACAAAACTTGCATTCAATGACTTTTACAATTCAATCTTTCCATTCACTCAAACAAAAGATCTAATCCTTTAAAGCAGGAGTTGAGATTCCCACTAATTAGCAATGAATGAAGCTATATTTGGCTTTGATTCACTGAATTTAGAGCTAATTGATGTGGAAAAAACTTTGATTGTCACCACAGATAAATGCAAAGTTTATCTGATGAGTCAAATAGATTGCGCAAAAAAGTAAAAGAGATTGCGAAATAAACGAGAAAAAAATGCTTCCAAGTTGCTGAGATTTCAGCGTGATTGCAAACATCACCGCCATTTTCAGAGGAATATTGTATCAAATACAGTACAGTTGGAAATAGGGACAGGTTAGATTTTTTTTATACAGGTAGCTGGTTCATGGTGGTGCACTTTTAAATCTTTTTCGGCACGGTCATAAGTGTTGAAAACATCAAAATGCTTGCAGGCCATGGCAAATTTACTTGCTGATATATCATTTCTGCATCTGTATAAAGCAGGTTCCAACCATGGATCATTATTTTTTTAAGCCTTATGGGTAATTTGAAGACTTATTATAAATAAGGTCCCTACTCAAGTTTTGTGACATTCCTTGCTCAATTTTTGGGGCTGGTCATCGTGATGGTTAAAGGCCTATGTGGTGGTTTTGTACTTCTGACTCTTGTTGTTTGAAAGTTTTTAATGCGATTGGGATGGGGGGAAGGGGGCGAGGCATTTAAAGAAGCGGAAATTCAGCCGTTTTAGACGTTTAGGCTATCAAAGGAAAATGCACAGCCCTACTTGATCATAATTTATATGCTGTTCATGAGTATGCTGCAGCATTCCTTCTCTACATGTATACGGCTGTTTAAATGTTTAGGCTATCAAACAAAAAAGCACAGCCCTACTTGATCAAAATTTATATGCTGTTCATGAGTTGCTGCAGCATTCATTCTAAACATATACGAACAAATGTTTAGGCTATTAAACAAAAATGCACAGCCCTACCTGATCAAAATTTATATGCTGTCCATGAGTTGCTGCTGCATTTCTTCTATTCATATACGGCCGTTTAAATGTTTAGCCTATTAAACAAAAATGCACAGCCCTACTTAATTGATATGCTGTTCATGAGTTGCTGCAGCATTTCTTCTATACATGTATACAGCTGTTTAAATGTTTAGGCTATCAAACAAAAATGCACAGCCCTACTTAATTTATATGCTGTTCATAAGTATGCTGCAGCATTCCTGCTATACATGTATACAGCTGTTTAAATGTTTAGGCTATTAAACAAAAATGCACAGCCCTACTTGATCAAAATTGATATGCTGTTTATGAGTTGCTGCAGCATTCCTTCTATACATGTATACGGCTGTTTAAATGTTTAGGCTATTAAACGAAAATGCACAGCCCTACTTGATCAAAATTGATATGCTGTTCATGAGTTGCTGCAGCATTCATTTTAAACATATACGGCCATTTAAATGTTTAGGCTATCAAACAGAAATGCACAGCCCTACTTAGTTGATATGCTCTTCATGAGTTGCTGCAGCTTTCCTTCTATACATGTATACGGCTGTTTAAATGTTTAGGCTATTAAACGAAAATGCACAGCCCTACTTGATCAAAATTGATATGCTGTTCAAGAGTTGCTGCAGCATTCATTTTAAACATATACGGCCATTTAAATGTTTAGGCTATCAAACGGAAATGCACAGCCCTACTTAGTTGATATGCTCTTCATGAGTTGCTGCAGCTTTCCTTCTATACATGTATACGGCTGTTTAAATGTTTAGGCTATCAAACGAAAATGCACAGCCCTACTTGATCATAATTGATATGCTGTTCATGAGTATACTGCAGCATTTCTTCTATTCATATATGGCCGTTTAAATGTTTAGGCTATTAAACAAAAATGCACAGCCCTACTTAATTGATATGCTGTTCATAAGTTGCTGCAGCATTCCTTCTATACATGTATACGGCTGTTTAAATGTTTAGGCTATCAAATGAGAATGCACGGCCCTACTTGATCAAAATTTATATGCTGTTCATGAGTAAGCTGCAGCATTTCTTCAATACATGTATATGGCAGTTTAAATGTTTAGGCTATCAAACAAAAATGCACAGCCCTATTTAATTAATATGCTGTTTATGAGTTGCTGTATCATTCCTTCTACACATGTATACTGTGTAAATAAGAACTTGCAGCTTAAAGTGCGTCATTTTGCCAAAAGTGTTTATCTGCAATAAAAAACGGTAATATATTTCTCAACTTGAAATACTGCATGGCATACATGTCACTTTCCATCAATAATATCTGTATTAAACTCTTGCTCTAGGCACGGTAAGCTCATATTTAGAGAAAGATTGGTTTTAAATATCTACGAATGCCTACAGTTGTTTAAGCCTTTTAAATAAATGTCGGATAGGACTGTCTTTAAATTTCAGTACCGGTAATAAATATATTAGTATGGTTGAACAATGCTTAAGAAAATTCAAAATAGATTAATTTCTGATGTATGGTACAGTATGAATGGGAGAGAGTCTTTTTTGTCTTTTTGTTTTTTTCATTTCCTTCTCAAATTTCAATCACTGAGAATGAAGATATAGTTTATTCTAGCTGGAAGTCTGTGAACTGAAAATAAATTTTGCTGATTGAAACTGGCGTTCTGTCCATGTGCTCTTATTCATTTATGCCAAGAAAACTGGGTCGTCATGGTTCGAGTATGAATGGTTAAAAACTTAATTTAGCAAATGATATTTCAACCTACAGTAGCCTTAAAGGAATCCTTACAGAAATTTTATCTTGCAAATGCTTCCGACAAGCTAACAATTTTTAGCTTGTGCAATTGTGCTGCAAGCTTGCGCACCCATGCTGCAAGCTTGCGCACCCATGCTGCAAGCTTGCGCACCCATGCTGCAAGCTTGCGCACCCATGCTGCAAGCTTGCGCACCCATGCTGCAAGCTTGCGACCATGCTGCAAGCTTGCGCACCATGCTGCAAGCTTGCGACCATGCTGCAAGCTTGCGCGACCCATGCTGCAATACTGCATGCTGCAAGCTTCGCGCACCCATGCTGCAAGCTTGCGCCCATGCTGCAAGCTTTGCTGCAAGCTTGCGCACCCATGCTGCAAGCTTGCGCACCCATGCTGCAAGCTTGTGCACCCATGCTGCAAGCTAGTATTTCTGTAAGGGAACACTCGGCCGGAAAGTCTCTTGCATACAAAAATACTGAACAATATCAACACTACTACATTATATAGAATTCCACTAATTTACTTAACAAAATCTGCATTTTCCCACTTGCGTTTCCTCGTATTTGAATAATGGAACATAAACCGGTAACCATGCAACAATAGCAACAAAACAGAGCTTGCAATCTTCATGAAATTCCACATTAATTCACAAACATTACTCTCTTTTTGGGTTTGTGTGCTTTGTAATATGTACTTTTATTATCAGGTGTTCAAAAAAAAAGTACATTTTCCCCTTCATTAAGCACTTTTATATTATAAAATGAGGATGCTTTACTCATTGTCCAGTCATAAAAATATTACAATCAAGCGTGAATGCTGTATTCCGTTCGCAAAGTTAATAAAAGAAAGACAATTAATCAAAAAATATGCAAAATACAAGTACGGATATAATATATTTCCTATTGGTTCCAGGTTGTTAATGTCATAATTAGAGTCATGCAGAAGTTGCAGCACACTGCACTAAAACAAAAACCTTATCGCATAACATTTTGGATACTGGCATTGATGGAAAGCTCACAAAAAAACAAGTCTTTCATACTGTAGGGCTAAGCAGGGGTGGACTGGAGGTTAAAATTCCAACGGTCTAGGTACCCAAAGGGGTGCCAAGAAGGACTAAACAGGAGAGAGGGGGGGATCTAAGCCCCCAGTGGGCCGCTCCAGTTTTTCACGCTTTGTGAGGCATGTTAGACACTATTTTGAAGCAAAGGGGGCAGCACCAGGGTGGGGACACATCAATCATTAACTGATGGACGGACTGACCATTCCGCCCCCTGGGGTTAAGTCTTTTTGCTTAATCATGCAAATATTTTCATTTTTAATGCAGCTGTCATTGAACAATGATTTAAACAATCACTACAAATGATTGTACATGTAGTTAAATCTAAATTAACATTCATGTCAAGGTTTTTCACATACAATACCATTAAGTGCAAGAAACGTGTACCTACTGTAGTAGAATATACTAGAGACTCTAGAATAAAACCCCATCACATTTCAGCCAAGCGCTCCTTAAAAGAACATTCCCATGGAATTTCATTTTTATGTATCTGATAGTTATCACAGCACTTCATGTGTTATTTTTTTTTTTTTGAAAAATAATTGTATATTTTCTGAATAATTGGGAACATTCTTTTTTCTCCCAACTTATTAAAAAAATTGTAGAATAAAATTGACAATAAATGTTTTCCGATCTGTTCATGCAACTCTATGTTCGAATTATACAAAATTGGTGATTCGTTTTTAAAGAATTACATAGCGTTTAGTACAGAAAGTGCTGTGATGACATCATAATGATGACGTAGACTCAATGCAAAAGTCATTTCTATGCAAGCAAGAATAATTAATAAAATCAATAACTTCTTATAGGAATGAGACATAAAATTGGTTTTTTCACCAATCTGTTTCTTTTATTGTCCTCTACCACATATATAATAAATTTCCATGGAAATATTCCTTTAAGTCTCAGGTGTACTGAGGAGAAGCTGCGGTGGCTCTAATTAATGTTTGTATGCGAAAAGTACCCGTTTCGACTCCCACTGCGAACGCTGTGTTGTGTCCTTCGGCAAGACTTGCTCCTGTCCATATCAGCTGTCAAATCCTTTGTGAGGCATGTTAGACACTATTTTAAAGCTAGGGGAGGGGGTTATAGGAATGAGACATAAACTTGGTTTTTTCACCAATCTGTTTCTTTTATTGTCCTCTACCACATATATAATAAATTTCCATAGAAATATTCCTTTAAGTCTCAGGTGTACTGAGGAGAAGCTGCGGTGGCTCTGACGGTGGTTAAGAATTAATGTTTGTATGCGAAAAGTACCCGTTTCGACTCCCACTGCGAACGCTGTGTTGTGTCCTTCGGCAAGACTTAATTGCTCCTGTCCATATCAGCTGTAAAATGCTTTGTGAGGCATGTTAGACACTATTTTAAAGCAAGGGGGGAAGGGGGGGGGGAGGGGGCAGTTTCAGGGTGGGGACACATCGGTCATTGACCGATGGACTGACTGACCATTTCGCCCCTGGGGTTAAGTCTTTTTTTCGTAATCATGCAAATATTTTCATTTTTAATGCAGCTGTCGTTGAAAAATGAAGGACACAACACAGCGTAATATGCATACCGACACTGCTGGGGAGTTAACCCTTTATAGATTGGTCCTAATGGGCCTTCATGGCTCGAGTATGAATTAAACATGTATTAGGAATTGGATTTTACTTCCTCTTTTGCAAGGTCTTTTTTTTTATAAACATTTTTCTCCATCTTCTCGAACAACGCGTCCAATGAACTTGACAAGATTTGAACTTTTAGTTTAACGTACCTAGCCAGCGCTTGACAATCAAAGCCATGCATCTACAGATCTAATAATACACCTCATGGCAGAAATTAAAATGACATTACAGCTGAAATTTCAATGAATAAAAACTTCTCAAGGACACAGAATCACAGTAAAATCTTTTCCAAACTTAAAGGTCAATTAAACCTGGGAGCTTAGCAAAGCTTGGATGTACCCAGATTTATAAAACCTATACACTATACAATGTGGTAACAATCTCAATTTCCTGCGTGAAGAAAACCCATTATCTTTTAACTTAATCATTGCACTTTTATGTATGGAAAAAAAACAGGCGAGCAAGTTAAATTCCTATGGAATTAAATTTGTATGCATGTGACAGAGAAAAATTTAAGAAACAAGAATGGTAAAAAACATGTTGATATCTCATTTCAAGAATAAGTTATTGAACTTTCAAAAATTTGCTTGCCCACATACAACGACTTTTGTACTAAGCCAAAGTATTCCCTGTACTAAATCTTCATTAATCTCTTTAAAAATTAGGTTTTCATAATTCAAATATAACTAACTTACAAGAACAGATTGGAAAACACTGTAAATTTCATCCCACACCATTCTGTATTATTTTTGAAGAGAAAAAAAACAACGTTCCCAATCATTTCGAAAATACAAAATTATGAATTAAATAATAGTACATGAAGTGCTGTGATGACATCATGATGATGGCCAGACGACTCAATCAACAAGCTTTTTACACAGACAAGAAAAATCAATAAAATTCAATAACTTCTTGGAGGAATAAGATATTAACTTGGTTTTTTCACCAGTCTGTTTTTATTTTGTCCTCTATCAAATAGATTAAAATGAAATTCCACTGGGATATTTTGTAAAGAAAATTGGAAATATATCGCTGTACTGATAAACAATACAGGGCACCAGAAAAATACTAAAATGATCTGTCGCCTATTTCACAGGGGAGGCCCACCCCTCCCCTCCGTGGGCCCGCCTTGCCCCCCTGGCATCCACCCTGCCCCTCATGAGCAAAAATGTATTTTTCACTTACATGTGAAATAACTTACATGGATACAGAACACAGAATGATAGCATAGTAAGCAATTGTTCTGTTTGGCTTATGACTATCAAAATAGTTTCATTTTGATGATTATAGCTAAACTCCCAGAGCTTCTTCACCTAGGGCTTCAGCCTTAAGGAGGCCCCTAGGTTTCACGCCGAAAAGACGCAGCGCTTCGCACGCGCATTAATGTGCCTCTTAACAAGTCTAGCACCATGCCCCTCTTTAAATCAAGCTAGGGGTCTGGTAAGCGTTAGTGAATATAAAACTCCCTGGCAATAAATATGACAATAGGAGCCATTTTTTCAACCCTATAAGCTCTGGAATGCATGCTCATCTATATTCTTCTGCCGTACGTGTAAAGGCTCCAAAAAATTAAGAGGAGAAAGAGTGCCTTTTTTGCCTGAACTCATCCAACCAGCAATTGACCTCTCTGAGTAAGGAAATAGGCCATGCCTACCATAGCAACGCGGTAACTAGATGGGGAAAACAAAACTCAATCCGTACTCGTATCAATCATGCATGTGGCCTGCCGCACGTACAAAACCCGTAGTCGCCAGTTTTATTCACCATCTTGTCTGTCACTCAGTCTGTGTGTGCAGAAATTTGTTTTGTGCAGTATATTGCATTGACTACATCGCTAGCTGTACTATACCAGAACGGTACCGAGTAGAATTTTGCCACTAGTTACGCAGAGGTTGTTTCTCGACAAATTTGTGCGGTGATTGGTTGAAAAAGCTGTCAATCAACTAAAAGAAGTCAATTATGCCATTTTTCAAACTTGTGCTGTTCATCCTTCTTGATCCAAGTCTTTTCACCTGAAGCCTTTTTCAATTTTGCCGTAAATATTATCAACATTTTCAGCACCCCTTACCACACACACACAGGCTTAAAGCATCTTACTTTACCAAAGTGATGCAAGCTTCCCATTTTTAGGAAGGATGAACCCAATGTTTATGAAAATTATCGCCCCAGATCTGTTTTACCATCTTTGTCTAAAACAATAGAAAGATTAATGTTTAATCGTATAATAGGTTTTCTTGATAAGCACAATGTAATATTTGAGGATCAATACGGTTTTAAGCCTGGTCATTCTACGGAATTAGCACTTATCTCTGCGACTAATAATTTATACAAAGCTCTTGATAAGAAGGATTCAGCGGTTGGGGTCTTTTAAGATCTTTCAAAGGCCTTCGATACTATTGATCATCAGATCCTTTCAAATAAGTTATCATTCTATGGCATAAGAGGTAATACACTTGCGTGGTTTCATAGTTATTTTTGTAATAGGCATCAGTTCGTATATTACAATAATTGTAGCTCTGATATTTATAATGTTAAATGTGGAGTTCCACAAGGTTCGATATTAGGTCCACTTCTTTTTATTATATATACCAATTTGTTTTGTGCAGTATATTTATTGCATTGACTTCATCACTAGCTGTACTATACCAGAGCGGTACCGAGTAGAATTTTTGCCACTAGTTACGCAGAGGTTGTTTCTCGACAAATTCATGCAGTGATTGGTTGAAAAAGCTGTCAATCAACTAAGAGAAGTCAATTATGCCATTTTCCAAACTTATGCTGTTCATCCTTTTTGATCCAAGTCTTTTCACCTGAAGCCTCTTTCAATTTTGCCGTAAATATTATCAACATTTTCAGCACCCCTTACACACACACACAGGCTTAAAGCATCTTACTTTACCAAAGTGATGCAAGCTTACGAGAAGACTACATGTACACAAAATAGTACCTTGAAAAATATTCCTTGCAGGCTACCCCTTACCACACACACAGGCAAAATACCAAAGTGTGCGAGAAGACTACATGTACACAAGCACAAAATAGTGCCTTGAAAAAATATTCCTTGCAGGCAGGCACATATCAAACAAAAGTAAAATATTCCCCAGGTGTGTATTACGGCAAATAGCGCATTAAAGGAATTGCAGCTAATGAGAGGTAGACACCTTGCACAGACAAGACTAGAGCAGGAGATTGCAAATGACGTCCGACGATAGGTCGTTTGGGGATTATAAGACAAATTAACTGCTAAGGTCGTAAGTACAAATGGATAAATTCACAGAAACAAATTAGGATGGGGATCAATGGGAGGTCCTAGTAAAATGGGAGGTCAATGACATTCAACACCGCTTTAATCTCAGCTGCTGAAAATTACAAAAGGGAAGGAGACATAATTACAGCGTGGTGACAGGGAAAAGATGTTATCGATGTTATGCATTATTGTATCATAATGAGTATAATTTGCTAGGCTGGATTTTTGAGAATGTGAGCAAAATGAGCAATGTGTATGAGGGTGTTTCAGCTGACGTCATGAGGTCACATGACTTTGTTTACAATGCCATTTTGTCTGGAAACCCCATTGTCGTCTACTGTACACATAATTAGACTTATATACGTTTGCATGTTGTTATATAAGATTTTTTTTGTAAGATAATTATGCCAGAACCTTGCTGTGCTATTGGTTGCACTAATAGATGTGTGCGGAAAATAAAAAGACATTTTCTTGATTTCCATCTGATCTTGATGGACGTTCAAAGTGGGTTTCTGCAGTATGACCCGGCTTCAACATAGTTCACAATAGGATTTGCAGCAAGCACTTTTATCAGGTATGTAGGCTTTGTGTGAGTATAACGAACAATCAGCTGGCGTTAACATTAAAGTTACTCTTCGTATACCTGGTGAAAATATCAAACTTACGGAAAATATGAAGTAAAATCTGAAGCGAACAAAAATTGCACTTAGTAAAATTCGCTAAACTGGTACTGGTAGGTTAACATGTAGTATGTTTGTTGTATGTGTGATGTGACTGAGTTGTGTGAAGACACATGAAATGCAACGACGCCACTGCCCTGCAAATGGAGTCCAGTTGAGTTAAAGTCACATGATGAACTCCCTGTATAGGGTCCAGATGGACACAGTTTTCTAGAAGCTCTTAATGGACTATAGACAGCTAGAGGCAATACAGGCTCAATTGGTTTAAAATATGATCTAAACAATTCGATCAGCAAATAATTCCATCAAAATTGGTTAAAAATTGACCAATTAAAATACAGCATTTTTAATTTTCAGCTGCTATTGCACAATAATATGTGACATCAAAGGGGGAAGGATCCTTCATCACCTTTTGTAAAACTTTTGTTTTATTTCTCCGTCAATGTTGTTTCAAATATAGCATTGGACTTTGGGAAAATGTTTTCAGAACTTCGTCATACATCGAATCATCATGTATCTAAAACAGACATTCTGAAATTCACAAGAAGCTGAATTTGATGAACATAATTTATAGGATTACATAAAGATCTTGAAATGTGTTACTCTTAGGCCCGTTGTCATAAGTGGACCCCTTTTAACGCGAGTATACTGCGTCACAACCGCGAGATCCGCACCAGGATCTTAACAATAGACCTTCCATAGCAACCCATGCTAAAAGACGCTACCGTTATATTCACTACGTAATGCAAACATGCACTTCCTGCATTTCGTATGAGCGGCGCATGTGAAAGTCAAGTTATGATATACTATTAAGAAATAGTCTATCCTTAAAAAGACTTCTCTTCATCCCCAAACCTCATCTGCCTGGTCAATTGACTGAAGGATCTACACGCTTCTCAAAACAACAGATGGCTCAGAAGTGAAGAGAAGAATAATGGGACCAAATAATCTTATGAACTTAAGAACCACCCGAAGTTGACAGATAGAAATTATTATTTTTCTCTAAACTTACCAAAACACTTGAAGTTGCTGAGTAGTACCAGTTACCTCATAATTTATTCATACCATTTTTCATATTTTTTTTTGAAGTTTGTGCAAATCTTCCTTTTTGTATTACATATCATGTTGGATGATCACATGATGACTATAACCCAAGTAATTGTAAGTATTTTGACATAGATAGTTACAACAGCAGAGCAAAGAATGCTGGTTTTTCTCCTTTTCATGTAAACAGCCGTAGTCTTATCCAATTTCAATACCATAACAGATTATATTTCCGTTCTTAACAATGATTTTTCAGTTATAGGTTTCTCGGAAACATGGTTAGATTCAAATAATAATGATTTAATTGGTACAGATAACTACAACCTTTTTGAACAACATAGAGATGACAAGCGAGGGGGCGGGGTTTGTTTGTTTATACATAATAAGTTCCCTGCATTTATGCGAGATGATTTATCAATTTTTAACAATGATATGAAGATTATATTTGTTGAATTGATTTATGATACGGTTGCTATTTTAGTTTGTGTTATTCATAGACCCCCTCAGTCTTCAGTTAATTCATTTATTGATATCCTAGGCTCTACTCTTTCTAAAATCTCAAATGAGCATAAACAGTGTTATATCATGGGTGATTTTAATATTAATATTGTCAAAAACAGTTCAGTAGACTTTCTTAATACAGTATCATCATACAGGTTTTATCCATTGATAAGCAAACCTACCAGGGTAACTTATAATTCTGTAAGTTTAATTGACAATATTCTTACCAATACTAACTTTGATAATCATACTACTGGTGTTTTGATTACTAATATTAGTGATCACTTTCCAATATTCCATCATGTTAACATTTCTAATCGTAAAATAAGATACGGTGCTACTTCACGTGTACGTAACTATTTGCAAAGTAATGTAAATAAATTCATTCAGGCAGTTAGGTCAGTTGACTGGAGCTCTATTTTATCAATTAATGACGCCAACCTTGCATATGATTGATTGGCAAATATTCTTGAAGCAAGTTATAATATTTGTTTTCCATTTATTTGTATTGATAATAACCCAAATGTCAAAAAGCGGCACCCTTAGATCACTTCAGGTATTCTCATGTCGAATAAAGTCAAAAAGAAATTATACAGACGGTTATTAGGACATCCATCAAATGTAAGCAAAACCAACTTCACTATGAACCGAAATAAATTAAATCATGTTATACACTTATCAAAAAAGAAATACTTTCATGAAAAATTTGATAGCTGTAAAAATGATGCAAGAGCACCTGCAGTATTATTAATAGTCTTTTAAATAAGAACACAGCAAATAAAAGTGTTAATACTGTATTCAAAGATGGTACTAGCTCAATCACTGATCCCAAAACTAAAGCAAATAACTTTAATAACTTCTTTGTTAATATAGGTCCTACTCTTGCAAGCAAGATCGACAGTAATAACTCATTTAACAAGTACTTAGACCCAACCAAGTATATTACAAGTTTTATGTTCCTTTATCCTGTTGTCGAAGAAGAAGTACTCAAGGTAGCCAATTCATGTCTTAAGCCAAATAAATCTGCTGGTTCTGACAACTCAAAGCCCAGTATAATAAGATTAGTTACTCATATTATTGTATTACCTTTAACTCACATTATTAATCTATCATTCACCACAGGTGTATTTCCTAACAAACTTAAGGTTGCTAAAGTAATTCCCATTTTTAAGAAGGATGAACCCAATGTTTATGAAAATTATCGCCCTATATCTGTTTTACCATGTTTGTTTAAAATAATAGAAAGATTAATGTTTAATCGTATAATAGGTTTTCTTAATAAGCACAATGTAATATTTGAGGATCAATACGGTTTTAGGCCTAGTCATTCTACGGAATTAGCACTTATCTCTGCCACTAATAATTTATACAAAGCTCTTGATAAGAAGGATTCAGCAGTTGGGGTCTTTTTAGATCTTTCAAATGCCTTCGATAATATTGATCATCAGATCCTTTTAAATAAGTTATCATTCTATGGCATAAGAGGTAATACACTTGCATGGTTTCATAGTTATTTTTGTAATAGGCATCAGTTCGTATATTATAATAATTGTAGCTCTGATATTTATAATGTTAAATGTAGAGTTCCACAAGGTTCGATATTAGGTCCACTTTTTTTTTATATATATACCAATGATATAAGCAATGTGTCTACAGAGTCATCACTGATTTTATTTGCAGATGACACTAATATTTTTTATCAGGGTTGTGACACATGACTTAAAAAATAATGTGTTCTGATTTATCTAAATTCTATGAATGGTTCTCTGCAAACAAGTTGTCTCTTAACATTATTAAAACTAATTATGTAGTATTTGGACCACTTAGTACAAATTGGGATGTCACTATCCACTTAAGCATTAAAATTAGTAAAGTAGATACCACAAAATTCTTAGGGGTCTATATTGATTTAAATCTTTCTTGGTCCATTTGTATTCATTCAATTTCCAAAAGATTTGAGAGGTCTTGGTATCTTGTCAAAATTGAAACATTTCATTCCACGAACGATTTTAAGGTCCTTGTATCAAACACTTATTTTGCCTCATTTATTTTATTGTTGCAGTGTTTGGTTGAGTGCTGCTAAATCAATCTCAAACAAATTAGTGATCTTACAAAAACGGGCCATCCGACATATCACTTATGCTTATTATCCTGACTACTAGTAATTTATTTTTGTCTCTTAATCTCCTTAAACTACCAGATCTCATTAACATTAATCATGCCACCATTGCTTACCGGGCTACTAACAATAATCTTCCGCCAACATTTATAAAGATGTTTAGGACAAACAAAGACACTCACAACTACAATACCCGTCAATCAAACAACATCCATTGTGTTTCCTGTCGCACCAACATTATAAGATTTAATTCATGCAACCATGCAATTGATACCTGAAATTCCCTCCTTAATTGACATACAAAGCTGCAAATCTCTAGTCTGTTTTAGAAAAAACCTTAAACGTAAATGCATCATGAATTGATTTGTTTTTAATAATTCCCTTTTACTGTTAAATACTTACATCCTTACTTCCAGAACATCATTACTTTACCTAAGATCTGGTGGGGTGGGATGGGGACATGTGGCTTCGATTGTATGTATTGGTGTGTGGGGTGGGGGCGTTTTGTACTACCAATTTGTTATCATTTTTGTTTTGTAATTTGGGACTGTTGTACTCAGTTAAGCTCACCAGAGTTTTTATACAACACTTCCTTTCACAACCATATAAATGCTACTGTATTTTGTAAATTTCATAATATAATTGTAAATAAAACTCTTCTGTAATTATATGTAATTAATGTTGTGAAAAAAACAAATAAATGAAATGAAATGAAATGAAAAAATGAAAGAAAAGATAAAAATAAAGTCACAGATCATACCTTAAATATTGATATTTGTCTGGTGTTTTTATTTTACATAATTAGTTTTTAAATGAATGAATAATTATCCCTATCAGAAAATCATATATTTCATGTACTTTCTTTGTCAATTACTGTTAAAAAACGCTTTGTTCAATGAGGAACGAATAGATAGAAATCATGGTGCCTAATTCGTTGGTGACTTCAAAGAAATAAACATATTAAATATAAAGGAATTTCTTTTTAAGTTATTCCCTTAATTGTTTCATTTGACTTTTTAGAACTGTTCACAATAATTGATGAAGAAATTACTAGTTTTCCCAGTTAAACTTAACAAAATATCTCCATAATTTCAACCATTCTTGAGGACATAATTTATTTACAACCTCCTCTACCTGGTATGCACTAGGCCACACAATTTATCATACTTCTAGCCGGTAAGAAGAAAGTTTCACTGTACCATGGGAATTGAAAGTGGAAAACTCGAAAGTATATCTCAAATTACTTTCCTAAAAGTACATAATTTTGGTTTTTCCTTTTAAAATAGTTGTCAGTAGATTATTAAGAGATAAAAAACCCAGTTCAACGTGTACTTTATGAAGTATAAATATCACATCCCTAATACATTCAGTAGTACCTCCCATATAAATTCTCAATGAAGCTTGTCATGTATTGTGCAATAAACTGAGTTCCCAGGGTCCATGCCGGATCTAGTTTCATGTGAAGTAATGGGAGAGTTAGAGGTTTGATGGGATTTTCCAATTATATTATGTTATTATGTACACAAGAGAGACTATACATAATTGACAGCTCACGTAAATTTTCCGAAGTTCTCAAGAGTTAGTAAGGCCTGACGGGATTTTCCAAACACGTTGCTGTTTTATATACATTTATATTTGCAAATTGTTTGACCAATCAAATGCAGTAAAGCTAAACATATTTTGCTGGGCTAGGAATGACATAGAAAAAGTGTAAGGGAGCAGTATAACTGGGATGTGAGGTACCTGATTGGAGGGGAAGAGGGGAGGGGGGCAGGAGCGGTTGTGGCTACAGGGAAAGGATGGTGAAAATCGGCCAACTTATCTTTTTTTATTGGTATTTCTTGTCCCCCAGTAGGCATATAGACTAAAATTTTAGATGGGATCAATAGCTGAATACAAGTGTAAATGCCACGGTTGTGTGGAGAACAAATTGTATTTATACAAGAGACAAAAAAAAATGTTAATTAATGTGGAGAGGAGGGGGTGGTACCCCCATTATAGCAGTATTCCCCATAATGAGAGAAGGGGGAGGGGGGGAAAGGAAGATAGTATTTATAGCATATACCGTTTTGTATTAGTTGCTGCTATAGGATATTGTGCACCTTCTTCCTGGGATTTTTCTGGACATAAATTTAACTGTTTTAATACTTCTTTAAAAACTAAAAAAATAAAAACAGGGGGGGGAAGGCACCTGATTTCATGTCCTTCAGTAAACGCAAACTTAGAGCCGGGTATATGCACCAAACTACCTCTTTTATTTAAGATTAGTGACAGTTGAAAAAATATGCTTCTAACAAAAGTTGTAAGCCGTTTTGTATTATTTTTAATGTAGGAGTTAATGGAGGTTTCCCCCATGTAACATTATCGGAGAGCAAAGGTCAGTTTGATTGCAGCATATTCTGGAACAATACATTTTAAAAAAAAATTACAAACATTAGAGATCACATATATATATTCAAAGAATGTTAGGCTATGACATTTGAATCATCTATTTTTTTATGCATATGAGTTCTAGTTTGTTTACAGTTTTAGTTTCGCTACGGAAAAAGTATAGTTCCATAATTCCCGGGCTACATGTTGCCCTACGTTTTAAGTATAGGCCTATAGAATAAAAAATATATTTTTAAAAATGCATACACAATTGGGGCAGAGGGGGGATTTGTTTCAGTTTCAATTCGCATCTTATGCCCCCAAGTTTGAATAAGAAGCCATGCATGCTCCTTCACGTTAAAGATGTGAATTTACGGCCCCAAGATTCATTGTATGAACATGTGTTTCTGCATCTCAGCCACCCCATACACATTTCAGAATTCAATTGTCTTATCAGGGGCTGCAGAGCATTCAAAATATTGGGGGATTTAATGAGGTAAAGTGACAAGTGATAACATTATTGCGGGGGCTGGGGGGGCGGAGGGATTAGGTCAAGTAACTAATACGTTCACCTAAAATTATTGGGCTGAAGCCCGCACACCCCCTTTCCAGCTCTGCCGCCTCTGCTGATTGCAAGTCATCATTGATGATAGGACCTAAATAAAATGATTAAAACCTTGATATGAATGCACAATTAAGTTTCGCGTAACTAGCATGACCACTTTAATATGAAATTCAAATTGGTTCTTCCCGTTTTTCTGTTTGTATTATATTCAACATTCATCATATTCATGTGAAAATAATCGATCCCCTGGTCTAATCGATTAGTCCTTCCAACATTAAAAACAAAACAACTGTAACTTGATACAAAAATAGAAAGCGGGATTACGTAATTTCCTCTTTGATGTCGTTACTGCTACGAGAAAAATCTGGGTCACTACCAAACTGTGTTTAGAGCAGTGATACGGTCTAATCTGCTGCACTGTATAATTTAGTGCACTTAAAATAGCTTTTTGAATGATTTAGCCATTTTATTTCACCCGAATCAGCACTGATAGGGCTGTTATGTAGCAATAAATATTAAAGTGTTTGAAGTTTTTATACTAAAAACCCAAAATGATTTGTTTATTGTCCTAACTACACATGTTGAGAAACGCTATAGCGGCCACGTGTGAAATCCGCAACTGGGGAAGACAGACTACAAGGCGTGAGAATATTGCCAAGTTTTGAGCATGAGCAGGTTGTTACCTCATCAATTTATATCAACACGTGCTGATTTTGTGATGCGTAATCTGGTCGTAAAAACAATAACAATACCCAGGCAAACATGTAATCCGTCTGTAAATACAATTATTAGTTTGAAATAATTGTTACTCTTTGAAGTAAATGTTAAAAGACATGGATAAATCTGTAATTTTTATCACAATAGGTGTAAAACGAGAATTTCTTCAAGTTTTCATTGCAAATTAGCAGACTCTTAAAAGCTGGAATACTTTCAACGATAGGTCAAAAATCATCGTTGCGTATGAATTTTCTTGATTTCTTTGCATTGCTACCCTGGTTTGATTAATTGATTCTTGTGTTTCTAACCTTAAATGCAAATTCTTCTGGGCCAACTATTACTTTAGGAATAGGTAGATTGGAAAAACAAAACATAGGGCCGAGGGGATTATAAAATCTTTGACATAGAGAGGAGAAGAAAAGACACACTGTAGCACATTTGTATGGAATATATGGAATTAATTTATATTTTCAGGATGGTAAGGTAGGATAAACATTTTCTTTATTTCAATTTATTCCTGCCCATACATGTATTCCAAAATTTGATTTAACCTTTTTTTCAATATGGGAAAACTATGTCGAAACTTAAAGGGAATAAACAAAACAGGAGATTGCTATGCTATTTTTTTCTCGAATTCATTTTGACAATCGTTATACCGCGGTGGTCATGGTGAGGTAGGAAAAACTTATTTTATTTTACTTTCTTCATGCCCTCACATTCCAAAATCAAATGCAACAATTAAGTTTATAATTCTCCAAATATAACCTTTTTCATATGCAAAAACTAAATCAAAATTTTCCGGGAATAAAGACGACAAAACAGAAGGTAGGTCCAACTATTTTCTGTTTCAAATTTATTTTAATGATCGTGAACTCGTATGCCACGGCGGTCGCGTCCATTAAATGTGAATATTTTCACAAGGACAAAGTCTCATAGCACAGTATACCGCGGCGATTGCGTAAATCTAATTTGTTTACTATCGTGTTGGCAATTCCTATACCGCAGCGGCCGCGAAATCTCTAATGCGTGAATTACCCAGCACATCAGAAATCGTGATACGCGGCGGCGAGTGTGGATGGTTTATTATTAAAAGTCACCTGAATAGTAACAGTCTGAAGCTGCGTCGGCTGCCGTAATACGGCGGCCGCCGCTATTATGACAACGGGCCTTACTATATCACAATTTCTGCACAAATTAAGAAATCATGAAACTTTGTTTAGTCATAACTTGAAAATCAAATAAGACCGTGGTAAGACTGTTTTACCCAGAATTCCATACTCTTTCACATATCTTAAATCTGCTAGATGTCCGTAGTCCTTTAAATACTCAGCAACGGTTTTTGATCCACCCAGAGAGCGACAAAACTTCTCTAATACCAATGTTCTTACCATGACAACTCCCTGTTTTGACCAAGTACAGATAGCTATCTAAGATTCATAAACAATGACATTCTTTCACTGAAGGGGGCAAAACATGTCAATCAGTGTTCACATAAAGGAGCAGGGTTGTGGGAATCCAGCACAATCCCTGCTCAAAAATAATTAAAGGGGGGAAGTTCTCCCAAAATAAGATTCACCGGAAAATGCCAAATTTTGCATTTTTTTTTGTCAAATTGTAGCGATTTGGGTTATTTTTTATTTTTTTTATTTTCTTCCAAAAAGAAACTCTCACTTAAAAAAAAAAAAAAAACCCTTAAATTACACTAGGAGGAAAATTTGCCCCTCCCCCCTTCCTTCCCCCTCCCTCCCAACTTTGAATCTTAGTGTGAATACTAATGTCAATAAATATTTGAAAACTTCACCAAACAGACTTATAGGTCTTTATTCTTTATCAATAGTAAGTGTGTAGTCTAAGTGAATAAAAATAAATATTTTTGTATCACACTATCGGGAGGGGTATACCCCCTGCTGCACTAGCTACAGCTGGGATCTTGTTAAGAAATATCATGAATTGTAGTGTGACGAATCAAATTCTTCATATATTTGGTATCCGAGATATATGCCTATTTCACAGTTCTGAAGAAAGGTGTCAAAAATCCTCCCACAAGAAATTGTGACAGAAATAATATTAATGTCATAAATATATCTTTGTACACTTACAAAAATTGTATGTGTTATAAGTCCTTTGACATCATGCAACATTGTTCTACAAATTAACCTTTGCAGAAATTTCAGCTTGAAGCATGCTTGCGCCAAGCTAACATTTCACTTGCGCGCTGCAAGCTTGCACAGAGCGTGCTGCAAGCTAGTATTTGAAACAAATACTAGCTTGCGCAAGCTAACACTAGCTTGCAAAGCTAGCATAAAATATTTGTTAGCTTACACAAGCTTGCAGAAAGTTTTGCTAGCTTGTGCAAGCTTGCAGATAGTTTTTGCTAGCTTGTGCAAGCTAATTTGTTTCAAATACTAACTTGCAGTAAGCTTGCATCACGATTGGGCAAGCTGAAAATTGTTAGCTTGTCGCAAGCTTGTGCAAGCTAATTTGTTCTAAATACTAACTTACAGTAAGCTTGCAGCATTATTGCGCAAGCTAAAAATTGTGAGCTTGTTGCAAGCTTGATGCAATCCAATTTTTCTGTAAGGAGAAGTTTATCTCTCTGATTAAAATGTCTGCATGTTTGCTTTAATGGACGGACTCGCATTATTCATTTGGTTTTGTTTTTTGAGAAGAGGCAGATTCAAAACCTATATTCTTCTTCTAATGAAGAATGTCTTGTGGCCATTTTCATTACAAAAAAAAGGCATTTATTTTCATCAGGGTAATTACCTTGCAAACTAGAAAGTTGTATTGCAAATTGGCCATTATATTCATTGTAAAAGATGTCCTGTATGCAATATGGCCTCATTAATTTTCATTAATATCCTGGGATATAAAAAGGAGATAGAATGCTGGAAGAGAAGTTTTGTGTGCCATGCTTCAGGGATATCTGTCATCGAGAATTGTTAGAAATCCTACCAATAGTGTTCAAACTTAAAGAAAAAAAAGTTTAAGTGATTTTCTAGAATGTGTATCAGACACAATTCACTCGTCCACAGTAGACTTAAAGGAAAGGTAAAGACATTCAGAAGTGAATGCCACTGTTCTGGTAACATCACTTTCGGTTTTCAATTTTCCCTATTGATCGCTAGGAATATGCGATGTTATCGATCACACATCTATTGGACCAAACATATGGGCCTACATTTGTTATCGAAAAAGTGACAGATTTCTCAGTCAAATAAGGAAAATTGAAAACCATAAGTGACATTACCAGTTCGACAGCATTTACTTTTGAATTTATTGCTGGGCCGATTATACTTTTCCTTTAAGTAAAGTTTTTACATTACCTATTTTCATGCAAATTTATAACGTAAATATTTGATATCTCCTGAATGAAACGCAATTTTGTTATATTAGTTAGTCCACACTGTGGCTTAATTCTTTATAATCTTGTCCTCAATTACACAAGATATATGTCTGACCAACTGATCTAATCCTTTTTTCAGGGTTTCACAGAAACAATTACCTTTATTTTCCCCCACGCTTGTACAAATACGTCTGCACTCATTGTCATGAATTATCCCTATTTGTGCAGAAACTCTCTGCTTGTGCTCTTTATCATATAATGAAGAAAGAAACTGCCAAGCTTAAAGTTAATAAACCAGTCAATTATAGATTCTGAATTATATCAAATAACAATTATCAGAGATACATCAATCAATAAATCCTCACCAATATACAAACAAATTATCGCAGACGCCAACAAAAAGCCATCTCAACCTTTATGCATCATTGGAAATGTGTTTTATTGTTCCTGACGCGACCTTCTTTTAATTTGCTTTTTCTGGGCTAAATTGTTCTTTTATTGACAATTAAAGGATTAGTTCAGTGGCCAGGCACGTTCATCTTATATGAAAGAGGACTTCAAAAGAAACAAAATGGTGAAGAGAGCATTCACAGCCTCAGATTCCTCAAAGTCTTCATGTATTTTAAAAGAAAGTTTATTAAATTTGTTCACTATTTAAATTATTTTTCTTCAAACTTTCTTCAGGTGGTATATTATAAATACCCTTCCTAGAGTGTTTTACTACTTTTATAAGCCACAAAATCGCAAGACAAAAGATGATAGAATACATAAAGACTTTGGGAAATCTGAGGCTATGACATCACAACTAGTCTGATTTCAGTCATTTCTATACAATTAATACCAAACTTTAAACTTAAATATCTCCTAATGGAATAAGATTTTTGATTGCTTTTTTCACTATTTTGTTTCGTTTGAAGTCCTCTTTTATATCAAACAGACTTGCTTGACCACTAAACTAATCCTTTAAGAACCCAGTAACCAGTTAGAGACTATTCAGCACTGACATCAGTCATGAGTGTATGAATACATAAAATATAAGAAATCAGCATAAAAATGGGAATCTAGCATCCATTTAAAATTATTCTTTCTTTCCTCATTAATTTTCTTGCCACGCACAATAGTATTAATTGATAGATTATTATGATCAAAAAAATTACGTTGTATTTAGTAAAGATTGAAAGATTTTTTTTCAATTTCAAATTTTCAAAAGGGAACTTTTTGTGTTGTTTTTTTGTTTTGGGACCAATTTGTATGTTTTGAGACTGATTGTAAGCCCATATGAGCTTATGAGACTGCTGAAAACTGGTATGAAATGTTCCAAATCTCATACTATAAATATGCATAAAAACTGGCATAAAAATGACGAGGAATAAATTCCAAATCATGATGAGCATAAATATTCTTGAGCATAGATATCCAAGATAAGCCCAAATATCCATGATGAGCATAAATATCCATGATGAGCGTAAATATCCATACTGAGCATAAATATCCATGATGAGCATAAATATCCATGAGCATAAATATTCATGAGCATAAATATCCATACTGAGCATAAATATCCATACTGAGCATAAATATCCATACTGAGCATAAATATCCATGAGCATAGATATCCATAATGAGCACAAATATCCATGAGCATAGATATCCATAATGAGCATAAATATCCATACTGAGCACAAATATATATACTGAGCATAAATATCCATGAGCATAACTATCCATACTAAGCATAAACATCCATGATGAGCATAAATATTCAAGATGAGCATAAATATCCACGAGCATAAATATCCATGATGCACATAAATATCCATGGTGAGCACAACTATCCATACTGAGCATAAATATCCATGAGCATAAATATCCATGATGAGCATAAATATTCATGATGAGCATAAATATCCATGAGCATAAATATCCATGATGAGCATAAATATTCATGATGAGCATAAATATCCATGAGCATAAATATCCATGAGCATAAATATCCATGAGCATAAATATCAATGATGAGCATAAATATCCATGATGAGCATAAACATCCATGATGAGCATGACCGACTTACCTTCCAAACACCTGCCCCTGAACAATACTCGTTGTTCCAATCTGAAAGCGTTCATAGATTCTGCTGATGAAAAATTGATTTCTCTAGAAACAGCTTTACATTTGAGTACTTTCTTTGGAACCCTGGCTTCGTGTTCCTTGCCTGGTACAGATCTAGGAAAAACAAGAAAATTGGTTGGTGAATTGCTGTAAACCGCACAATAGTACATACTGTAGCTTGTTATATTGCAATTGGCCTCACTAAGTACGGAAAGGCCACGCCCACCATAGCAACACAGTAACTAGGTGGGGCAAACAAACCTCAAATCCGTAATCCTGCATGACCAATGCATCAACATTTCGATGTTCATGTGGTCAGCCACAAGTTTTGATCCATTTATGGCACTTTTCCAGATCTTTAGAGTTTTTAGCAAATGGAATAAATAAAATTATGTTTGCTAACTGTTCTGGGTAACGGGAGTCGGATATACAAAGCCTGTAACAAACCAGTAAATGCAATTTTTTCATGATATTGATATGATACAACATAAATGCAGAAAAAAAAAAAAAACTTTTATAGCTAGACATTTTCTTGACTTAATGCAATTAATTTTGAGTCATGATAACTAAAATTCAAATTTCTTTATATCATACTCTTTATTCTTTTTTCTCCAAATTTTTATCCTAAATTTTTGATTTTTCAAATTTATAATTTCTAATTTTGTTATTTTGCTAAAAAAAAAAAAGATCATCACCCACTTTGAGACCCATTTTGCTTCCAATTTAAAGGATTTATTATAGGGTCAAACAAGTTGAACTTATACGAGAGGACTTCAAAAGAAACAAATGGTACAGAAAGCATTCAAATATCTTATTCCTTTAAGAAGATATTTAAAGTGTGGTATCAATCAGGTAGAAACAACTGAAATCACACTAGTTGTGATATCATAACCTCAGGTTCCTCAAAGTCTTAAAGTATTCTTTCCTATTTTGTCCTGCAATTTTGTGGCTTAAAAACCATGGGATATGTCAAAAAAGCAGTCAAACATAATCTTATATTTATCGGGTCTTTATAATTTACCACCCGAAAAAGTTTTGAGAAAAAATAATTCAAATATTAAAAAAGTTAAATAAATGTTCTTTAAAATACATCAACAATTGTTAAGAATGTGAGAATGAAGGCACCAAACTGCCATAGTAAACTTATGTACAACACCAGTCATTTCTACACAGATAAGAGAGAACTTAAACTTAAAAATCTCCTGAATAGAATAAGATTTTTAATGCTTTCTACACCATTGTAGTTCTATTGAAGTTCTCTTTCATATAAGATGGACTTGCTTGACCCCTGAACTAATCCTTAAATGCAAAAAACATTGCTACAAAACTCTGATTCCCTCCCCTCTTTAGCTATGCTACAGTACATCCTGCACACAGGAAAATTCAACAAATAGGTATTCCTCCATTCATGATCACTCCCTTACCGAAATTTTAGCTTGCAGCACGCTTGCGATAAGCTAACATTATTAGCTTGCACAAGCGTGCTGCAAGCTTGCACAAGCGTGCTGCAAGCTTCCAGCAAGCATGCTGCAAGCTAGTATTTGGAACAAAAACTAGCTTGCGCAAGCTAACATAAAATATTTGTTACCATGCGCAAGCGAACATAAAATATTTGTTACCTTGCGCAAGTTTGCAAAATGTTTTGCTAGCTTACGCAAGCTTGCAGATAGTTTTTGCTAGCTTGCGCAAGCTAATTTGTTCCAAATACTAGCTTGCAGCAGGCTTGCAGCATGTGCTGCAAGCTTGCAGAATGCTTGCTGCAAGCTTGCAGCACTCTTAGCGTGCTGCAAGCTAATATTACTGTAAGGGCTGTTTCCAAATGTTTAAATCTCTACATGATTTATCTTTATTTCACAATGCTTATCAAATCAAATTCACATAATTCAATTTTCTCTGCAAAATTAGATTAAATGTGAAAGCTTATTCCAACTAATTCCTGGGACTTCCAAGCGTTCAGGAATTACACAATAGATAACGAATTTCCATGCTATGGCATCTTATTCTGTTATTCACGTACTGTAGCATGTGCTTTGCATTCCGTGTGCTTTGTCCGAATTTGCCAATCCATTTTGCCAAATTTGTATATTTTAGGTAGAGCTGGTAGCATTTTCTTGTTCCCCCATCCCATACACTTATGACAGTTTAAAATTTAAGATGATAATCCCATACACTTATGACAGTTTAAAATTTAAGATGATAATCCCATACACTTATGACAGTTTAAGATTTAAGATGATAATCCCATACACTTATGACAGTTTAAGATTTAAGATGATAATCCCATACACTTCTGACAGTTTAAGATTTAAGATAATCCCATACACTTATGACAGTTTAATAAATTAAGATGATAATCCCATACACTTATGACAGTTTAAGATTTAAAATGGCAATCCCATTTTGACAGTTTCAGATTTAAGATGATAATCCCATACACTTATGACAGTTTCAGATTTAAGATAATAATCCCATACACTTATGACAGTTTAAGATTTAAGATGATAATCCCATACACTTCTGACAGTTTAAGATTTAAGATAATCCCATACACTTATGACAGTTTAAGATTTAAGATGATAATCCCATACACTTCTGACAGTTTCAGATTTAAGATAATAATCCCATACACTTATGACAGTTTAAGATTTAAGATGATAATCCCATACACTTCTGACAGTTTAAGATTTAAGATAATCCCATACACTTATGACAGTTTAGTAAATTAAGATGATAATCCCATACACTTATGACAGTTTAAGATTTAAGATGATAATCCCATACACTTATGACAGTTTAAGATTTAAGATAATCCCATACACTTATGACAGTTAAGGATTTAAGATGATAATCCCATACACTTATGACAGTTAAGGAATTAAGATGATAATCCCATACACTTATGACAGTTTAAGATTTAAGATGATAATCCCATACACTTATGACAGTTTAAGATTTAAGATGATAATCCCATACACTTATGACAGTTTAAGATTTAAGATGATAATCCCAAACACTTATGACAGTTTAAGATTTAAGATGATAATCCCATACACTTATGACACTTTAAGATTTAAGATGATAATCCCATACACTTCTGACAGTTTAATAAATTAAGATGATCATCCCAGACACTTATGACACTTTAAGATTTAAGATAATCCCATACACTTATGACAGTTTCAGATTTAAGATAATAATCCCATACACTTATGACAGTTTAAGATTTAAGATGATAATCCCATACACTTCTGACAGTTTAAGATTTAAGATAATCCCATACACTTATGACAGTTTAGTAAATTAAGATGATAATCCCATACACTTATGACAGTTTAAGATTTAAGATGATAATCCCATACACTTATGACAGTTTAAGATTTAAGATAATCCCATACACTTATGACAGTTAAGGAATTAAGATGATAATCCCATACACTTATGACAGTTAAGGAATTAAGATGATAATCCCATACACTTATGACAGTTTAAGATTTAAGATGATAATCCCATACACTTATGACAGTTTAAGATTTAAGATGATAATCCCATACACTTATGACAGTTTAAGATTTAAGATGATAATCCCATACACTTATGACACTTTAAGATTTAAGATGATAATCCCATACACTTATGACAGTTAAGGAATTAAGATGATAATCCCATACACTTATGACAGTTAAGGAATTAAGATGATAATCCCATACACTTATGACAGTTTAAGATTTAAGATGATAATCCCATACACTTATGACAGTTTCAGATTTAAGATGATAATCCCATACACTTATGACAGTTTAAGATTTAAGATGATAATCCCAAACACTTATGACAGTTTAAGATTTAAGATGATAATCCCATACACTTATGACACTTTAAGATTTAAGATGATAATCCCATACACTTATGACAGTTTAAGATTTAAGATGATAATCCCATACACTTATGACAGTTTAAGATTTAAGATAATCCTATACACTTACGACAGTTTAAGAATTAAGATGATAATCCCATACACTTATGACAGTTGAGGATTTAAGATGATAATCCCATACACTTATGACAGTTTAAGATTTAAGATGATAATCCCATACACTTATGACACTTTAAGAATTAAGATGATAATCCCATACACTTATGACAGTTTAAGATTTACAATAATCCCATACACTTATGCCAGTTTAAGATTTAAGATGATAATCCCATACACTTATGACAGTTGAGGAATTAAGATAATAATCCCATACACTTATGACAGTTTAAGATTTAAGATGATAATCCCATACACTTATGACAGTTTAAGATTTAAGATGATAATCCCATACACTTATGACAGTTGAGGAATTAAGATAATAATCCCATACACTTATGACAGTTTAAGATTTAAGATGATAATCCCATACACTTATGACAGTTTAAGATTTAAGATGATAATCCATACACTTATGACAGTTTAAGATTTAAGATGATAATCCCATACACTTATGACAGTTTAAGATTTAAGATGATAATTCCATACACTTATGACAGCTTAAGATTTACAATAATCCCATACACTTATGCCAGTTTAAGATTTAAGATGATAATCCCATACACTTATGACAGTTGAGGAATTAAGATAATAATCCCATACACTTATGACAGTTTAAGATTTAAGATGATAATCCCATACACTTATGACAGTTTAAGATTTACAATAATCCCATACACTTATGCCAGTTTAAGATTTAAGATGATAATCCCATACACTTATGACAGTTGAGGAATTAAGATAATAATCCCATACACTTATGACAGTTTAAGATTTAAGATGATAATCCCATACACTTATGACAGTTTAAGATTTACAATAATCCCATACACTTATGCCAGTTTAAGATTTAAGATGATAATTCCATACACTTATGACAGTTTAAGATTTAAGATGATAATCCCATACACTTATGACAGTTTAAGATTTAAGATGATAATTCCATACACTTATGACAGTTTAAGATTTAAGATGATAATCCCATACACTTCTGACAGTTTAAGATTTAAGATGATAATCCCATACACTTATGACAGTTGAGGAATTAAGATGATAATCCCATACACTTATGACAGTTTAAGATTTAAGATGATAATTCCATACACTTATGACAGTTTAAGATTTAAGATGATAATCCCATACACTTCTGACAGTTTAAGATTTAAGATGATAATCCCATACACTTATGACAGTTGAGGAATTAAGATGATAATCCCATACACTTCTGACAGTTTAAGATTTAAGATGATAATCCCATACACTTATGACAGTTGAGGAATTAAGATGATAATCCCATACACTTCTGACAGTTTAAGATTTAAGATGATAATTCCATACACTTATGACAGTTGAGGAATTAAGATAATAATCCCATACACTTATGACAGTTTAAGATTTAAGATGATAATCCCATACACTTCTGACAGTTTAAGATTTAAGATGATAATTCCATACACTTATGACAGTTGAGGAATTAAGATAATAATCCCATACACTTCTGACAGTTTAAGATTTAAGATGATAATCCCACACACTTATGACAGTTTAAGATTTAAGATAATCCCATACACTTATGACAGTTTAAGATTTAAGATAATCCCATACACTTATGACAGTTTAAGGTTTAAGATGATAATCCCATACACTTATGACAGTTTAAGATTTAAGATGATAATCCCATACACTTATGACAGTTTAAGATTTAAGATGATAATCCCATACACTTATGACAGTTTAAGATTTAAGATGATAATCCCATACACTTATGACAGTTTAAGATTTAAGATGATAATTCCATACACTTATGACAGTTGAGGAATTAAGATAATAATCCCATACACTTCTGACAGTTTAAGATTTAAGATGATAATCCCATACACTTATGACAGTTTAAGATTTAAGATGATAATCCCATACACTTATGACAGTTTAAGATTTAAGATGATAATCCCATACACTTATGACAGTTTAAGATTTAAGATAATAATCCCATACACTTATGACAGTTTAAGATTTAAGATGATAATCCCATACACTTATGACAGTTTAAGATTTAAGATGATAATCCCATACACTTATGACAGTTTAAGATTTAAGATGATAATCCCATACACTTATGACAGTTTAAGATTTAAGATAATAATCCCATACACTGATGACAGTTTAAGATTTAAGATGATAATCCCATACACTTATGACAGTTTAAGGTTTAAGATGATAATCCCACACACTTATGACAGTTTAAGATTTAAGATGATAATCCCATACACTTATGACAGTTTAAGATTTAAGATAATAATCCCATACACTGATGACAGTTTAAGATTTAAGATGATAATCCCATACACTTATGACAGTTTAAGATTTAAGATGATAATCCCATACACTGATGACAGTTTAAGATTTAAGATAATAATCCCATACACTGATGACAGTTTAAGATTTAAGATAATAATCCCATACACTTATGACAGTTTAAGATTTAAGATAATAATCCCATACACTGATGACAGTTTAAGGTTTAAGATGATAATCCCATACACTTATGACAGTTTAAGATTTAAGATGATAATCCCATACACTTATGACAGTTTAAGATTTAAGATGATAATTCCATACACTTATGACAGTTTAAGATTTAAGATGATAATCCCATACACTTATGACAGTTTAAGATTTAAGATGATAATCCCATACACTTATGACAGTTTAAGATTTAAGATAATAATCCCATACACTGATGACAGTTTAAGATTTAAGATAATAATCCCATACACTTATGACAGTTTAAGATTTAAGATAATAATCCCATACACTGATGACAGTTTAAGATTTAAGATGATAATCCCATACACTTATGACAGTTTAAGATTTAAGATAATAATCCCATACACTGATGACAGTTTAAGGTTTAAGATGATAATCCCATACACTTATGACAGTTTAAGATTTAAGATAATAATCCCATACACTTATGACAGTTTAAGATTTAAGATGATAATCCCATACACTTATGACAGTTTAAGATTTAAGATGATAATCCCATACACTTATGACAGTTTAAGATTTAAGATGATAATCCCATACACTTATGACAGTTTAAGATTTAAGATAATAATCCCATACACTGATGACAGTTTAAGATTTAAGATGATAATCCCATACACTTATGACAGTTTAAGATTTAAGATGATAATCCCATACACTTATGACAGTTTAAGATTTAAGATAATAATCCCATACACTGATGACAGTTTAAGATTTAAGATGATAATCCCATACACTTATGACAGTTTAAGAATTAAGATGATAATCCCATACACTTATGACAGTTTAAGTTGATAATCCCACACACTTATGACAGTTTAAGATTTAAGATGATAATCCCATACACTTATGACAGTTTAAGATGATAATCCCATATACTTATGACAGTTTAATATTTAAGATGATAATCCCATACACTTATGACAGTTTAAGATTTAAGATGATAATCCCATACACTTATGACAGTTTAAGAATTAAGATGATAATCCCATACACTTATGCCAGTTTAAGATTTAAGATGATAATCCCATACACTTATGACAGTTTAAGAATTAAGATGATAATCCCATACACTTATGACAGTTTAAGTTGATAATCCCACACACTTATGACAGTTTAAGATTTAAGATGATAATCCCATACACTTATGACAGTTTAAGATGATAATCCCATATACTTATGACAGTTTAATATTTAAGATGATAATCCCATACACTGATGACAGTTTAAGATTTAAGATGATAATCCCATACACTTATGACAGTTTAAGAATTAAGATGATAATCCCATACACTTATGACAGTTTAAGTTGATAATCCCACACACTTATGACAGTTTAAGATTTAAGATGATAATCCCATACACTTATGACAGTTTAAGATGATAATCCCATATACTTATGACAGTTTAATATTTAAGATGATAATCCCATACACTTATGACAGTTTAAGTTGATAATCCCACACACTTATGACAGTTTAAGATTTAAGATGATAATCCCATACACTTATGACAGTTTAAGATGATAATCCCATACACTGATGACAGTTTAAGATTTAAGATGATAATCCCATACACTTATGACAGTTTAAGATTTAAGATGATAATCCATACACTTATGACAGTTTAAGATTTAAGATGATAATCCCATACACTTATGACAGTTTAAGATTTAAGATGATAATCCCACACTTATGACAGTTTAAGATTTAAGATGATAATCCCATACACTTATGACAGTTTAAGATTTAAGATAATCCCATACACTTATGACAGTTAAGGAATTAAGATGATAATCCCATACACTTATGACAGTTAAGGAATTAAGATGATAATCCCATACACTTATGACAGTTTAAGATTTAAGATGATAATCCCATACACTTATGACAGTTTAAGATTTAAGATGATAATCCCACACTTATGACAGTTTAAGATTTAAGATGATAATCCCATACACTTATGACAGTTTAAGATTTAAGATGATAATCCCATACACTTATGACAGTTTAAGATTTAAGATGATAATCCCATACACTTATGACAGTTGAGGAATTAAGATAATAATCCCATACACTTATGACAGTTTAAGATTTAAGTTAATAATCCCATACACTGATGACAGTTTAAGATTTAAGATGATAATCCCACACTTATGAAAGTTTAAGATTTAAGATGATAATCCCATACACTTATGACAGTTTAAGGTTTAAGATGATAATCCCATACACTTATGACAGTTTAAGATTTAAGATGATAATCCCATACACTTATGACAGTTGAGGAATTAAGATAATAATCCCATACACTTATGACAGTTTAAGATTTAAGTTAATAATCCCATACACTTATGACAGTTTAAGATTTAAGATGATAATCCCATACACTTATGACAGTTGAGGAATTAAGATAATAATCCCATACACTTATGACAGTTTAAGATTTAAGTTAATAATCCCATACACTGATGACAGTTTAAGATTTAAGATGATAATCCCACACTTATGAAAGTTTAAGATTTAAGATGATAATCCCATACACTTATGACAGTTTAAGGTTTAAGATGATAATCCCATACACTTATGACAGTTTAAGATTTAAGTTAATAATCCCATACACTGATGACAGTTTAAGATTTAAGATAATAATCCCATACACTTATGACAGTTTAATATTTAAGATAATAATCCCATACACTTATGACAGTTTAGGATTTAAGATGATAATCCCATACACTTATGACAGTTTAAGATTTAAGTTGATAATCCCATACACTTATGACAGTTTAAGATTTAAGATAATCCCATACACTTATGACAGTTAAGGAATTAAGATGATAATCCCATACACTTATGACAGTTTAAGATTTAAAATGATACTGTATGTGCAATAAAATTCAGGATTAAAGTTTTTTAAGTACAAATTGCTAAAAAACAAAACAAGGAGTAAACAGAACTATTAGTATGGTGCAAATGTCTGTGACCGCAGGTCCAACTTTTCTCAAAAAACATAAAGACAGAGTAAGACAGAGTAGTTTAAATGTACAAATATTTTTATCATGATTTCTAGTCCTTAAGTATCATGTTATTTATATAGGAGAGACAAAATGGAAAACAGTGGCTGTACAGATCTAAAACCTTTTACAAATCCAGTTGATAAGGATTATTCTTTCAAATGTGAACTATGCACAAATGGGGCCCTTTCAACAATTACAAGAAAAAAATCATAATTACGGAAAGGAAACACTACACTAGGTCTCTAATACCTTGAAACATTAATATTCATTTACAACTAGTTTCCCATATCCTTCTCAATTCAAAGCCTGTAATGCGATATCGGATATAATCATCAATCATTCAAAAATCAGTGCACAGCGGATAAGTGAAGCCCGTTTAGGAGAAACAAAGATTATGTTATACCTTCGATTGTGCACACAACCAATTAAGCATCAGATGAACTGATGATGCTTGCAAAGTTTCTTCGGCGGCGGTGAAAAACTAAATGGTTGAAAAACCAAGCCGATTTAAATCAGTGTAAAGCTGTTTAAAGCACGACAAGTCTGTATCTGGATTTTGGTTCATCTAACGATGGTTGACAGCTACGGTAGTTGGGGACGAAACTTGATAACTCGTAACCTATTTTTTTAAGTGGATGTACCTGTAATGTAGGATAATGCATACACTTTGAACTGTGTCGCAGATGTGCCTTTTGGGAACTTAAATATGTTTACTACTTTAAGCAAGGAGCTTGCCAAAGCATAATTTAGGAATTAGGAATGTGGGGCCCCCGTGCATTGGTGTTGGGCGGCTCCATTATCTTCTGTCCATGAATACCCATCAATTAGGAATCACGGGTACTCGTGGAATCACGGCCCCCTCATAGAAATACCAGCATGATAACCCTTACCTATTTACTTATTTGGTCAATCGACCAAACAGCAACACATTCCTTACTCACGTGGAATGTTCCTAACTCACTTGGATTGTTTCTGTGGTCATATTGGTATATCCTAGCAACCAGCTACCCTATAGTGCACGCAGATCCAACTAGGTTACACATAGCTTAGGTATACCAACATACCCCCTTGTATTTGCCATTACATTATCATTACGTAATACCAGATGTCATTGGATCAGAGTTACATTGGGCAGTAGTCATACGGGTCATCCAATACCGGTGGACAATAAGGTGAGGGAGCATAGCCAATTCGAGATATGCAGGATTTTGCGTTCTTTTTTAAGCTGCCGCGCCAGGCCGCGTGAACAAAAGAAATTGTTTTTCTGCAGTCACGTACGGATTAAAACACCCAAATGCACTCAGGCAGAGAGCTTATTAACTACTACCCATTGTGTGCTGAATACAATAGCCCCTAATCACCGCGAGATCGCGGGGAATCTTGTAGTAATGTTACATGCAAATGAGAGTGAATTTGAAGTTTAATAATGTTCTTATCAAGTACAATATTTTTGGGTATAATTGTTACCTGTAACGGGGATTAAAAACTGGGCACAATTATATATAGAATTCAATGAAATGGTGGTCCAAATACTCCCGAAATTTTTCCCCAAATATCGTAGTCCATTTACATTTTAAGATAAGTAGAATTTCTGGTCAAGTGAACAAGGCAAGTGATGAAGGCCGTTACTTTGATAATTATAACAAACATGAGTTATTTCAGATATAAAAGTGACCTATCCCTGATTACAGTCATGAAATATATGTAAAATAGTATCCAATTTACAGAATATGTTTTAGTTTATTCTAGTGCTGTTGTTGTTATGAAGCAGAGGGAAGAAAAGCTATTCTACTTCGACTCCCGGGCTTTAGGCCTACACCATGCATCCTTTTTTCGTTCTAAAAAAATTCCCATAAAAACTTGTTTGTACTCTTTTCTATATAATCTTAATATATTGACTTCATTCCGCTGGTTGTTGTTTCTTTTCAAACTAATTTTGTCAGATTGTTTGTATGCCGCACAACATCGTTTAGCATCATAGAAAATTCCCAGGGCGGGGAAACATCCTCCATTTAGAGGCCTATCACAGAGATTTGCATTCATTATTTATATTAAACTGAACTTCCAACAAAACAAATGTTTTTATTTTTTTTGAAAACAATTCTGTGTGACTGGAGCAGATAAAGGAAAAAAACAATTTAGTTGCAAATTTTACACATTTAAGTTATATTAAAGATTTGAGAATAATATTCTGCATAAGGCTCTGATTTTTAATTGTGTTCCAAATATGCATGACATATTGGGCATTCCTTGTGATCTGGTCACAAACAAAAACAATGTGGTAACTTTTGTATGCTAATGCACATCCCCCCCCTCTTTTCCCCATCCTTTCCCTTCCCGACTGAACACAATGGAGCTCCGTGCAGAGAGTGCCTGGAGATCGAGGGACTGTTGAGCGAATGTGTATATCATTTAAAGGAATACAACAGCATAATTGGTAGAAGGTCTTTCCCCTCCCAAGTTTCTCAAATTTATCCATCAAATTGAAATTGAAATTGGAGTAGGGGCATCTTCTTTTATATATGCACAATTTGGTCGGTTATTTCCCCTATATTTTTTTATATATTTTTCTATTTATCCACAAAAATGACAGCAATGAGTTGTAGGAGGAGGGGATGGAGGAAGGGGCTATTTCTCATGTAAAATTTTGACCTTTGCATGTATATATGCATGAAAAGACTTGGAATAAAGATTATTAAAATTGGGGTGAGGAATACTGCTTTATATACGTATAATTTGGTCGATGGGTGGGCGGGCGAAGGGTAGGGGCGGAAGAAGGGGAGGGGCAGGAGGAGGGAGGGGCGGGAAAGGGAGGGGCGGGAAAGGGGAGGGGCGGGAAAGGGGAGGGCGGGAGAAGGGAGAAGCAGAAGATTGGGAGGGGCGGGAGAAGGGGAGGAGCAGGAGAGAGGGGGGAAGGGGAGGGGCGGGAGAAGTGGAGGGGCGGGAGAAGGGGAGGGGGAGATTGGAAGGGCGAGAAGGGAGGGGCGGGAGAAGGGGCGGGCGGGAGAAGGGGAGGAGCGGGAGAAGGGAGGGGCGGGAGAAGGGAGGGGCGGGAGAAGGGCGGGAGAATAGGAGGGGCGGGAGAAGAGGCGGGGAGAATAGGAGGGGCGGGAGAAGGGGAGGGGCGGGAGAGGGCGGGCGGGAGAGGGGCGGGGCGGGGAAAAGGGGAAGGGCGGAAGAAGAGGAGGGGCGGGAGAAGGCAAGGGACGGGAGAAGGGAAGGGGCGGGGAGAAGAGATGGGGCGGGAGAAAGGGAGGGGCGGGAGAAGGGAGGGCGGGAGAAGAGAGAAAGGTAGGTGTGGGAGAAGTGGAAGGGGCGGGAGAAAGGGAGGGGCAGAAGAAAAGGGCGGCAGAAGGGGAGGGGCGGCAGAAGGGAGGGGGGCGGCAGAAAGGGAGGGGCGGCAGGAAGGGAGGGGCGGGAGAAGGGGAGGCGTGGGAGAAGGGGAGGGGCAGGAGAAGGGGAGGGGCAGGAGAAGGGGAGGGGCAGGAGAAGGGGAGGGGAGGAGAAAGGGAGGGGCGGGAGAAGGGGAGGGGCAGGAGAAGGGGAGGGGCGGGAGAAGGGGAGGGGCGGGAGATGGGGACATTATTTAAATTAGTTTTTGTGAAATTTCCAATTTGAGATTTGAAAAGGTCTATGGCTGCGTGGATCTATGGGTGTGGAGTTAAAACACTTAAAAACAATATTTTTTTTTTTTTTTTTCCCTTTAGCTATTAAGAAGAAAATCAAAGCTCTTGGCAAGAAAAAAAGAAGAAAAGAAACTGTGAAGTTGTTGCAGTGGTCCAGAAGCATCATTAACCACATCTATTGGGTTGCAGCTTTAACACCAAATGGAGACCCTCAAATGATGTTACATAAAATACATATTAGTCACAAACCACATCCAAAACATCCATGATGGTCACAGTGCAGAGAAGCTCTCATGCAGACCTGAGCAGTGAAGCACCAAGGGAGTGGCTTTAACCAGGTGAGTGTACTATGCTACTCATGAATTCAACACACTGTAGCTGTAACTGATGTATCTCTACCGAAGCAGCAGAGTATTGAGTATTTCCACCCTGATGAGGTGTAGAGGGGTGGAGTGTACACCTCCAGCTTTGGATAGATCTGCCCTGTTTACTTTTAGAAAAAAAGAAGCCACCATGGCCTTCACTCACAGGGGAAAAAATTATTATTTGTTTTCAACAAGGTAATCAACGAAGTTTGATACCAACTACATCCTCCACTCCTCCCAGATGAATCCCCCCCTCCTATCCAATCCTTTTAATCCGCACTAGCTCACATTGTAATTATTAGTTTCTGTTCTGCCCAAACCACTTTCTGTTAGATTGCATTAAGCACTTTTCTCTTGATATTTGTAACTTAATACAATTGTTTGTTTCCTGACAGGCACTGTTCCTTGTGAGAAGTTGGTTTAATTACTGTCCAAAACACAGCTAAAGAATGATATCAGAAAACTCTCACCTAAACAACAGACATCAAGACTGGAGGCATATTACACTCGCTGATATTAATTATTTTGCCCCCAAATTGACAGTTTTCTCTTATGATGGTCTGCAGGCAAGTATTTTTGAACTCTCATTGAAGTTTAAATTAAAACTTAAAACTGTTTTTAATCAAAAGTATTTTATACATTTACTTTGATATTCTACAATATTGGACTTCTTTTCCATATGAAAATTATACTGAAAATTATGGTTTTAGAATGACCAAATGTCCTTTTTGCACATTTTTTATCTACCATTACTTTTAACTTCTTCTATATGTAACAGGGCCGTAATTCTCATCCGGAAATTGGAAGGGGAGGGGACATGGCGTCTTATCCAAAAGTACCGGAAGGAGGGGTCAAGAGGCACATTTTCCCCAAAATGTACTGATTTTTAAAAATTCTGTAGAATTTGGACACTTTTTAACATGTCCATAAACCGTTAATATTGCTTCTAGAAGAAAGTCAGTGGGTAGTGATTAGGGATGTACCGGATATCCGGTCCGGCCGGATTATCCGGCGGATTTGGGAAAAAAATCCGGTTCGGTTCCGGCGGATTTTTTTCCAAACCGGCCGAACGGATTTTTGGCAATTTTAACAATTGAAGATTTACATTATGAGACTGTGGTACATTACAACTATATGAAATATAAAACAAACATGAATATCTCGATTTTTCTTGGTATAGATAATGTATTTTCTTCTTGAAAACACTGAACAAATTGGCTTATGTTATGCGTATGATCATTTAAAACGGAATAAAGACATGTAGCTGTTTGAAATCAATAGAAATTTTGAAACAGATTGGGCTGTAACAGATAATAAGTAAAACCACACCTGTTGTTAACAATTTTACAGTTAGAGACATTAATGAAATTTGTAGATAAAAGTACATGTACATGTAGGTTGACTGAATTTGTTTTCCACAATTTTTCATTGCTTAGATTCTCCTGCTATTGAAAAAGAGAAAAATGTTTTTTTCCCGCACTTATCTAAGCGAACTGTTTTACAAGTAATTCAGGGTACCAAGGTGTTTTAATGAAATAACACAAAAATAATTCAGAGAATAATTACTTTCCAAATGTAAAACATGAAAGAATTCGTATCCATTTCTATTACCTTGTTACTGTCCTTAATTATTTTAGTTTAGTTTTTACACAATTTGCACATACATGCACTTCAAATACATGTTAAGGTTAGATAAATGACCCTTTCCTCCCTCCATAGTGTCATTTGACTTTTTGACTTCCTCAGTAAGAACACATGTATGACAGTCTCAAGTTTTATAATATTAAAGATGTTAGGATTAATCCAGAACTTTCACTAATTTTGATTTGATTTCATCACAATATGCCCAATAATTATTTTTTTCCTAAAATTTTGGGTTGCTAGCCATTAGTAGCCAACTTGACAATCCCCTGCCCCCACCCCTTTCCCTTTGTTTCTTAAGATTATAAGAATTGTTGTAAGCAATGAAAAATCCGGTTCGGCGGATTTTATCCGCCGGATTTCAACCTGGATCCGCAAAATCCGGTTCGGCGGATCAAAAATTTGGATCCGTACATCCCTAGTAGTGATGAATCAGTGACAACAGGACTAAACCTTCATGAGAATCATTAAAAATAAATTGGTGTAATTTTTAAAGTATGATGTGATTTTAAGTTTGAAGTGGAATTTACGAAAATAAAAATCTAATTATGTTGTCTTTTCTCCTTTTTGGTGTCCATAAGTTTTAATCAATAATTGCATAATATAATAAGGTTTACATCAAGAGAATTTAGCCATTTTTTCATTAGCAGGATGATTAAATGTTTTTCAGTCATAATTAATGTAACTATTTCAGGATTCACATTGAAAACTGGTTGTAGCTAGTTTTGGTAGAAATAGATATTGGTGAAAATCCCAAGGCCAAACTCCAAATTTTAATACTGGTATCCCAAAATCTTTGGTCAATAGGTGGGATTTATTTTGCCAACTTTGCTGGCTGAAAACATACTTGGAAAAAAGGGGAAGAAATGCATATTTCAGATCGACAATATTAAAGTTAAGATTTTATTTAAAGCCCTATTGATCTTTTTTTTTTAATAGCAATGTTTTCTGATGGTTAGTACTTTTGTCTTATGGTGGAGCTGCAACTAAAAAGTCTAATTTTAGTTTTATATTGAGTACCCTTTAACATTTTCTGCTTGCAGTATGAATTTATCACAGGAAGCACCATTTCTCCGCTCTACTCCAAAGCAATTTTCCGTCCACTTCAATTTGTATCCTGTACTCCCCGACATCATCATCATCTCCTTTTCCACATTTATACCTATTCATGGAAACTGATGTCTATGATTAAAGACCTGTTCAGCCAATGAGGATATAACATGAGTTTGCGGAAGCAGAGTTCAAGGATTCAAGCAGACGTTGACACTTGAAGTTTACTTAACTTAAACGAATTTCCACACTGACAATACCAAACTACTTATGATTTTACATACCGTACTACATTGACTGCACACCAACTTGTGGAATTCACTCTTGAGTCTCACAAGTTAGGAGTGGATGAGGAATGATTAACGCATTTCTGTCTGAAGCAAACTGAAGAAGGACAAACTTTGTTCATGGCAGCAATCATCAATAAGGTGGCCCACTCAACTATTTTTCTCTGACATATAAACTCTAGGGGGGCCCTTGCCATCCATATCAGAAAAAAAGTGCGGGGGGGGGGAGAGTACCCCCTTCAAATCCCACATACTCTTCATTTGAATAATGTCAGGCAACATTGTCATATGGTGTAATAAGTATTTGAAAATTTCATGGGACCATTTTTAAAACGGGAATGGAGTTATGGATGAAATGTGCCCATATTCATCCGAGGAGTGATTTACATTCGTTCTGACTTAGCCTTGAACAGATTTTCTTCCAATTTGATGGAACGCTTGCAGAAGGTCACCTACATGAAGAACACCAAGTGCCCCTTTCAAAAGTTTTAAACCCATTTGAAATATATTATGTACTTTTCAAAACTAGCTCCCCATTGGAGAGAACTAAATGGCCCTTTAACAACTTGATATGGTGGAAAGGTGCCTTGCCACAAATATAAATATTTCCCTCATTTTCATATCGATGAATATTTTTTAGAACATAGTCATGTCAATCCCAGACCTTTATTAATTTATCACCTCCAATCTACGCTGCCTACCCAAAAGATTGCGGAGCCCGGGAAAATCCAAGCCCACATATCAAAAAACTATGAAGAGCAAAAAAATAAACTCACTTTATATATATATATATATATATATATATATATATATATATGTATATACATATATACATATACATATATACATATATATATTACCTTATTTTAACATAAAATGATATTTTTAGAGCATCAGCATGGCAACTCCAGACCTCCATTAATTTATAGGCATTCCTTACCCTGGCCTCCAACAGGATCGCTGGTCCCGGGTCCCCCGTGTCGGATGATTTTGAGAAGCAAAAAAAAAAAAAGGGTCGCCTAATTCTGTTTCAGTTTTTCCCTATAAATTGTCAAGCATGGATTTTCGCCAATTTTCCCCCTGTACCAACCTACATTCCTTTCCCTAATTTTTAAGTGACCCAGACTCCCCTCCCCCTCCCCGATCTCAACAGTACTCCTGGCCCCCAATATCAAAACCATCAAAGGCCCTAAATCAGCCGTGGCCATAATCAATGTCAAAAGAAAAAGAATTTTGACCGTAAATAATAGGCCTACTGTTAAGAAATGTCTAACTTAAATAATGCATATCTTTAGAAACATTTACCCATAACAATGGAGATAATGTAACCAATTTGAAATAAATTATATATACAAAAAAAGAATGAAGATAATAATTGTTTGAAATCATCTGCCAAACTATTTCACCGTTCAGTCTATCGTCATGTTTTCCAATAAGGGCGTCCACAATCTGACGTCATACAATGACAACATCAGGAACCAATGGGAACGCGAGAAACCTCCGCGACGTATTAGCCTTGTTTCTGAAAAGCGACCGTAAGGAATTGTCGTGTACTTGCCGCGTTCTTGACTCAGCCAACAAAATTTATTGTACGAAAGTGCAAAATTATTGTAAACAACATATTTTTACATCTTTTCTGTACTTTTCGCAATGTTGCAAGTATTTTTTCTGTGTAAAACAGCTCCAAAAACGTAAGTCCTTATTTTTCCTTTTTCGTTAACGTTTTTTCGTCTGTAAATTCACCCTTTTACTTTCTGTTATCAACTGGTTAGTTTGGTTTGTTGATGTTTAACAGAACCACGACAGTCAGAGTCGAATGTGCCAAGAAGGTGTTAATAAATTATGGTGAAAGAGTTAGGATAGTAAGGAGATGGAAGGTTTGTAAGGGAGATAAAGGGGAAAAGTTGAATGTTTGAGAAAAAGTTAGGTGAAAAGAAAGGGGTGTGTAAGATTAGGTGTAGAAAGGGAGGAGGGGAGGAGATTATATGTGGTGGAAGAGGTTGTTGTTGCGGAGGAAGTTGATGATGTTTGAGCAAGAATTGTTTTTGAATAGGTCCGAGATTGATGAGAGTGAGGAGAAAAGAGATCTGGAGTTCTGGAATAGGGGACAGGTTAAGAAAATATGCTTGATGCAGAGATCGATGTAACAAGTGGGGCAGAGAGGGGAACTTTTTAAGTAAATTGATATTATTTTCCAAAAAACCTATCTTTTATTAACAATTTGCAAGTTAAATTGTATCTGTAGATGTTGTAGTCGTTAAGATATCAGTTTTATAATTGTATGCTTTCAGCTCATTAAATATGCACAGCGCAACAAAGCTATGCATACATTCCTAGAGAATAAAGCTATTTTCAGGGCTCTGCCGACTCACTGTATGCAAATGATGATATGTATTATAGTTACAATATATTCAGTGATGTAATCGTTGATCAGGTATTAAAAAGATTACTTCTGATATTTTAGAAGGCACAAACTACGACAATGCCTTGAATATTTATTCTGTATATAAATGCCTCAAGCATTAATAGGGAAAAGTGAGTACCCAGCAGATGTAATGATAATTTACGAGATGAAAAACTGCCTAAAGCATTAATAGGGAAAAGTGAGTACCCAGCAGATGTAATGATAATGTACGAGATGAAAAACTGCCTAAAGCATTAATAGGGAAAAGTGAGTACCCAGCAGATGTAATGATAATTTACGAGATGAAAAACTGCCTAAAGCAATAATAGGGAAAAGTAAGCACCCAGCAGATGTAATGATAATGTACGAGATGAAAAACTGCCTAAAGCATTAATAGGGAAAAGTGAGCAACCGGCATATATAATGAAAATCTACAAGATGAAAAACTGCCTAAAGCAATAATAGGGAAAAGTAAGTACCCAGCAGATGTAATGATAATTTACAAGATGAAAAACTAAGGAGTAGAAAAAATCACAAAAATAATAGCAGGAGGATTGTTTCTTTGAAAACTTATATAATTTTTCTGATATATATATTTTTTTTCTTGAATCTAAGTGGCCAACTTTTTTCTAGTTTTAATGGGACTTTATCTATGTTGATGAATTTTTGATATATTAACAGCTTCTAGTTTCAAAATGGATTTCTATTGTCAAAATGGACTGGAATAAATTTAGGCCTTACATTACCATTATACTCCTTTTTGGTGCTTAATAAACTCTGTACCGGAATAGCTGGCACAAATTTTGCTTATTATTCTGGTATAGAGTTTACTAAGCACCAAAAAGGAGTATAATGGTAATGTGAAGGCTTTATTCCAGTCTATTTTGACAATAGAAATCCATAAAAGCTGTTTATTTCATAACAATTTAAGTGCTAATTGCTTCTATATATCCTTAGAGACTTTTGTGAGTGGCAAGTTCACATAAAGTACGAATAATGCATATTTCCACCTGATCTATTGGAAACTGCACCGCATAAAAGCAAAACTTCTAAGGAAACAAAAATGTAAAAGAGCATGCCGCGCTAATCCATTGTCTCCCTCTCTCCTTCGATCAATAAAAGGCGGAATCTTACAGTTTATAAAATGAGAAATTTTGACTCGTTGTCATGACAGTAAACTTTGGTTCACTCTCAATAAAGCTGTTTTGATTTTGCCAGGCTTTATCTATTATTATGATAAGACTCGCCTTCCATGCAAACTGCTCCTGGTCTTTTATTATTACGTAATCAAATAACAGCTGCAAAAGACATTGCAAAGTCTTTTTATTCATTTCTTAAACGGTCGCTTAAACCAGCAAAAAATGAGACTGAAAATCTTGAATACACAAAATCATGGATGACGAGAACCAATGTTAGCATTGATTACCAATTTTGGTTCAAACCAGTGCTGGAGTACAGTAGATAAATGAATGATCTTCAGACAAATACTGCTTGTGCACTTTTGAAAAGCAATTAAGCCTAAAGAGAAGAAAATGTTACATACATATGTGATATATATAGGCCTCCTGTACTTGTACAGTACACGATAAAATATTTCATAAAGTATGTATACAAGGTATAAACACAACTTGAATTTGGCAACAAGATAATAATTTACCTACCCACTGTACCAACCCCATTGTTTTTTTGCTTAAGCCTGCTACGACGACGAGTGAACACACAATTACAATGACGAGGTTGTCACCTGCGTATTCGGTTATGATAGTAACAATGCTATCACGAAACGCTTAATACAACCCGGACGAGAACACAGGTACGACGTACGGACAGACATAACAGCGACAACCAAGTCAATGTCCACGGCCTTTGATAACCAGTTGTGGTGCACTGGCGTGTCTACCCAACCCAGGGCCTCGTGGTCTGTAGACATAACCGCTACACCACAGTTAGTAGACGACAGCAAACCAACATTATTTAAAGGACTGTCTCACTGCAAACTCACTGTTAGTTTATCAAGTTTGCTGTTGCACAGTTATTGTTCAAACTTGACGTTAGCTCCATAGGCGTCGGAAGCGGGGGAGGGGAGGTGGGGGGCACAGGGTGAGGTGTGATCTAGAGTTCAGGTATATGGAAGAGGATAAGAGTAAATGCTTGATCGAGAAATCAGTGTTGCATGTAGGGCAGAGAGGAGCAAGGGAGCCGGAAAGTAGGTGAAAGTGGTCGAGAAAGGTGTGGCCCAGGTGGATGGGAGTGATAACATCCTCCCTGCGGTTGTGACTGTGCAGGAGGATGTTGGTCCTGACATGGGTTTAAAGGTATAAAGTTTGTTACTGGTCTCGAGATTCTAGGAGTCTTGCCAGGTCTTACTGGGGTAGCTGGAAGTGGAGAAATGGAGGTCTGAGTGTGGGATAGGAAAAGGAGAGATGAGATTCGACAGAGCGTTGTTGGCAGCTCTGTCTGCTCTCTTGTTGAGGGGAATGCCGACGTGGCTGGGGATCCAGAAAAAGATCATTTTTTCCCCTAAGGAGGAAAGAGCATGAAGTTTATTATTACCACACATTGAATGTCAACCAATGTTGAAATAAATCAATACAGGAGAGTAAAATGGGACAGGTCTGTGGAGATGAGATAAAGTCCCGACCCCTAGCTTTGCTGTTTCACAAGGGAAGTCCGCCCTACTCCTCTGTGGGCCTGCCCGGCCCCCCTGGGGGTGCACCCTGCCCCTTTGGGGTCCGCCCTGCCCCTCATGAGAGAAAAAAGGTCTTTTTAGAGATTTTTTTTTTACTTAATAATCTGAATTAGCCTCATATATTTAAATACTTTACACCAATACAGAACCCAGAATGATAGACTGTTCCTTATCAGTCAGAATAGCTTCATTCTCAGATGTATGATTATAGCTAAAATCCCAAAGCTTCTTCATCAGGGGATTGAGCCTTAAGGGTGCCCCTGGACTCCACGCCGAAAAGACGCAGCGTTTCGTGCGCATTTATGTGCCCCTCAACAAGTCTAGCACCCTGCCCACTTTTAAAATCAAGCTAGGGGTCTAAAGTCAGCCAAAGTGTTCAAGTGGGCTCACAGATCAGGACTAACAGTTGACATAGACTTTTAGCCAGGTTCAAAACAGTAAACACAGACATGTAACATCTACAATTTTGTCTTCAAGTCTTCCAGCACTGTACCAGCTGACCTGAAACTTGTAATGCTACACTGAAAGTAAAATACCAGTGTAGCAGAAACTCTTTTTAGAATTTTTATTTTTATCACAAAGTTTTTGTTTTTATGTCAGGAAATGTGTTAATAAATGTTAGTGGGCACAAGTATTTTGTTTAGGCCCCTGGAATCAACATGAAAGTAACTTTGAAAGTTGTGCCTATATAAAAGAATATCAAATCCATTAAACTGACTTTTCATTTATCAGTGGACCCATATTCAGAAGACTTACTATATGTTGGATTACTGAATCCTAAATAGATTAAGATGGCTTAACCCTTACTCTACCACGCGGCGATAGTATCACTGTTTTCAAAACACCTTTTAATAAAAAATAAAAATTGGGACTTTACCAGTCCTATAGGAGTAATCTTGGTATCATTTTAAAGTACTTGGATATTTCTTTCACAAAATTTAACTTTTGTTATAGTTTCTTTTAAACTTTTTTTATATTCTGTCATATTACAGAATTTTGAGAAAAAGTACAATGAAAAAGGGTAAAACTCAAAAATTTATAAAATATTTACAAAAAATGTTTTTGTTTTTCTTTCAAATCTTACAATAGCTTCAAAATCACATTTTTGCTTTAAAATCAAACACACAATAAGTCCTAAGACATGATAGTATTGGTTTCTGGTCTAATTTTTATAATCCCTACCAGCAAACTTTTGTTCTGGAGAAATTCCTTCAAAATTTCATGAATTTCTGCCATTTTTGACCTGTTTTTTCCTTTAAAAAATCATGTACCCAAACCGTACATCGCACTTGCTTTATTGAACCGCGGTTCGAAAGTGCTTTAGATTTTCTTTTATTTGATATATAAAGAATGGCATAATCCCCTCTATTTAGAACCGATCCTATAAGAATTATATTTCACCTATCCCATTTAAATGACTACGTGGTGCTGAGGAAATGTACGTGGCTAGCACGCGAGCACTCCAGGTTCCAGTCTCACCGTGACCACTGCGTAATAATTTGTTCTGCTGCAGCTTTCAGGGGTCTTTTGACTACAATCATTTTATATGTTTTTTCATCTTTCCTTTCTTTCTGAAAATTATAGATTAGTATCATTGAAAAGGAAAATTCATAAAGAATCTAAATATGTAACATTAATCTTTGTTTTCAATACTGACAAGAAGTTATACTTCTGCAAAGATTGACCATTTGTTGACCAATTTTAGCCAATAATTGTTGGATTAGTACCTCTTCAATTTCCTTTAAATGGGCCCCTTTTACTTTATGTTTTGGCTCACTAATTCTACTGGGGAAACATATGTACGACTTTGGAAGACTGGCATCTACAAGACTCCGTACTACAATAAAGATGTGCATAGCCTTGGTTTTCTGATATAGTAGTAGAAAAAAAAGTTCAGTTTATTGGCAATTTCAATAGATGGAAGAAAGAAATAATGTTGCAATCACTGATTCATACAGTAAAATGCACTTGTCAATTGTGTGACTCACCCATAGACCCCCGGACAAGGTGAGTCATGGCACCAAAGTGGGTGGATAAAACATGTACATTGATGCACCCCTCAGTCACTTAGGTGACTGACATTTTTTGTGAAATGACTTACCCCAATCAAATCACATGTGTACAAAGTCAACGGGTCTGAAGTAAATTGACCCACTCCAAAGTCACTAGGGTGACTGACAATTTGGTACAATGATGCACATGTGAGTCATTATTTCATGTCAATGACTCACCTTTAAATGAAATTGCCGGGGGTAATAGGAGTGAGTCATACAACTGACAAGTGAATAAATGAACAAAGGACAAACAGAAATTCATACATTTACGTTTATCCATCTACTTCTACGGTAGCTCTTTGGGAACAATTTTATGTTCTGGAATATTATGCATAAAGTAGTGAAAAAGTTTGAAGACTGGCACTTACAAGCCACCGTACTAAAATCAATGCGGTAGTTTACATGCCTTGATAGAATTTTTTTTTTTTTTTTTTAATCGACCTATTTCCAATATTAAACAGAAAGAAAGAAATGTCACAAACAACAATGTCTATGATATAAATGGCACCACGAATAATCAGGACAAACATAAATTCTTGGATTGATTACTTGCCTATCTACCTCTACGGTAGCCCTGGGCAACGTTTGATCCAAATTTTTGTTTCAAAAATGTAATTACTATGCAAATTGCTTTCATTTGATGTGAGATTATTGATGCACCACACATTAAAAGTGAAAATCTTTGACTCATATTCAACTGCAAATTCAAGCAATTTTCATTGGGAGATCCGATGAACTTTAAATAACCTTTCGGTACCATCGTCACATCAGGGATATGTTACTTTGCAAAGTTAACATGATAATATGATGGAAATGATAAAAAAAATGATATGGGGAAAACGATAAATGATAAAACGGCCTATTTAATGTGAGCAGTACTGTAGGTCTTCCGGTACTGTTTTTCTCCTCTTACATGTACACTGAGTCTTCCACAATATTGTACTGATACTGAACATGACATTTGAAGGTGAAGGGTTAGCGGATGGGGACGAAACAGTGTACTGTTCTGCATAAGTGACATAAAGACAATGCTTCAAATCAGTGGAATTACGGGGTAAACCTGTTTTAAGGGCGACCATGCATATTCCTGGGTCCCATGTAGTTATCACAGAGGAAGGGGTGGGGATAAAATTCCCCCTCCCCACCAATTCTAAGCAGTTAATTATGTAACCCAAAACTTTCCACGCCTTATATTTCATACAAAACAAAATGATCAATTTCATACTAGTGCCCATACATATACTGTGCTGCACTATGCTCATATACTTTGCTGCACTATGCCCATATACTTTAGTCCAGTACTACAGTAGGCTCAATACAGATACCTTTTTTAAGACATTTTGGCATTTTCTACAGATCATGTAGCTATAATTAGCTCAATTGTTAAGCAGATTGCTGATATTCCTGCCTAGTGTCCATTGTTTCAGTACACTGCAATGTAATGAATCTCAATTTGCAGACAGCATATTGATTATTACAAGATACTTGCTATTGTTCACAGACATTAAAACATTATGAATTTCTCACAAGAAAGGCCTTGAGATTGACTTTCTCTATTGTATTCCTTCAGAATGGCTCCAGGGGTCAACTTAGTTTCAGGTTAAGAGGCGCAGCAGGGGTCGAATTTCCCACTGTTTCCTGAGATAAAAGAACAGTGGATTTTCCAACATCACTGTTCTTTTCACAAGCATGTGACATCAATGATCAATAACTTGATGTATGTCTGCTCGATCAAACCAAGATGCATGTTGTCAAACAACATTATCACAAAAATATTTTCTTCCAGTAAGAAAAAGCTATTCCCACCTAGCCTGCAATTGTCAGCAAAATAAATCAATGAATACACACACGGCACATGCAAGGCTGCTTGTACGCAACCTGCTACATCATGTAAATACTAGTAACCGGCATACATATTTGCACATATTAATTAGCCAATAAAGTAGTTGTGATTGAAGCCCATTTTGAAGAAAGAAATTTGTTCTGTTATTGGCAAAAAAGTTGGAACAGTAAAATCTGAACCATGACGAATAACTCGGGCTATAAATTTCCAGTCCGTTTCTTTCATTATTGGTGTGCAAGCTATACACCTAGGCAAATACTACAAACTCCATGATTTAATCAGCCTTCAAAATCCAATTAATTCCTAATTGCTTAGATTCTATGATGGGCATGGTGGTATTAGTTACTTGCGTAGGGCTGAAGTCTTGAAATAGCACCCGCAGAAATCCACGACTCTGCAGGTATGAAGACAGAATATTTATTGCGAGATTTATTCGTAATGCGGAACAGCATTATTTGAGAAAGTACTGTTCCGTGGAACAGTGGCAAAATGTTTTAAATTTCGACCCCTATGCAGTGGCTCTGTAGTTAAGGAGTCATGCTCGTATTCGAAAGGCACCGGCTTTGATTCCCGTCGTGAGCGCTGCAAATTGTGTCCTTGAGCAAGATACTTAACACTTGCTTCAGTCCACTCAGCTGTAAAATGAGTACCGGCACTGCTGGGGAGTTATCCTGCAATGGACTGGCTTCCCATCCAGGGGGAGTATTGTACTCTCATCCACTTGCGCCATTGAAATCAGGGAGAAGCACTGGCTCAATGAGCATAATGGCTGAGGTGGATTCAGCTTAGCTAGTGTCAGGTTGATAGTCAGGATCTAAACGTCTATGGGACATATAGAAATTTCTATATTAGATACAGTGTAAATCTGAGCAGACCAGTTATTGAATTTTGAGAAAGCTACATTGTAATATTTGGCAGGGCAGGAGCAAGACAATTATAAGTCTTTTATTTTGTTCCTTAATCTCTGTTGCTGAAAATAATGGTAAAGTCTACTGAATGCTAGAGTTGGTTTGAGGGTATGGTACAGCATTGGGCAGTATCATGTTATGCCCCTTAAAGAAATTTTAGCTGGCAGCAAGCGTGTGACAAGCTAACATTTTTAGCTTGTGCAAGCTTGCACAAGCATGCTACAAACTTGCAGCAAGCATGCTGCAACTAATATTTGGAACAAATACTAGCTTGCTATCTTGCACAAGCTAATATTAGCTTGTGCAAGCTAGCATAAAATATTTCTTAGCTTGTGTAAGCTTCAAGAAGTTTTGCTAGGCTTGCGCAAGCTAACTTGATCAAGTACTAGCTTGCAGCATACTTGCTGCAAGCTGACATTATTAGCTTGTGCGAGCATGTAAGCTGCACAAAAATTGTTAGCTTCCACTTGTATTTGGAACAAATACTAGCGTGCTAGCTTGTGCAAGCTAACATTAGCTTGCACAAGCAAACATAAAATATTTGTTAGCTTCCGCAAGCTTGCAAAGTTTTTGTTTCAAGAACAGATAGTTTTGCAGCATGCTAGCTAACTCAATCAAGTACTAACTTGCAGCATGCTTGCCAAGCTTAAGAATTGTTAGCTTGTCGCAAGCGTGCTTTTTGCTTCGAGCTAATATTTCTGTAAGGGACGTGAAACATTAGTATCGGTACTTACGATTAATTACCAACAACAAAAAGTTAGTTACTACCACCGGTACTTTACAAAATTACTGTTTCCAACCCCAAAAATAAATATAAAATAAATTTTATAAAAGTTTGTGCTCGAGCTTGTGGCTAAGAGCTCGAGCTTGTGGCTAGAGCTAGAGCTTGTGGCTAGAGCTAAAGCTTGTGGCTAGAGCTCGAGCTTGTGGCTAGAGCTAGAGCTTGTGGCTAGAGCTAGAGCTTGTGGCTAGAGCTTGTGGCTTGTGGCTAGAGCTAGAGCTTATGGCTAGAGCTAGAGCTTGTGGCTAGAGCTAGAGCTTGTGGCTAGAGCTAGAGCCTGTGGCTAGAGCTTGTGGCTAGAGCTAGAGCTTGTGGCTAGAGCCAGAGCTTGTGGTTGGAGCTTGTGGCTAGAGCTAGAGCTTGTGGCTAGAGCTAGAGCATGTGGCTACAGCTAGAGCTTGTGGCTAGAGCTGAAGCTTATGGCTAGAGCTAGAGCTTGTGGCTACAGCTAGAGCTTGTAGCTAAAGCTAGAGCTTGTGGCTGAAGCTAGAGCTTGTGGGTAGAGCTAGAGATTGTGGCTAGAGCTAGAGCTTGTGGCTAGAACTAGAGCTTATGGCTAAAGCTAGAGCTTATGGCTAAAAGCTTATGGCTAAAGATAGAGATCCCGCTATATAGATGTGATTGTTTACAGAGAAGAATTGAGCACCAACTCATAATTAATGGTTAGTTCTTTGACCTTTTTTCCAGGCACGTATGAGGTACCGGTACTTCAATCGGTACCACAGTTTTTACCAGCCAACGCTAGTATGGCAAAAACTTACTATTGGTGAAGTTTGCTGCACCACTTCACAAGAATTATGAGAGACGATAAAAAAAAAAAAAAAAAAAAAGGATTTGCAACAGAAAATACCAAGGTCACCCTAATCACAGATTTCCATTTCGTTTGCATCTTGAAGCCTGGGATTTAAAAATGCTGTAGAATGATTTAAGTGCTTACCAATTTTGATAAAATTTTTGTTCTGCTAAGTGGCTAATTTTAATAGATCTCAAAGACCTTGAGATAATTTGTTTTTAAAAAACCACCTGCAGTGTTTCTTGCATGTTTAAAACAACAATTTTAAACATGACGTTCTTTTTATTTGCATGTTTTTACCTTATTTCTAGACTATTTGTGGGTTCATTTCGTTTTGTAAAGTGCAGAGAACCGTGGGATTCTGCACTATAAGAACCCAGGAAGTAAGTACAGTATACGTCCGCTAAGCCTGGGCGATATTGATCATTATGCAATATCAATATTTCGCCTGAAATAATATCGGTATGCAAAATACCACTATACTGTGCTAAAGCAGTATTTACTTTGTGATAACAAGTTCTTCTCAGAAATACGGATATGAAATTGTTCGCAATTTTGAAATAAATAACCAGCTGCTGTTTACTGATGATGTATTTTATCTGGTTGCAACTGTCCCTTTCATTGTGTTGTGCTGTACTGCAGTCTGATGTGTGTACTGGTATCTTATCCAGCTGCTGTCTACGGTGCATTCTATTGTGTTGTGCTGTACTGAATGCTAATGTGTGCACTGGTATTTTATCCAGCTGCTGTCTACAGTGCCTTCCATTGTGTTGTGCTGTACTGAATGCTAATGTGTGTACTGGTATTTTATCCAGCTGCTGTTTACAGTGCCTTCCATTGTGTTGTGCTGTACTGATGTAGTGCATGCTGATGTGTGTACTGGTATTTCATTAGGTTGCTGTCTACAATGCCTTCTGTTGTGCTGTACTGATGTAGTGCATGCTGATGTGTGTACTGGTATTTTATCCAGCTGCTGTTTACAGTGCCTTCCATTGTGTTGTGCTGTACTGATGTAGTGCATGCTGATGTGTGTACTGGTATTTCATTAGGTTGCTGTCTACAATGCCTTCCGTTGTGTTGTGCTGTACTGATGTAGTGCAAGCTGATGTGTGCTGGTATCTTATCCGGCTGCTGTCTACAGTGCCTTCCGTTGTGTTGTGTTGTGCTGTACTGATGTAGTGCATGCTGATGTGTGTACTGGTATTTTACCCAGCTGCTGTCTACAGTGCCTTTCGTTGTGTTGTGCTGTACTGATGTAGTGCATGCTGATGTGTATACTGGTACTTTATCTAGCTGCTGTCTACAGTGCCTTCCGTTGTGCTGTGTTGTACTGATGTAGTGCATGCTGATGTGTATACTGGTACTTTATCTAGCTGCTGTCTACAGTGCCTTCCGTTGTGCTGTGTTGTACTGATGTAGTGCATGCTGATGTGTGTTCTGGTACTTTATCCAGCTGTTGTCTACAGTGCCTTGTGCTGTACTGATGTCGTGTGTACCATTAGAGAACATCATATCGATATAACCCTTGAACTCAATATCAGCCATATCGATATTGGTCAATATCGAAATATTGATACGTAACAATAGCAAATACTTAAGTAGTGAATGGTAAACTATGGCACCATTTGTTTCGTGGAATCCGTGTATCTGCCATTGTAACTTCAGCATTGAGTTTACTTTCAACATGATAGAATGAGTGCTATCATTTTGTCGTTAACTTTTAAGTGTATTACTTCAAGATTTGAGCTATATGAAGAACATAGTGTTAACTTATTCTATGACATCCTTTTTATTGTAATGATTTATATTGCCGTGTTTGTGTCATTTAAATTCAACTTACGAGTGTTGTCTGATCTAACTAGGCCTTCTGTTATTATTAAAGTATAAGTAAGTACGTATGTTAGTACTACGTAGCCTAAAGTTAGTCAGTTGTAGTGTTGTTCCCTTAAATAAGTGTTACCTTAAAGGCTAGACCTACATGTTGTTACTAAGAAATACTGACTTAAATTGAAGGTAGAACTTTCTTCATATTTTAAAGGAATATTCCCATGTATTTAAAGAAATATTCCCATGTATTTAATGGAATATTTCCATGTATTTAAAGGAATATTTCCATGTATTTAATGAAATATTCCATGTATTTAATGGAATACTCCCATGTATTTAAAGGAATATTCTCATGTATTTAATGAAATATTCCCATGTATTTAAAGGAATATTCCCATGTATCTAAAGGAATATTCCCATGTATTTAAAGGAATATTCCCATGTATTTAAAGGAATATTCCCATGTATTTAATGGAATATTCCCATGTATTTAAAGGAATATTCCCATGTATTTAAAGGAATATTCCCATGTATTTAAAAGGATATTCCCATGTATTTAAAGGAATATTCCCATGTATTTAATAGAATATTCCCATGTATTTAATGGAATATTCCCATGTATTTAATGGAATATTTCCATGTATTTAAAGGAATATTTCCATGTATTTAATGAAATATTCCCATGTATTTAATGGAATACATGAATTTAAAGGAATATTCCCATGTATTTAAAGGAATATTCATGTATTTAAAGGAATATTCATGTATTTAATGAAATATTCCCATGTATTTGAATATTCCCATGTATTTAAAGGAATATTCCCATGTATCTAAAAGAATATTCCCATGTATTTAAAGGAATATTCCCATGTATTTAAAGGAATATTCCCATGTATTTTAAGAAATATTCCTTGTAATTAAAGGAATATTCCCATGTATCTAAAGGAATATTCCCATGTATTTAAAGGAATATTCCATGTATTTAAAGGAATATTCCCATGTATTAAAAGGAATATTCCCATGTATTTAAAGGAATATTCTCATGTGTTTTGTAACCTTTCACAAGAAAGAAAATATTTTAGAAACAATTTAGTACAAAAATCATTTTAATATGTTATTCCTACCAGGAGATTTTAAGGTTCACAAAAAAGCCAATAAACGAATAGAAAAAGGCTCAGTATGACAGCAACACATTTTCCCAAAAAGTTCATGTATTTCATTAAAATCTATCACCTTTTTTTATTAGTAAAATCTGCTACAAAAATAAATTGAAAAAAGTTAGGTATTTATATACATTGCCAAAAAAAACCTACTTCAATAACATTTGAAAAATTGTTTCTAATCAGAAACAACCAATTAACATTCAAAGACATACATAAACATTTGTAATGGAATTGTCTCTCTGACATCATCAAACACGAATTCATCTTACTGTACAAACACTTTTAAATGCAATTGAGAAAACTTTAAAAAAAATTCTATCTACTGAACGGAATATGATATCAACCTGATTTTTGTACCAAATTGGCTCTAGTAGTATGCTCTTTCAAATACAATTGCACAAAAAACCATCGGATTATTACAAAAACCATGAAAATATTACAAAAAAAACCATGGGAATATTACAAAAAACGATGGAATTACAAAAAACCATAAGAATATTACCAAAAACACCATGCGAATTTTACAAAAACTACAGAATATTACCAAAAACCATGGAAATATTACAAAAAAATCCATGGGAATAATACAAAAACTACTGGAATATCACCAAATAAAACATGGAAATATTACAAAAAACCATGGGAATATTACAAACAAAAAAAACATGGGAATAATACAAAAAACAATGGGAATATTACAAAAAACCATAGGAATATTCCTTTAAAGAATAGACTAATCCAGCATACCGATGCTCTTTTCCCTTTTTGCATCTTAACATTTTTTAGAAAGAAAGTTTTCCTAAAGCAGAGATGATTTTTTTTTAAATGATACAGTTCCTACATCTTGCACAACTCTTTCCCTAAAAAAAATATAAAACAAAAAAACAAAAACATATGGTCAAATTTTCTTGTATTCCATGAAAATCTTATGTTTGTGATTCTCTCTTTTACAGGAGATAAGTAGTATACTTTACCCTTGTATCATGTTGTTGCATGCTGCATTGCAGAGCATGCTTGTTTCTTTTCCTTAATCTTTTTCTGCAATGAGTTTTCTTTGTTAATTTTGCTCGGAGAAAACTAATAAAAACGCCCTCGGATATGTTTACATGAAAACACAAGAACATGGGAAACAGCCGTCGAATCTCCTTCGCTTTTCAGGTTTTAAATTGCAATCCATTTCCGTAAAATAATTTTGTTTTCACTCAGTTTCACGTTTAAACTTTTGGATATATTTTTGTTTAAACCGAGCAGAGAAAGGTTCAGAATCACTGCACTGTACACCATACATGGCATTTACTTGCACTATTCACTCATGAAACGAGGCATTGTTTCATTTGGGTATAAAACTCTTTCATCTTTGTACCTAATAGGAGGCATACATGTGCCAATTTCGGATTGAAAACTTGAGACACTTCACCATTCAATGTTTCTTGACATTCTTTTCAAACAGAGCTGACTGCAGATCTTCTTTGCTGTTTTAGCTCGTCCACACAGAAGGAGTTACTGTCATGTTGTTCAAGTGGCTCTTGGGGCACATGCTTTAAAGGCATCATTATTAATACTTCCTTGATTATTACCCACTTAAAATGATTTTTCCTTTTAAAAACTTTTGTACAGTTGATCGGGAATACGACACCACAACTGGAGCAATGACCTGACAATTTGCTCAAGTAGGCAAAGCTGACGGTAACGAAAAAATATTGCCGTGCTTCTTTTGAGCAAAGAGCTCCCGGATCTTTGATGAAGATGTAATACTGCTGAGTAGGCAATGGATATAATGAGCAAACATTTGCTGAAACCCTTCAAAATATTTCGAAAAGAACAAAACAAAAGGGATTCATCAAAAGAACTGATTTCCTGCAAAGATAGTTCTTGACAAAGTGTAAATGTCATGGGTTCTTTTTTTTTTGAGTGCGGGCTTGCAATCCTACCCTCCCAGCAATCTGATCCACCCTCCCCTAGGATCATGATCCTGCCCTCCCTGGATCATGATCCTACCCTAATTAGGATCATGGTTACTGATTTAGGATGTGATCCGTTTTGTGAGAATCCATCAGTGGATCTGATCCTACCCTCCCCCTGGATCATGATCCTTCCCTTTCCCTAGGATCATGATCCTACCCTCCCTAGGATCATGATCCTACCCTCCCCTAGGATCATGATCCTACCCTCCCGTAGGATCATGATCCTACCCTCCCCTAGGATCATGATCCTACTCTCCCCTAGGATCGTGATCCTACCCTCCCCTAGGATCATGATCCTATCTATCCTCCCCTAGGATCGTGATCCTATCCTCCCCTAGGATCATGATCCTTCCCTTTCCTAGAATTATGATCCTACCCACCCCTAGGATTATGATCCTTCCCTTCCCTAGGATCATGATCCTACCCTTTCCTAAGATTATGATCCTTCCCTCCCTAGGATCATGATCCTACCCTCCCCTAGGATCATGATCCTACCCTCCCTAGGATCATGATCCTACCCTCCCCTAGGATCATGATCCTACCCTCCCCTAGGATCATGATCCTACCCTCCCTAGGATCATGATCCTACCCTCCCTAGGATCATGATCCTTCCCTCCCTAGGATTATGATCCTACCCTCCCCTAGGATTATGATCCTACCCTTTCCCTAGGATCGTGATCCTTCCTTCCCTAGGATCGTGATCCTACCCTTTCCTAGGATCGTGATCCTGCCCTCCCGTAGGATCGTGATCCTTTTCTTCCCTAGGATCATGATCCTACCCTCCCCTAGAATCGTGATCCTACCCTTTCCTAGGATCGTGATCCTACCCTCCCCTAGGATCGTGATTCTGCCCTCCCCTAGGATCGTGATCCTAACCTCCCCTAGGATCATGATCCTATCTATCCTCCCCTAGGATCACGATCCTACCCTCCTCTAGGATCATGATCCTACCCTCCCCTAGGATCATGATCCTTTTCTTCCCTAGGATCATGATCCTATCCTCCCCGTCGTGATCCCCTTTCCTAGGATCGTGATCCTACCCTTCCCCTAGGATCGTGATTCTGCCCTCCCCTAGGATCGTGATCCTTTCTCCCCCTAGGATCATGATCCTATCTATCCTCCCTAGAATCGATCCTACCCTCCTCTAGGATCATGATCCTACCCTTCCTAGGATCGTGATCCTACCCTCCCCTAGGATCGTGATTCCTCCCCCCTAGGATCGTGATCCTACCCTCCCCTAGGATCATGATCCTATCTATCCTCCCCTAGGATCACGATCCTACCCTCCTCTAGGATCATGATCCTACCCTCCCCTAGGATCATGATCCTACCCTCCCCTAGGATCATGATCCTAGGATCATGATCCCCTCCCCTAGGATCATGATCCTACCCTCCCCTAAGATCATGATCCACCCTCCCTAGAAGGATCAATGTTTGAGGCAGACCCTAGCATGATTTAAAAAGAGGTAGGGTTGTTGAGAGGCACATTAATGTATGCACAAAGCACTGCATCTTTTCGTAAAGTCCAGGGGCCCCCTTTAAAGCTCAAGACCCTGGTGAAGCTATGGGATTTTAGCTATAATCATACCTCAGAATGATACCTCAGGATAAAACTATTCTGACTGATAAGGACCAGTCATTAGCCAAACAGGACAATTGTTTACTACGCCATCAATCTGTATTTTGTCCATGTAAGGTATTTCACTTATGAAATTAATGCAGATTCTTAGGATTTATTTTATAAATAATATATATAAATAATATAAACAAATTTTACATTTTTTCTGAGTGGCAGGGCAGATGGGGGGAGGGCAAAGGGGCAGGATGGGCCGCCCCTGTGAAACAGCAAAGCTAGGGGTCTGTTTGAGGGCTATACAGTGTACAGAGTATATATATTGCATACACATGACAGTATAGTTGAAGGTATTAATGGGTGTTTGCAATTCCCAGTCTTTGAATATCTTCCCAATATTGAGTGATGCGGAGCTGCCTTCTGAGCAATACATCATAATCTTAAATAGAGGGGAAAATCCTCCAACGTTTATATCTCCCTACTGTGGTGTAGCGGTTATCATACCTGTCTACAGACCACGAGGCCCTGGGTTCAAGCCTGGGTTGGGTAGACACGCCAGTGCACCACAACTGGTTATCAAAGGCCGTGGACATTGACGTGGTTGTCGATGTTATGTCTGTCCGTACGTTGTACCTGTGTTCTCGTCCGGGTCGTATTAAGCGTTTCGTGATAGCATTGTTACTATCATAACCGAATACGCGGGCGACGACCCCGTCATTGTAATTGTGTGTTCACTCGTCGTCGTCTAACGTTTATCAACCATAAAACTGACACCATAATTTTTTTGGAGGGCAGGGAAAGGGGGATGGGGGATGCATTCTATATATTACCAATCTAAAACAATATTGAGCAGGGCAGCATCTATATGTGTCCATAAAACATAGCAGGTGTATGAATGAGGCTCAAATAGCTTTTTAGAAATACTGTAGTTTTGTATTTCAGGTAAAACAGTATTTGAATTTTAATCAATTGATCATACAAATACATATTAAATTTAAGAGCAATGATTGGGCGAACAGCTTTATTCGAATTAGATTGGGGGTTATGGAAAAGACACAAAAACAGTCAAACTTTGCTGGACCCTAATAAGAATTATGATAAGCAAAACAGGAGTGGAGCCAGTTGTCAGATTGAAGGGGGAGGGGGAAGGGTCGCCAAGGAAAATATTTGGACCTTTTAGCATATCTTCTAGACCATTTTACTTTTTAGGGGTCGCACGACCCTGTCAACCCCCACCCCTAGCTACACCCATGCAAATAAAAAGCCAGGGATTCACAAAAGAAAATATCACCCTTACAGTAATATTAGCTTGCAGCACGCCTGCGACAAGCTAACATTTTTAGCTTGCGCAAGCATGTTTTTAGCTTGTGCAAGCATGCTGCAAGCTTGCGCAAGCATGTTTTTAGCTTGCGCAAGCATGCTGCAAGTTTGGGCAAGCATGTTGCAAGCTTGCGCAAGCATGTTGCAAGCTTGCACAAGCATGCTACAAGCTTGCACAAGCATGCTGCAAGCTTGCACAAGTGTGATTCAAGCTTGCAGCAAGAATGCTACAAGCGTGTTGCAAGCTAGTATTTGGAACAAATTAGCTTGCGAAAGCTAGCAAAACTATCTGCAAGCTCTCGCAAGCTAGCAAAACTGTTTGCAAGCTTGCACAAGCTAACAAATATATTATGTTCGCTTGTGCAAGCTAATGTTAGCTTGCGCAAGCTAGAATTTGTTCCAAACACTAGCTTGCATCTTGCAAGCTTGCAGCAGCATGCTGCAAGCTTGCAGCATGCTTGTGCAAGCTTGCAGCATGCTTGCGCAAGTTAATGTTAGCTTGTCGCATGCATGCTGCAAGCTAAAATTTCTGTAAGGGCAAGGCGGCCCTGTCATACATCACGAATATAAATTGTAAATAAAATGGTCCCAAATGAACTGATTTCATTTCTTGTTTCATACTTTCATTGCTTTGAGTAGGCTACAAAAAAATTTGCTAACATTGTCTCTACACATCCAAAGACCTTTTAATGCAATACTCCTGTGAAGTTTCACTTTCATTAAAATGAAAATCTAAAGGAATATTCATTTCTTCGAGCAAGATTTCAGGGCTCAGTTCCTGTCTTACTACTTTTGGCTATAAATGCAAATTAACAACAAATCCACAAACAATCACTGGCCATGAAATCCTAGTAACAAACTCGTGTTTTGCGGAAAAGGAAGAGGTCACAATTTGCACACTATCTCTATCTCTCTTCGATATACCCTTGGGGCTCAGTCGTATGACGTTGTTAAAAAACCTTTTTATTTTTTAATTTTGTCTCATTACGCTTGATTTTCTGAAAGGGGCTTGAGAAATGATGCAGCCTAGCTGATTGTTATTTTCAGTTGATGGAATGGCGATGCCAGTTATTGCAGAGAAAGAGTGTACTGGAAATAATTATGCATGCAATAAAAATATAAAAATAAAAATAATGAGACATTATAAACAATTTGTATTACCTTCAACAGCTTCAAAGAAAGTAACAGATACACTGTATAATCTACAGTAAGTCACGTAAGAAAAAGATGAAATTAATGTTTGTTTCCATGAATAGACAAGCTTAGCTTGTAGAAAGTGTGCTGCAAGCCTCTGTAACTGTATGCTCAAATACTCAAAGCTCCAAAGAACTTGCTGTATGCAGGTAAAAGCTTGACCCATAACTTATTAATGGTTACTGAAAGCTCATGAGCTACGGAAGAGTCTCCAATTCTTCCCGGTGGTTTTCGGGAAGGGGGTGGGGACTCTTAAGCCCTATATCGTGTGTGCACAAAGCATAACATCTAAACCATGCAATTCAGGAGGTGTGTACGCAAATGTATGTGTATTCTGAGCCCTCATGCTTGAACGAATCATGACAAATTTCCCGGTGGATCCCCCGCGTGAACGAATCATGACAAATTTCCCGGTGGATCCCCTACCGCGAAGAATTGGAGACTCTTTTCCCAACAGCAAGCTTATACAAGCTGATGGAGAGTTTCAATGGAGCTCAAGAATTCATCAGTTGCAATAATCAAACAATTAAGACTTGAGCTTTGATCAACTTTGAGGTCAAATGAAAGATACTTACAAGTCTTCTGTTCCCTGCCATAGTACTTTTCCTGTTTCTGCATCTCTGAGATTCATCCAATTTCTGATTGATTGTTATTAAGGAAAATACTACAATATAGTGCAATCAACAAAGGTATAGTTACAATATATTTTTACTATACTCTTTTCACTAATTTATTTATTTATTGATTATTTTTATTTTTATTATTTTACAATTAACTGTACATGTACTAAAGGCTAGGGGGCCAAGATGATAATTAAAATTGTTACACCTGTCCTTACAAAAACAAGAGTTGGGTTAAAACTTGGCAAATGCTTGCAAGAGCACAGGATCATTAAGACCCAACAAATTTATCAGTAGCTCCAATTGCATTGCAAGTCCATGGCAAGCTTGAACAAAGACAGTTCTCTAGCTTTGCTGTTTTGGTCCACCATGCCCCCTTTTCGTCCGCCCTGCACCTCATTCGAAAAAATATCTTTAAGAAATTAATTATCTTAGATTAACATAATAGATTAAATACCTGCATGGATACAGAACACAGAATGATGCATTTGGCTCATGACTGGTCCTTATCAGTGAGAATAGTCTCATTCTGAAGTATGATTATAGCTAAAATCCCAGAGCTTCACCAGGGGCTTATTGCCTTAAGTGACCCCTGGACCCCACGCCGAATAGCTAGGGGTCCAGTGCCTTTTGAGTAAGAGACTGACAACCTAACCACTGGGCTACTGCAATCCCTTATATACTTGCTCATACTGGCTCCAATTGCACTGCAAGCTTATAGAAAGCATGGACCGAAAGCGAGGTGCCGAATTTTCACAAATTTAGATAAGATTACAAAGTCTCATTTTGTGGTGGTATGCTTGTTAATGTTATCCACTATGAGATGCGTTCACCCCCAACCCCCAGGTGTTCACCCACTGTAGCTCACTCAAACACAAGTAACAGTCAATGCATGCAAATTTGAAGTTCTCACAATGATAATTTGATGAATCACCAGGAAAGAATTTGATCTTTCTGGAGACCCCAGAAAAATACGCCCTAAATTTTCGATTAAATCTTTTTATAAAGCGAGTTTGCCATTTCCGTAAGATTGGGATTACAACAAATAAATACTGAATCAGTATACCATCACACCAATCATAAGCGGAAAAAAAAACATCCATAAATTGCACACATTTTCAAAATGGCATTCATACGCTCTCCACAATATCACTCCTGTTATTTCTGCTAATTTTGGCCTCCGGTGCTTGCGAGTCCCTCAAAAGTGAACAAACAAACATGTTAAATCTCATTATTATGTACAGTATTCTCCAGATTGGAATAATTCCTCAATTTGCCTTGTCATTTATATCCCAATGAGACTAGAAAAGTCTTCCAAGACTAACTTACAGGCACAATCCATAATCAAATTAAGATTTCTACCCAAGGCAAAGAGATTAGTTCAATGTACTTAGGCTGCGTTTTCACTACAGTATAAGCTCGTGATCAAACCCAGTGCAGCTAGACAATCTGTCCTGCCATTTTTACACTGTGCGAATGCTCACTGGATCTGATTGCATTCACTTCGTCTTGATCCTTCAGTAGTCAAGGGTAGGATCATGATCTGGAACAGATCCAGCGCTCATGAGAGTATTCTCAAAGAAAGGTATCTCAATGCAGACCAGCGTCCTGTGATCATGTTACTTATACGTCATCATTATCATAACATGTTTACTTTGTGCAAACAAGTTAGCCTGCTCCATTAACTTTTTTTAATCACTCACCCTTTTCACCATGAAAGATTTTGGTCTTTCTGGAGACCCTAGAAAAATACGCCCTAAATTTTTTATTAAATCAGTTTTATAAAGCGAGTTTGCCATTTCCGTAAGATTGGGATTACAACAAATAAATACTGAATCAGTATACCATCACACCCAATCATAAGTGGGAAAAAAAAAAAAAAAAAACATCCATAAATTGCATTATTATAACATGTTTATTTTGTGCAAACAAGTTAGCCTGCTCCATTTAACATCTTCCAATCACTCGCCCTTTTGACGTTTGGTATACTCACGCCCCGCGATCAGTTCGCCTGCATTGTTTCTCTTCAAGATGACACTCAAGAGAGAACATGTGACACTAGGATCACAATCTCGGGCGAATAAGTGCAAACATGGCCACAGATGATACATAATTTACTGTATCTTACAATCTAACGGTGGCGTTCTATTTTCAGCTTCAGGTTTCATGATACATCACTTTTTTTTTCTTTTTTTAATTCAGCTGTCAAATTTGACATGTTTTTTCTTTCCAATGAACAATCAATATCTTAGAAATAAACAGTAGATAAAATATGGAATTAAAATCGTGACCAAATGCATCAATGCTTCAGGGACAAGTTTCGTGATTAAGATTTCTATAGATATGAAAGAAGACAAATAAAATGATGCACATCTCTTCAACACTAGTTCAGTTAAAGGAATATTCCCATGCATTTTGTAACCTTTTATAAGAGAAAAAATTTAGAAACAATTTAGTATAAAATGATGTTGATATGTTATTCCTACAAGGAGATAATCAAATTTTAAGGCTCACAAAAATGACAAAAACGAATAGGAAAAGGAGTACCCCTCAAGTGGAGATCCTAAGCCCTCAGCACAGAGATCATTCTCTTCCTGTCTTGTGCAGTGCACTAGCCTGTTTGTTTGTTTGTTTGTTTGGGCTTTACGGCACCACAACAACAAGGGTCAAATTGTGCCTGAGAGGTTAGATCATTCATTCTAGAGGTAGGAAGGAAAGAAAACAGGAAAATTCAGAGAATACAAAACTAAAAGTCAGAAAGCTGGGATCGAGAGAGGAGGTGCATGGGTGAAAAAACAAAGTAAAGAGGGTGGTGGGAGAGGAGGACTAAATATGGTTGTAAAGGGAAGCATGATGAAGGTAGAAGATAATTTTAACCAAAGCGTTTTTCTGGAAGAACTCGGCAGTTGGGTTGTGAGGAGGGAGGGAAGCTCTGGGAGATTGTACAGGGGGCAAGCAAGGAGAACGTGATGGACTGTGAGGGTGCAATGGCAATTGTTGCAGAGGGATTGAGGAGAGCCAATAAGGAGGTGGGAGTGAGTGAGGTGGTGTGACTTATTCTAAGATGGGTAATATAAACGTTATCGACAAGAAAGGTTGTTGATGGGGGGTTTGATTGGAATGGTGGGCTGAATGACATGGAGTCTGTTATCAATTTGAGAGTCCCATGAGGTTTGCCAGCAGTCACGAACAAGGGAAGCAATAAGCGGTTTAATGTCAGAAAGGGTTTTGGGAAATAGGGTAGGGGGAGGTTGAGGGCAAGCTTAGCAGCTGCATCAGCCCTGTCATTTCCAGGGATGCCAACATGGCTGGGTTGCAGAGGGTGGACGAAAGGAGTCTCCGGAGGAGGAGGAGGTGGGATGTGAAGTTATCCCATTTAAGATTGAGTAAAGAAGTAAGGACAGCCTTGTTTGTTTGTTTGTTTAATGAGGTCTTAACGGCACCACGACAACGAAGGTCAAATTGTGCCTGAGGTCAGATTATTTTAGAGGTAGGAAAGAAAGAAAACAGGGGAGAATGAGAGAAATTCAAGAACAAAAGTCAGAAAGCTGTGATCGAGAGAGGAGGTGCATGGGTGAAACAAAAACAAAGTAGAGAAGGGGTGGAAGAGGAGAATTAAATATGTTGTGGAGGGAAGCATGATGAAGGAAGGAGATAATTTTATCCGGAGGATTTTTCTGGAAGAACTCAGCAATTGAGTTGTGGGGAGCGAGGGAAGCTCTAAGAAGATTATACAGAAGGCAAGCAAGGAGAACGTGATGGATAGTGAGGATGCAGTGGCAATTGTTACAGAGGGGTTTGGGGGAACCAATAAGGAGGTGGGAGTGAGCGAGGTGGTTGTGAGAGCCTTGGGAGTCGGTGAAGATGGCAAAGTGGCTGAGCGGAGAGTACTCAATAAAGTAGAGGGCGCTACCCTGACTTGATTCCAGCTCCTCCATTGGAGCATCTCTCTCTCCTTCTCTACCATTCCCCTCCATGTTGTCTTTGGCCTTCCTCATTTTCTTTGGCCATCTGGTGTCCAGATGAGAGCAACCCTTTTGATTATTGGTGGCATCTCTCCATAAAAATGTCCAATTTCCTTCCATCTTCTCTCATGAATTGTTTACTTGTCGGTACCATCTTCGTCTTTCTATACAAGTCATTATTTTATATTACTATTTCCCATCTACTTTTGTCTCTTTCCGCCTTGATATGAGGTAACTCTTTTTATATGGTCACCCAGCCAATCAAATCAAACGTCTCTCCCGCTTACAAAATATTGCTGCCAGGATTGTTACCCTAAGTAAATCAAATGAACACATTACTCCCATTTTAAGGAATTTACACTGGCTACTCATTCATCATAGAATTGTTTTTAAAATACTTGTTTTTGTGTATAAGTCTACTCATGCATTATCTCCCACATATATTTCTGATCTTTTAATCCCATGTAAGTCTCCCCAGCAGTTCATGCGTTCTAATTTCAAACTTCAATTAGCTATTCCACGTACTTCTACAACATGGGGTAAACGTTCATTTTCTTCTGCTGCCCCCTTTTTATGAAACAGACTTCCAGACAACATCAAACCTAGTCCTTCCTTCAATTCTTTTAAATCATCATTAAAGACATTCCTCATGTGTTCTGATTCTGTTCAATTTTAAGCTACAGTATATTTGTTCTTGTATGTATGTATTTTGCAATATTCTTAACTATCATTTCTTTTTTGTTCACATTGTTTTGCATTAATTGTTGTGTTGCTGCGCCATGAGCATCACTTTTGATGGATACTGGCGCATAACAAGTATTAATATTCATTATTATTATCAGACTTTTTTATCATTACACGTAGTCAGTTTCATTGGAATGTATTTACTTTCTGAAATTTTGTATTTACTTACAACCACTGAATATGTCAAAAGAGTTCTAAATGTGACTCCATAGTGAACAAGCTGTGACTTTGTTTTTTAATCAAAAGCAACTTTCTGATTATCTGCTACAATTTTCACTGAAATTGGGCAAATATTCAGGTCCCCATGCAATACAACAAACTTCCTGTACATACCAAATGTCAAATCTGCCTATACATATTTCATGAATCCATTAGTGTATCATTAATGTGTGGTTCATTTCCACAGAGACAGCTATATGTCAGATAACCAATAAATTATGAGCTGAGGGCATGGTAGAAGTCAAGAGTTATCAAACAATCTAAAAAAATCTTTCCTAAACAACAAGCTGCATGGTAGCTATAGACCTTTGAAACTAAGTTTAGCGAAATGTGATTTTCTCAGTACTTTGACCAATCAACTGATGGGATATTTTATCATTAATTGTTTCCCAACCAACAGGTGAAGGTTTGAGCAATTTGAGCAAATAATTGTTAAGCATGCAATACATGCACAGATCACATTCATTTATGACACGATAAGTGCACTTGAAAACATTTTTTTGTTGGTCCCATACCGTGCATGAATTGTGCAGTCGGCCAAAATTCCCCCAGTATTTAATTGTTCAATAACATTCCCCCAAGTATACAATTGGTCCATTATGGACAATTCAAATTCAGCCTTGTCACATTATTGAAACTTTTACCAGAAATTGCCAATTCAGATTTGAAAAGGTTTATTAGCACCACAGAAAAGTGTTCTACTTGTCTAAAGATTACAATCCCACAACCTTGATCAATGACTGTAAATAAAAAAATCCATGTCATATGTTTCTCATTTGAGCGTGAGCACAGATCAAACCCACTAAAGGGGATCTGATCACGAGGCACAAGGAAGTTGGAAATTATGCACTAAATCATTTCAAGATTAGTGATTTGCGTTCACACATGTTTTATAACAATCTCATCAGCAAGATCTGATCGCATTTTCCGGATCATGATCCTACCCTCCCCTAGGATCATGATCCTGCCCTCCTCTAGGATCATGATTCTGCCCTCCCCTAGGATCATGATCCTACCTTCGCCTAGGATCATGATCCTACCTTCGCCTAGGATCATGATCCTACCTTCGCCTAGGGTCATGATCCTACCTTCGCCTAGGGTAGGACCATGATCCTACCCTCCCCTAGGACCATGATCCTACCTAGGATCATGATCCCTTAGGACCATGATCCTAGGATCCCTCCCCTAGGATCATGATCCTACCCTCCCCTGGGATCATGATCCACCCTCCTCTAGGATCATGATCCTAGGATCATGACCTAGGATCATCCCCTAGGATCATGATCCTACCCTCGCCTAGGATCCCTATGATCATGATCCTACCCTCCCTAGGATCATGATCCTACCTCCCCTGGGATCATGATCCTACCCTCCTCTAGGATCATGATCCTACCCCTAGATCATGATCCCCCTAGGATCATGATCCTACCCTCCCCTATGATCATGATCCTACCCTCTCCTAGGATCATGATCCTACCCTCTCCTAGGATCATGATCCTACCCTCTCCTAGGATCATGATCCTACCCTAGGATCATGACCCTCCCCTAGGATCATGATCCTACCTTCGCCTTGGATCATGATCCTACCTTTGCCCTGGATCAAGATCATTGACTGCAATCAGATCCGGTGTGCATTCTTACAGTAAATAACTATAGGAAGGACAGTATGCTCGACTATTCAAAGCTTGTATAAAGAATGGGCTTATAGAGCAAAGTACAGAAATAGGGCAGCAGGTGCAGATGATTTCAAATTGCTTGAGCTTTGAAAGATGCACTTACATTTTCATTTGCCTTGTTAATGTTTACATTTTACTTCCAAGCTTCAAAATATCTTTGAGTTTTTCCAGTTTGTTTGTTTGATGAGTGCTTAATGACACCACAACAACGAGGGTCAAATTGTGCCTGAGAGGTCAGATCATTCTAGGGTAGGAAGATCAATTGACTGCGATCAGGGAGTAAAAATGATAGAAGGACAAGAACAAAAAGCTAGTATAAAGCTGGGCTTATAGAGAGAAGTACAGAAATAGGTACAGGGGCAGATGATTTTAAATTTCTTGAGCTTTGAAAAAAACATTTCATTTGCTTTGTTAATGAGGATTTTACTAAATAGTTGTTTAAAATATCTGAGTTTTCCCAGATATTTAAACATAAAAAAAAGCTCAAGGTTACCTCGCCCAGTAACTCAGAGAACATGTCTAAGCTAGCAGTCTTCATAACTACAACACCTCTTTTAGTTTTATTAATTGAATAACAAAAGAAAAGAGAGGCTCTGATTTGCCAATGTCAATAAAAGAATGTCATTAAGCCCCCTTTCCAACCTGTACCCTCTGCCAACCCCTACACATTCCCACAACTTTATCCTGGATTGTAATACCAGTTCCAATTTTAAAAAATATGTGTATCAAGCAAAGTCAAGCAGCATGAAAAATGTACAATAACATTTAAGCAAAATTATGCGAAACAATATTGCTTAATGTATGACAAACTAGACATTGGAAAAAAAAAAAAATCCCTTCACCACTTTAATAATGCATATTCCAGACTGTCCCACATTCCATCCCAACCTGTCCCAAATGCCATCTCATGCCTATGCCCCATGCAATCACACCTGAAAACCAGATACTGTATGTCATTCCACCACTTGCACGACCCACATGCCATTACAACTGAAATCCAAATGACACCCCCAACACACGCCATTTCATTCTGTCCCACTCTGTCCCATTCTGTCCCATGCATCCTGACCAATATCCTACCCCACCCTGCCCTACATACAATTCCACCTTGTTCCACATGAAATCCCACCCTCATCCTAATTCCTTCAGCTACTTTATCATCATGTCATCTTCTACTCCACATTTTACGTATTGTTTATATTTCCCAAACCCCTAATTTAACATTCTTTAGAAGCGAGGAAACTTTTATTTGCTTCATTATTCATGGAAAGACAAACATTTTGATTGTTATTCATGTCAGGAATGTCAATATCATAAAAAAAACTAGAAATGTAAAGTCATAAGCCATATATTTTTGATCTCAGGTCAAACAAACATTTTGCAGCAAAGTCTAACCTAACTGATATGTACACGATACTTCACCATTAAATGTGAACAATGCTCTTCACATATACTGCATGATCATTTGTTTCAGCAAAATCATTATACCCACTTTAATTCAAGAGATACCACATATACAAATATTTTCATTGTTATGCAAATCAGCTAATTAGTATGCAAACACAACCTCCAATCATGCTCACTCAACTTAACAGTACCAATGCCATTTACTAATGTACCAAGTTATTATTTCAGGTTAAAAAGACTTAAGTCTGCCTCTAATGGCCCACTGAAAAGGAGACAGTATTGCAGCAAACAAGTTAGTCGTTACAACTTTGCTGTCACTGGATCATCTCTCTGGAATGAGCTGCCTGTCCACATCAGATCTGCAAGTGACATTACCAATTTCAAGAAGCAATTGCAAACACACCTTTTTACCCAATAATGTAAAGCACTTAGTTTTGTTCTCAATATAAAGCGCTATATAAGCATCTACATAATAATAATAAATATTTTGTACGCAAGTCTATTGTTATGCAAATAACCTACTTAATATCCCCACTACTCACCATTGAGTGTAGACAATGCTCTTCACATATATGATCATTTGTGCAAAGAAAATCCCCACATCCGCTTCAATCTAGGAGATATCATAGATACAAATATTTTCATTGTTATGCAAATAAGCTAATTAGAATGTACACAACCCCCGACCATGCTCATTTGAATATACCCATGTCCTCTAACCCTGTGCCAAGTTACATGAATGTACACCATTCATAATTATAATTATGCACTCATTTTAAACATTTTGTACAAAAGTATACTGTTATGCAAATAACTAGAAAAAAAAGTGGTGAAAAAACTACGTTAAAATCTTATTCCGTTTAGAAGTTATAACAATTTAAAGAGTAGAAAAAATTTCTTAAAAAACACCTCATAGTATATGTCCTTTATCAAAGCAATTCCAGCACAGTTCTTATGTAATTCTTATAAATTTAATCACACTTTTTTACATTATCAAACAGCATTTTTAGTTTATTATAGAGATAGCGTGGAATATATAATTTACAAGAAAACATTTTGGGGTTTTTCTTGCTGTACATCACATTTACAATGAGAAAAAACATCCGAAATATCTTTAACGAAATATAAAAGACATTTTGTTGAAATTGCCTCTATGACATCACAAATGTTCACAGATTGTCACTTTTGTCTAAATCTAAATTAGTTATTATAAAAAATATTAATAGTTTTTTTCACTATTTTTAAATTAGTTCTTTATCATATATGAAAAATCAAAATCCATGGGAATATTCTTTGAGTAACATCACATACAGCTACTGTACACATGTTTTTTTTTTATATTCAGCCCTCAGAATAAAGGAATTATTAAAGGTGATAGAACAGCTACTAAAACTTTTTGCATATAAATACATCTTCAACTTCACACTATACATACTGTACATCAGTCTTTAAATTCTGAAAAACATTCAAGTTTGGGGTTTAATACAGATAGAAATTTGATTTTCAATACATGCAATACATACAAATACATGCAAATATATGCAATACATACAAATATATGCAAATACATGCAAATACAAATATATGCAAATATGTAATAAATAGAAAGAAGGACTATCACTTCAAAAACCATTCAACCATATTAAATTTTTGTAACATCAAATTTGGCTGCCATGTCAAACCCCTTCAAAAAAATCTTTTTGGTCTGCCATATTACAAGATCATTTCATTAATATGTTCTAGCACTTTTATGGAAATAAAGAAAATAATGATATTCCCAATTCAGTTCCTGCCTTGGGCACAGACATCTTACGTGCGTAATCACACCATGCCAGGTTTTGTATTTGTTATGTGAATTACTGACTCTCAGAGGAGCGACATTACGTAACACTCTTGTCCATAACAACAGCTAAATATTAAAAAAAACTTCTAGGTTATCAAATGCAGGTAGGACAAAAAGTTAACTATGTATCTCACATCATTTTGAAATCTTTTATCTTCAAGGAATTCCGTCTCAAAAGCTATAATCAAAATCATCATAAATTCATTTCATTTCTTTCCCAGTTTTCAGTGATTGAAAATGGTGAGGATGTATTTTTTACAGTTAGTGATCTGGATGTGGTTAAGGTCCATCACCCTTTGTGTTGGAATCAACTACTTTCTTCAAAATACCAATTTAGCTGCCTGTATACAGTACCTTTTAAAAGATTACATTAGTTCAGTGGTCAAGCAAGTTTATCATAAATCAAAGACGACTTTAAAAGATATACAATAGTAAAGAAGGCTTCACAACTCTTTTTCGTTAAGAAAATATTCAAGTTTAAAGCTCTGTTAAAACTATCGGTGTAGAACTGACTGGTGTAGTAAGTCTACTATGGAAGGTTGGTACCTTCTTCCTCACATTCTTAAAAATTGTTTATGTTTTTAAAGAAAATTTATTAAACTTTTTTACTATTTGAATTATTTTTCCTAGAACTTTCTTCAGGTGGTAAATTATAATTACTCTTGCTACATTCCGCTTTATTATTTTCCTAAGCATATCCAATGAATTTTAGGCTACAACATCGCAGTACAAAATCTGATAGAATAACGACTTTGGAAAATCTGAGGTTGTGACATCACAACTAGTCTGACCTAGTTGATTCTATACAAATGATATCAAACTTTAAATCAAATATCTCTTAACGGCATAAGATTTTTAAATGCTTACTTCACGTGACCATTTTGTTTCTTTTGAAGTCCTCTTTCATATCAGATGAACTTGTATGACACCTGAACAATATCTGGTCTGACATCATGCGAGAACATTCATAAATATTTTCTAGCACTTTTTAATATAACATTTTTTATATGTTGATATTCCCTATTCAGGTCCTCAGGCACAGACATCTGATCTTCGCAATCACATTAAGCAAATTTTTTAACAAGCATACATGACTCTAAGAAGCTTAAAAACGACATTAATGTAACGTTCATTTCCATGGAGACAGCTACCCTCACAGAAATTTTAGCTTGCAGCAAGCTTGCTACAAGCTAACAATTTTTAGCTTGTACAAGCATGCTGCAAGTTTGCACCAAGCAATGCTTGCTGCAAGCTTACTAGCTTGCGCAACCCAACATAAGCTTGCACAATCTAGCATAAAATATTTCTTAGCTTGTGCAAGCTTGCAAAACGTTTTGCTAGCTTGAGCAAGAATGCAAATAGTTTTTGCTAGCTTGCACAACCTAATTTCTTCCAAATACTAGCTTGCAGCATGCTAAAATTAATAGCTTGTTGCAAGCGTGCAGCAGGCTAATATTTCTGTAAGGAAAATGTCAAAAAACTACTAAATTATCCAAGATGGGTATGACGAAACGTTACACCATGTTGAAGGCTCTCTTATCTTCAGAAAAATAGGTCTCAAAGAGCTAGGATTTTTTTAACTCATCTCTATTTCTTTTGAAAGACACTGTAAAGGTTGTTTTCTCTCAAAAACAGCCTTTTAATCCTGCGACAATCTTCTAGACGTATGTTTTTGAGGTCTCGCTGATAGGGAGTTTATGACATCGATGCATAGAACTTAAGAGGAAAAAACCTGTCGCGAATTTATGCCCTGATATCTGATGAGATCAATCTGACGAGATACTAACTTTAGATGCAGAAAAATGTTATGAACCTCAGTTCTAGAATACACGCGCTGGCAACTGCAGTAGATCTGTACACTGATTGATTCGAGGAAGGGTTATGCAGACATATATTCATGAAGTTTTTCAGATGGTTGAGATATCCTGTATCACAGTTTAATGAATTTGGGTGTTAGCAAATGTTACAAAAAACCTTGGTTGTAGAAATCATGCACTGATATCTGCAGTAAGATCTTTTCTTTTTTTTGAAGGATAAATTCGGAGGAAGGGTTGCGTGGACATATGAAAAAACTGGTGGTGCTATGAGGGGGACAACAGGGGGATTTCCCCCCTTGAGACCACTTTGCCGCTCCACTTGCCCCCCAAAAATGTGTAAAGTGACATATCTTGTCTGATTAATAGGCCTTTGCCCCCATTAAACAAAAATGTCCCTCTCTTTTCCCCACCCCCCCCCCCGCATCACTTTAGACAAAGGGTTGTGCACACATAAGTTTCATGGAGAAAAAAATTCAATAACTTTTGAGGTATCCTTATCACTTTTTAGTAAAGTCGGGTGCAACAAAATTTGTTGAAACCTCAGTAGACAAATTCTATTTTCAAAATGAATTTCTATTGTCAAAATGGACTGGAATAAAGCCATCATATTACCATTATACTCCTTTTTTTGGTACTTTATAAACTCTGTACCAGTATAGCAAACAAAAATTTAGCTAGGTATTCTGGTACAGAGTTTGGTTAGTACCAAAATAGAAGGCAATGTGAAGGCTATTTTGTCAATAGAAATCCAATTTGAAAATAGAAGCTATTATGGTGGCATAATTCATGCTGATGCAAGATGTTCACATGCTGATGCAAGATGTTCACATGCTGATGCAAGATGTTTACTTTGCTTTCAAGATGTTCACATGCTAATGCAAGATGTTCACATGCTGATGCAAGATGTTCACATGCTAATGCAAGATGTTCACATGCTGATGCAAGATGTTTACTTTGCTTTCAAGATGTTCACATGCTAATGCAAGATGTTCACATGCTGATGCAAGATGTTTACTTTGCTTTCAAGATGTTCACATGCTGATGCAAGATGTTCACATGCTGATGCAAGATGTTCACATGCTGATGCAAGATGTTCACATGCTGATCCAAGATGTTCCCATGCTGATGCAAGATGTTCACATGCTGATCCAAGATGTTCACTTTGCTTTCAAGATGTTCACATGCTAATGCAAGATGTTCACTTTGCTTTCAAGATATTCACATGCTGATGCAAGATGTTCACTTTGCTTTTAAGGATTAATTCAAACATACAGTAGCGTTGTGTCAAAATTTATTTCATGGCATACTGTATGTCACGATAATAAATACTGCCACTACATAAATGTAATCTAAAGTCATTTGTTTTTGATTTCACATATCTCGAGATAAGAGAACAAAATGTGGTCATTTAGTGCTGTTGACGATTAGCGATTAATCAGAAATCGCTCGCAACTCTTCAAAAACGTTTACTAAAACTTTGAAGCGATTCATATAATATACTATATGGGTGACCTAGTATACGGTGACAATTAGCAACACTGAAAAACATAGTAAAATACTGAAACCAGAATCATAAAGTGTTGTGGTTCCGATGCTTTTTTTCATATGCTGATTGATTTCCAAGTTTTGTATTGCATGTCGTGTCATTGCATATCAACACACTAGCTAACATCACAATTATACCAAATATGAAATAAAACAATGTGATTGTTAAAATATATGCAATTCGAGATTTTTGCATTAAGCCCCGCCTACTCATTAATATGCATGACATCGCTACCAAAAGCAACAGGGCACATCTGCAGACCATAGGCTATCTGTACCACATATGAACTAAATCCCACTGATCGTTCATGAGGTACTGCGTTTACAAGCTCTTTTCAACAAAATCATGTTAAGCCCCACCCACTACGCATATCTATAAAATTCAATACTTTGGTACCATGAACATATACACACTAGCTAACAACATAATTATACCAAATATGACATAAAACAATGCAGGCAATTGGTACAAGATAAGCACATCAACATTTTTACATTAAGCCTTGCCTACTCATTAATATGCATGATCTCGCCACCAAAAACAAAAGGGCACATCAGCAGACGATGGGTTACCTGTGTACCCCATGTCACATTGAATCCAATGTACAGTATCATTCTTAAGATACTGTGCTTACAAGCTCTTTTCAACAAAATCATGTTAAGCCCCGCCCACTTCATGAAAATGTACACACTAGCTAACAAGGTAATTGCACCAAATTTGAAACAAATCACTCATGCGGTATGTTAAAATATGAGCATTCTAATATTTTATCATTAGGCCCCACCTACTCATTAATATACATGATCTCGCTACCAAAAACAATAATTGGGCACATCTGTGGACCATGGGCTATCTGTGTACAACATATGAACTGAATCCTGAATACCGTTCGGGCACATCTGTGGACCATGGGCTATCTGTGTACAACATGTAAACTGAATCCAGAATACCATTCTTCAGAAACCGTGCTAACAAGCTCTTTTCAGCAAAATCAGATTAAGCCCTGACTACTATGTATAGTAATGAAATCTAACATGTTTACATCACAAACATGTACACACCTGCTAACATCATAAATATACCAAACATAAAACAACAGACATGCGGTTACTAAAATATGAACATTTCTAGATTTTCACACCTACTCATTAATATGCATGACATCACCATCAATAAGAATAGGGCACATCTAAGGAACATGGGCTACTGTATCTGTGTACCCCATATTACATGAATCCGGTGTATCATTCTTGAGATATCGTGTTTACGAGCTGGGCGTCACACAAATACACACGCACATACATACGCCATAATGACCACATAGGTTCCAAAAATCCCCTTTTAGGTTTGAGCTATATACTGGAAACAAACCTCCCTTGGCTTAAAATGCATGAAAATGGCATTAAAAATCAAGCAAATTCCTTCATTTCCTTTGATATCGATCATTTATATCATTCTACTGCACGTTCATGACCAGAACAAAATTCAACTAAAATTGATGGCACACTTTAACTTTAAGAACTGAAAACCAAATTTTACAGGCCTTAACGAATGCTGTACTGGGGTACGGTCTGTACATAAATCATTTTGTGAAAGACCAGGTGGAAGTTCAGACTGCCAGAAATCTGCAACATTTCTTGTGGATAGCTTATTTCTACACCTTTTTGAATGTCATCTAAACCAAGGATCTTAATCAGCCTAGTGGGTAATTTGAAGACATGATATTTGGATTTGGTGAGATTCTTGGCCTATTTGTGGTCCGAAAATGCATGGTATGTTTGTGTGGGAACTAGATCAGTTCCACAAAAGTCCTTTTTTACTGAATTTTGGGTGAGGTTTGGCTGTGATTAATTGTTGAACCCTTGCAAATTTTGACGATTAAACATTTAGTAAATTAATCGCAAATCAACAGCACTAGCACTGGTCATCTATTTTCTAAAGCACCCTCATGCAATGTTGTAAGTTATGCTGTAGTATTTTTGTTAATGAAACGAACGTGAAATAAACTTTTAAAAGAAAATAAATAAATAAACCGAAAAAGAAAAAAACAAATTTATTTGTATTTTGTTAGTACGACACCATCTTTTCACTAATTAATACGACAAATGTTCTATTGTGAAACAGAACAAAGAATGTTTTCCCCTTTTTCTAATTTTTTTTGCTTCATATTTACATTCAAAATCCCTTGGCATATCATGTATCCTAAGATTTGCTCCACAAGGCCTCCAGAAAATGATGAGTTTAATAAGACATCAGTATCAAAATGTCAGATTGAATTTCATTTGAAATAAAAAGAGTGAAATGGAAAACAAGCTCTGGTTGATCCAGAGTTAGAGCGTGTTCTCAGTTATCTCCGGAATCCGGATCATGATCCCCAGATGATAACCTTGATCATTGATTGTAGGCAAAACAATGTCATGGGTTCTCATCTAAGCGCGAGCTCACAATCAAACCCACTGCAGGGGATCTGATCACAAGTCACAGCAAGCTGGAAATTATGTACTTAATAATTTCAAGGTTACTGACTTGCCTTCACGTACATTTTTTGAGAATCTCATAGGTGGATCTGATCACCTACTCTGGAGCACGATCCTACCCTCAGCCTAGAATCAAGATCAAGCATTTGCGATCAGATTTGGTAAGGGTTCTTATGGTGAAAAAATCGGCGGATCTGATTGCCTGCAGTGGGTCTGATCAGGACCTCGTTTTCAAGTGAGAACACAATCCTCAGGGTTGAATGGACTGTGTCTTAAGTTGAAAAGTTTAATTAGGATAGGCAGAGCTTGGACTGGATATTGCATATACAGACCAGTGCAGACCCAGTATAATTTACTAATTGGTTTAAAGGATTAGTTCAGTGGTCAAACGAGTTTATCTTTTATGAAAGAGGACTTTAAAAGAAACAAATTGGAGCAGAAACCGTTCAAACATCTTATTCCTTTAAGGAGATACCCAAGTTTAAAAGTGTCTTACCGTTTTAGAAATGACTGGTGTAGTATGTCTACTATGGCAGGCTGGCGCCCTCATCCTCACATTCTCAAAAATTGCTTATGTATTTGATTTTTTGGCTATTTGAATTATTTTCCCTCAAACTTTCTTCAAGGAGTAAATCATAATTACCCTCACTAGATTCAGTTGAACTACTTTCTTGACATATCCAATGTTTTTTAAGCCACAAAATCAAAGGACAAAATCTGATAGAATACATAAAGAATTTGAGGAATCTGAGGCACTGATATCACAAATAGTCTGATTTCAGTCGTTTTTACGCAAATGATACCAAACATCAAACTTAAATATTTATCTCCTTAACGGAACAAGATTGTTGAGTGCTTTTTTCATTATTTTGTTTCTTTTTAAAGTGAAGTCTAGACTTTTACATAAGATGAATGGACTTGCTTGACCCCTGACCTAATCCTTTAAGTTGAAAGCAAGTTTAATCAGAACAGGTAAAGCTTATGGACTGGATATTGTATGTATAGGAGTTTGCTTATCGACTGGATATTGCATGTATAGGAGTTTGCTTATGGACTGGATATTGTATGTATAGGAGTTTGCTTATCGACTGGATATTGCATGTATAGGAGTTTGCTTATGGATTGGATATTGCATGTATAGGAGTTTGCTTATGGATCGGAGGAGTTTGCTTATCGACTGGATATTGCATGTATAGGAGTTTGCTTATGGATTGGATATTGTATGTATAGGAGTTTGCTTATCGACTGGATATTGCATGTATAGGAGTTTGCTTATGGACTGGATATTGCATGTATAGGAGTTTGCTTATCGACTGGATATTGCATGTATAGGAGTTTGCTTATGGACTGGATATTGTATGTATAGGAGTTTGCTTATCGACTGGATATTGCATGTATAGGAGTTTGCTTATGGACTGGATATTGCATGTATAGGAGTTTGCTTATGGATTGGATATTGCATATATAGGAGTTTGCTTATGGATCGGATAGTGCATGTATAGGAGTTTGCTTATCGACTGAATATTGCATGTATAGGAGTTTGCTTATGAATTGGATATTGCATGTATAGGAGTTTTAAGCAGAACAGGTAAAGCTTATTGACTAGATATTGCATTTATAGGAGTTTGCTTATGGATTGGATATTGCATGTATAGGAGTTTATGCAGAACAGGTAGAGCTTATGGACTAGATATTGCATGTATAGGAGTTTGCTTATCAACTGGATATTGCATGTATAGGAGTTTGCTTATGGATTGGATATTGCATGTATAGGAGTTTAAGCAGAACAGGTAAAGCTTATCGACTGGATATTGCATGCATAGGAGTTTGCTTATGTATTGGATATTGCATGTATAGGAGTTTAAGCAGAACAGGTAAAGCTTATGGACTGGATATTGCATGTATAGGAGTTTGCTTATCGACTGGATATTGCATGTGTAGGAGTTTGCTTATGGATTGGATATTGCATGTATAGGAGTTTAAGCAGAACAGGTAAAGCTTATGGACGGGATATTGCATGTATAGGAGTTTGCTTATCGACTGGATATTGCATGTGTAGGAGTTTGCTTATCAACTGGATATTGTATGTATAGGAGTTTGCTTATCGACTGGATATTGTATGTATAGGAGTTTGCTTATCAACTGGATATTGTATGTATAGGAGTTTGCTTATCGACTGGATATTGCATGTATAGGAGTTTGCTTATGGATTGGATATTGCATGTATAGGAGTTTGCTTATGGATTGGATATTGCATGTATAGGAGTTTGCTTATCGACTGGATATTGCATGTATAGGAGTTTGCTTATCGACTGGATATTGCATGTATAGGAGTTTGCTTATGGACTGGATATTGCATGTATAGGAGTTTGCTTATGGACTGGATATTGCATGTATAGGAGTTTAAGCAGAACAGGTAAAGCTTATGGACGGGATATTGCATGTATAGGAGTTTGCTTATCGACTGGATATTGCATGTGTAGGAGTTTGCTTATCAACTGGATATTGCATGTATAGGAGTTTGCTTATGGATTGGATATTGCATGTTGAGGAGTTTAAGCAGAACAGTAAAGCTTATGGACTGGATATTGCATGTATAAAAAGACACAGAATAATTTACTGTCTGATTGCTTTACAAATTCATGAGATCTTTTTTGTTTTTTTTCGTTTCTTTTCTTCAGGAAGTCAGTTTCTAAGATATTGCTGATAAGAAGTTTGACGGTAAATTTTCTGAAATGTGTTCACTGAGGAAGAAGTTTTACACAGTCATATAGTACAGACTTGTTGTTAAGGGAATTCAGCAAAGGGATTAATCTACAGATGCTTTAGTTTTAAGTACTGTAATTGGAACAGACAGCTTTTACTGTATACAGAATTGGAATTAATTATTCGATTTCCATGATTCTAAACAAAGGTGTTGGAAATTTCAGTAATGTCAGTAATCTCATTGGGAGGAGGGACAAGTACTATTTTTGCCCTCAATAATGAAGGAATTTATTATCTACTTCCCCCTAAAGGATATACTTAAGTTTAAAGTTTGGTATCATTTTAAACAACTGAAATCAGACTAGTTGTGATGTCATAGCCTCAGACTCCTCAAAGTCTTTATGTATTCTATCATATTTTGTCCTGCTATTTTGTGGCTTAAAAACCATGTGATATGTCAAAAAAGTAGTAAAAGTGAATCTAAGAAGAGTATTTATAATATACCACCTGAAGAAAGTTTGAAGAAAAATAATTTAAATAGTGAAAAAATACAATAAACTTTCTTTAAAATACATACAGATTTTGAGGCAGTGACATCACACAACTAGTCTGATTTCAGTCGTTTCTACAGAAATTATACCAAACTTTAAACTTGAATATCTCCTTAACGGAATAAGATTTTTGAATTGTTTCCACGAATTTGTTTCTTTTAAATTCCTCTTTCATTTAAGATAAACTTACTTGACCCCTGAACTAATACTTTAACATCTTTTCTTAAAAAAATCTTCACCTGTAAAAATCTCCTTAAATTGTCAGGAATTTTTCTGAATTTTTTTGGAAATATGGCAAAATTTTACCACAATTTCTAATTATCCCCCCCCCCCCACCCCCTCCCTTCTGTTAACAAATAGGCTTTTTGGACATAAGAAACTCAAGTTGATAGGTTTCAAATTGGACAAATATAAAATCTCCCCACCCCCAATGTTTAATATCTTCCTATGCCGCTGCTTCAGAGTAATTTCTTCACTCATGTGTTTGACTATTTATCCCCTATCATACAAATTGACATGTCCTAGGCTACCCAGTTACTAATAGTAAACCATATTTTAAAACTAAGATATCACCTAAAAGGAATACTGTAAGTTTAGTCTTACCCTCCCTACATCATTTTGTTATCTTTTTTCGCCATAAAAGATGCACATGTATGATCAATCAACTTATCCTTTAAGTATCTAATTTGGTGCCCATGCTTCCGAGTAAATTATCTTGTATAAGAGGCCATACTTTAACACATGCTTCGTTTGCCTCAAGCTTTGAAGCAGAGTTTATATTATGTGAAGTTGACTTTACCAAATATGTGGGGCACGCTTTGCTATTAAACGGTTATAAGAAGTACTGAAAAGCCACATGAAAATGGGGTGCAAAAGGAGCTTATGGAGTGCCAGATGAAGAGCTTGTCAGTTATGAATGATGCAATTTTTCAGCTTTATTTCGGCTTGTAGAAACAGTGTTGGTTATATCACAATGAAATACTCACTGTTAAGCTTGGTACTGACAAATATCGATATCGCCGATATTGAGTTCAAGGGTCCTATCAATCGATATTATGTTTTCAATGATAATACACAAGACATGAACTATCAAAAAGCTAAACATGACTATCAAACATTCTCATTAAATAGCCACAAAAAGTTTATAAATTTCATTTATATCAAAGTTTCAGGCAGTCAGTTATGATAAAACTTTATCAAAACATTAATCTTGTAATAACAATTATCCCAAAATACTTCCATGAAAAAAAAAAAAAGTTGCCACTCACGAACTACAGAGGCATTGCGCAATACTTTATACTTGACGGCTTATGATGTTCAGACAACAAAAATCTTAAGATGTTGAATCCTCAAACATCGTTTTAAGTTTCCTCAAAAGGAATACTGAATCTAAATTTTATATCAAAAAGTCATTAATTGACAAATCACTGACAAAACTATGAGGTTTTCTCAAATCTAAAAAGACAGGACTGGTCTTGCCAGATCGATCAAATACTGTACACTGTATAATGCAATTAACTACACACAGTATTACTATATGGTACTTTACTAACGTTATGTACACACATCATCTACCAGTTTCTTCAGAGTGACAACACTCGTGCGATGATTGAAGCAGACTTGAAATTAGATTTCGTGTGTTATATATGGACCTCTGAATGTCTAGAAGTCCTCAAAATGCTACCAAAATAATGCCTTTTCAGTAGAACATTCATGATAAGCTAGATCCAAAATTTAAAGAAGAATTGGAGCTGATTTTTTGTAGGGCATATAGTGTAGGCCTAATACCAGTTCCACAACAGCTGTTTTTTTTAAAGAATATGCTGAGGCCTAAACTTTTTCAGTGTTTCTGTGCTTGATCTTTTGAGATAGAAACCATGTAAAGAACATTTTTAAGCATAGTGGGTGTTTATTTGAAGATTTATGTTTATATTTTGCAGTAAATTACAGTATGTTAATTTGTACAAAATTTTTTACTTTCAACTTTTTGAGCCAAGACAAGATTACCTTGCACAGAACAGTACATACTACTTACGAATGACATAATATAATTAGCATATCAATATTTCGATAATATCTATATTTTTCTGGCGATATATCGATATATCAATCACCCAAGCTTACTCACTGTATCAACTAAATTAACTTCTCAAACAATCACTTGGACTGGCCTAGCCTACAACAATACTACAAATACTGTATGTTAGGCACTAACACCTATTTTGCAAGCTGTAAAACTGACCCAGAGTACAGGACAAAAAGCTTTGATTGTTATGTTCCCTACAAATAAATGCAAAGATTACCACAAAAAAAATGGATAGTTTATCGTTTACTTAATTTAACGAAAATGCACATCCCTGCCACTTTCCTAAGATTTCACCTAGTGCTAAAATAATCAGGATTTTAAATTTGGGAGGCAAGGGGAATTTTTGAATAATGTGGGAGGGACTCAAAATCTTCCAACATACAAAAGTTTCTTTGGTGTCATAACTTATTGCTAAGCAATATCTTCACTTTATTGCAGAGTTGCAATATAATTTTTGTACAGGGCACTGCGTGATGTACAGGGCACTGCGTGATGTACAGGGCACTGCATGATATACAGGGCACTGCCTGATGTACAGGGCACTGCCTGATGTACAGGGCACTGCCTGATGTACAGGGCACTGCCTGATGTACAGGGCACTGCCTGATGTACAGGGCACTGCATGATGTACAGGGCACTGCGTGATGTACAGGGCAGGGCGCTGCGTGATGTACAGGGCACTGCGTGATGTGCAGGGCACTGCGTGATGTGCAGGGCACTGCGTGATGTACAGGGCACTGCGTGATGTGCAGGGCACTACAGGGCACTGCGTGATGTAGGGCACTGCGTGATGCAGGGCACTGCGTGATGTACAGGGCACTGCGTGATGTACAGGGCACCGCGTGATGCAGGGCACTACAGGGCACTGGGTGATGTAAGGGCACTGGGTGATGGCACTGTGATGTACAGGGCACTGGGTGATGTACAGGGCACTGCCTAACTGCGTGATGTACAGGGGTACAGGGCACCGCGTGATGTACAGGGCACTGCGTGATGTACAGGGCACTGCGTGATGTACAGGGCACTGCGTGATGTACAGGGCACGTGATGTACAGGGCACTGCGTGATGTACAGGGCACTGCGTGATGTACAGGGCACTGCCGTGATGTACAGGGCACCGCGTGATGTACAGGGCACTGCGTGATGTACAGGGCACTGCGTAATGTACAGGGCACTGCCTGATGTACAGGGCACTGCCTAATGTACAGGGCACTGCCTAATGTACAGGGCACTGCATAATGTACAGTTCACTGCCTAATGTACAGGGCACTGCGTAATATACAGGGCACTGCGTAATGTACAGGGAAGCTTGCAAGTATTATTGACACACACACTTGTGTAGGCCTGCTTCACTGAAGTGAATGAAAGTAGAATCCTAGCTAATGATATCATTGACAATTGACAGCCTGCATTCAAAAACACATCAAAAGTTTTAACTGTATAAGAGGCTGGCGAGTAACTTTTTATGAAAAACCAGTATTTCCACTCACCAGGTATTTCCAACTACTCGCAAAGTACTTACAACTACTCAAAACACTTCACCTGAAATTTGTCAATTTTTAGCACAACAAACAAATTAAATCAAACTTACTTGGATTTTTTAACATTTATTTCAGGCCTACTGACAGAAACAAGTAGGCCCCTACAGCAAAAATGTTATATTATATATATATTAGAGCTGTGACCGTTTAGCGTGTACACGCTACATGCTCGCAAATCCTTGTAAACGTTTACCAAATACTTCATTGCGAGTAATTGTTTTTCATAGTCAGTCTTGCCGTTGAAAATCAATATGATCATTCATGATTCAACGACACACACATTTGGCTACCAAAATTCCAATCAATGACTTTTTACAAACTGTAAACCGAATTAGCATACTTTTCAAATGTGCGAATCAAAAATGCGCAGTAATCACCAATGAATGGGGATATTATGCACTTTGATTTGGCCGAAAACTGAGTAGGTTAACTTGTAAAATGCACCGCAAATGTGCAGCAGTAAAGAGTAAAACTAACAATAGGCAATATAACAATTTTGGTGTATTTCGAAATTAAGGTAATAACGCGTGTACCGATTCACGCCGCTTTTTTAGGCGTGTACACGTTTACTAAAATCCCTTAACATTCACAGCTCTAATATATATATATATATATATATATATATATATATATATATATATATATATATATATATATATATATATATATATATATATATATATATATATATATAGATATATAGTGTATATATATATATATATATACATACTGACTATATAAATCATATGTAGTATACTGGTTCAATGTAGCAGCTCAGTGAATTTGTTTCTGGAATAGTTTGGAAAGTAGTATTTATGTGAGAAACAGTCTAAAACTTTCCATTTCCATTAAGCAAAGACATTACAGCACTAACATTTTGAATCATTTGATATTGCACAATTTCCCCAGGTACAGTACGCCTGTTGCCTTTATACCATGCTGTTCACTGGAAGTAAACAGTGTATATGGCTACACACAATAGGTGGTGTTTTATAAATTTTCCTTTATTTTTTTGAGTAATTCAAAAATCATTTTTGTGCTTGAAATAAAAGACAATTGCATCAGATTGTAAGATTTTCATTCAAAATATAAAAATCAAAGCAAGATTTTCACATGCTTTATCTTTAATTTGTGGCAAGTAACACAGCATATTATGTGTTAATAGAAATTTAATGGGTGACAGAAAGGCCCTGGTGTTCATCCACATGCCAGTGTACCACAACTGGTTATCAAAGAGACTTGAATCTGTTATGCAGGCTACAGCTTGGCATATATGTTCTCATCGGATATTAAGAGTCTTGCATTGTTACTATTAACCGTAAGGGCAAGTTATTGATTATGGCACATATTATGATAAACAAACAAACAAATTAAAACAGTATACACACTGACAAGTAAAAGTCTGAATCAGAAAGCTAAAACATAAGAATTATTCCTCTTTTATAAACAATTTTGGTTAAGTTTCTACTTAAAACCCAAATCTAAAAAGGAAAATAGTTAAAATACAACAGAATAAAACCAAAATTGAAAAAAGGAAGTGCAAAAATCATTATATAGAAATTTTGTAGGATTTTTCATGTACCTTTAAAATTAGGGGAAATCCGGGGTTAACAGAATTAGAAAAACAGTGTGCAAAGATATTCAAAATAAAACTGATGTGTACAAAATTTAATATCAAATCGATGTGAACAGAATTAAACAAAGGTAAAACTAAATAAAAATTCTGCAAATAGATGCTAGCTAGGCTTAGGCAGTATACCGGTACTCGCAAATACCGAAAATTTGTTACTACTACTGGTACTGCCGGTGTAAAAGTAAATTTTCGCCCCTCAGGCCCTTATTTCCTAGAAAATTTGGGCCCTACAGACAATTCAGCCGTAGCCATCCAGTAAATTTGGTCCACCCTGATAGTAAAAACAGTCCTAGAAAATTGGGAGACATCAACTTGTCCCCCTTTTGCAAGAAAAGCCCTTCTTCTCCCCTTCATAGTAAATCTCTCTTCCGTTTTGCGTATAGCAAGCTTTTTTCTTTAGTGTATCCCGATCGGTACTGCCCAGATCGAAGAAAATATTCTCTTTCCTTTTTATTGGAGTGCTTAATGGAAGCCATTTTCTGTTCGTGGGCAAATTCTACGAGTACAATGGCGCTGTATTCTGTACATAAATATTACTAGCTTCAGTGTCGGCTTATCACTTCAGTAGAAAAAATTAATTGAAGGAAACATACAGACACACCAGTAAATTACGTAGTAAAATCAGTCCAAAGGAGACCAAATTCACTAGACATTTCTTGGGGCCCTTAAAGTTACGGGAAGGGAGAGGGGGGGGGGGGCGGCAAAATTTACTATCACAACGGAATGTACCAGTGGCAAATATCAAGACTATTAACCTAAGGTTATGCGTTTTCAATACTGAATCAAGTAAATCACATATTTACCTCGCAAGAGGCTTGTAATTAATCCATTTATCAAAACACCACCAATTAAAACTCTCCGTAATTATTCCCAAACCTGCTAACAATCTCACACATACATAATGATTTTTTTTTGACTATTCATAGTTACAATCTATAGTGAATTTTCATCTTTCTCGAATTTCTTCTTTTTTCCAGAAAGATATATTGCTTTGTTTTTTTTACTTTGCAGATGTTGTCCCCAAGTCAAACGTAACTCAAACAATTATCAATTAAAATGGATAACAAATAATTATCATAAAATTCCTATTATGCGCGGATATAAAATCAGTAATCCATATACAGTGAAATTGGAATTCCTCACCTGCTGCTAGCGCTGCAGTACGCTTACACTGCAGATCAGACGGTACCTGGGCCTACAAAAATTACGTACTGTGTAAGTCAGTCCATTATTTTGCAATCTGGCAACCCGTCACAAAAAAAGTTTCAGTCACTTCCGTTTTTTACAGTACAAGGCTAACACACTTCTCTCACTCTAACATGACTGGTCCCACTGCAGTGTATTAAACATACAGTGTACATCTACATCATGTAACATTATGTTGTACTTTCATGTGCAAATGTTCAGAGCTTACAAAATTTGCCATGTTTAATCAACCACAGAAGTGTTAACACTTGAAGTTGCAGTTCTACAAAGCCATTTTCAGGACAATTTTGCTGTAAAAAAATGAAGATGGAACTCCATTTTTACCGATTATTATTGACTTGAAGTATTTGTAAAATATTTTGAAAGGTATTTCATGCGGTGTGACTCATTGAACTGGGCCTAGGACCTATTGTTAGAACTACATGTAGTGTATATATCGTGAGTTCAAAGTTAGTTCATGAATGACCAAGTGATAACTAACTTTAGGTTGTGTGCTTGCCAAATACTGAAATTTACTTGAATTTTGTTAGAATAAGTTGTTTTCAGTATAAAATATTCAGAAAAGAAGACAAAAAATATGATTATTTGACATACATTAACTTAATTTTTCTTTTAGAAAATAGGAAAAGAGATGTTTTTTTTAATCTTGATAGAGAAGGTAGCCTAATAATAAATATTCCCCTTCCCGATACATCCCGCCGTTACTTTATGAACATGCCCGCAGGTTACTGTAATGTTATCAGTGTGGACCTATTAGTAATAGTAATAATAATGTTATTGTGATATTACAGCAAATATAACAAGCACAGAGTTATAATTTTCTTTTTAACCTTTTTACGCACCAGTACTGTAAATAGAACCGGTACTGTCTTAACGGAAGTACCGGTACCAAATTTTCGTACCTCTCCCAAGCCTTATGCTACCCAGGCTGCATCATTGATCAAAATATAAACAAAAAATGAATAGGCCTAGGCCTAACTTTTTTCCATCAAAAAAGGATACAATTTAAAACCCTTCAAAATATCTTCCGCCTTCGTTGGCATTATGAGCTGTAGTGAGTTACTGTTTATTTCCAAATGGTAATCCAATTTAACTTCCAATTGGCTTAATTTCCGGTCACCTGTTTCCCAAAATTTAAAGTCAATTTTGGTTCCGACTCGAAAACTTCAGAACAGATTTTCACATAAAATTAAATGTTTTCTCCAGTTCTCAGCAGAACTGACAAATACAAACTGTAAGAAGTTTTTGTTCCACCAGAAGTAGGCTCTAGTCAATCTTCAAATAGTTTTCAAACTTGTACTGGAACAGAACTGCTGACAATTTAAGTGCAAATAATGACATGTCAATAACAGTCAAACTTACTGCAGTAACTAACACTAACGTTACACTCAGTGTCGGTATTATACACACAATGTCACAAGGTTACTTCTTTATAGTTTGAGCCTAGCGTTACAGCTGATTCCAATGTTCTTACAGTATGCAATGGGCGACCAGGGTACTTTCTTTAGCTAGGCTACTGTGTGAGAAAAGGCAGCTTAATAAAAACCGTGTTTTTTGTGAGATGGAATGCTTCAAAAAACGTCCGTGATACACAGATTTCTAAAAAATTAGTCAAAACAATTATCCAGCTTAAATCTCACAGAATGATATTCCAAAAGGTGCGGAAATAAGAACCGACGAATTGTCACACAACATTCTGCTCTCGTTCGGCGTCAAAATTTCACCTCGTCGCCGGGTCAACGACCACTTCACACCGCGGATGAATTGTTGTCAACTTGCAGTATTTTGACTTCTTTTAAGAAATTTTAGCGTAATTGTTTGCCGTAAAAATCCTCAAAATAGTCTAATAATGAATTTATGTATCCTTAAGGGTAAAAAAAATCTGAGCTCAACACAATAATCTTTCTAACTCTTTTACTTCGCGCAGTATTTTACCAAAATTGTATTCTGTAGTTTTTACCCGGAAACGGAAGTAAAACCAAACCAAAAAATTAATCCAAAACTTTTTGGGGGAATTCTGAATGTTTTGTAGCTTTTGAATTGATATTAGATATGTATGCAATATTTGATTGATTAAACTTTGTGTTAATATATTTTAGATTTTTTGATTATTCGCTCCAAAAATATTTAGGTTTTGATTTGATAACAATAATTCAAGATGCGCTGCTTTAGAATTAGATGGCGCAATATAACTTAGAACATTTGTAACATTTTTAGTGAATATGATTTTATGTATTAATTTACCTTTTATCTCTATTTATTTTTCTTCCGTCTTGTGTTTATCATTCGATCCATCAGTTGGACCGCTTCCCCCGCCTTCCGCCCCCGCCTTCCGCCCCGCCTTCCGCCCCCGCCTTCCGCCCCCTCTTTCACACACACACTTTTCCGAAAATGACAATAGTGCCCCGAAATTAAAAAAGTGCCCCTTAATAACTGTCAAATGTGCAAGAACTGGTAGAAGGTGCACATTTTTTAAAAAGAAATATTACAAAAGTGCCCCTTTCAAATAAAATGCCCTCTTATTACTGACCCAATAGTAGGAAACTGATGACTGGAAACCCTCCTCCCCACCACCTCACACACACACACGCACACACACACACACCCTGGTTGGATGCATTTCAGTGGCGAGGCCAGGGACAGAGGGAAGTATGATGGTCGTGAAAGAGTGAACTCTCAGGTGATAAAGAGACCACAAAATTTCCCGGCGTTGCTGCACTCTAAAAAAAGAATGGTCAAATTTGACCACAACATGGTCAACTTTGCATCGAACCAACTTTGGTCAAAATTAAACAACAAGAACATGGTCAAATTTGGCCATAATATGACAATTATGGACGAATTTGACCCTATTGTGGTAAAATTTATTTCAAATTTCGACCAAACTTGGTTCGGTGCAGATTTGACTATGTTTTGGTCAAAATTTGAACATTATTTTTTTAGAGTGTGCTAATCTGGAAATCTTCTTAAATCTTTGGGAATTCTGTATCAATTTTTGTTGGCAATTTCCTCTATTTTCGAGGAGCTTTTTTTTTTTTCAGTTTTCGGCAAATTTTCTTCATTATTTAGGAAATCTTCTTTAATTCTTGGAAAATTTATTTCATTTCCGGGAAACTGTTTTAATTTCATCATATTTCAGGAATTATTTTACAAATGTCGGGATTTTTTTTCTTTTCCATTCATCTCTTCATTTTTTTTTTTTTAACCAAATTTCACCAAGAATTTCAGCAATGTTACCAAATTATTGTTCAATTTTATATAATTTTACCTCGCAATCGGGTAGAAAGCATGACACAGGGTCACGTAAATCCCGGCTCAGAGTGGGCAGCTTTCCCTTCGCTACGCCTCTGCCTCGGTGTAGAAATAGTACTAAATGTTGGATGGGGGCCTATTTCGACTGTAATCGTCTGTTTAGACAGACTCGGGACCCTATTCAAAACAAGCGATAAGGGGACATATTTGTTTTGATCAAGGGGTTCCAGGTCAAATTATTGATCTCTATATGGGTCTCGACTAGATGATAAATAAGAATGTATATATTTTTATTTTTTTAGTTAGTTGCTTAAATAAATTATTTTGATTTTGATCTTTACATTTTTTTCGATTTATTTTGCTGGTGACCCCCTTGGGGTCGGAGGCCCGAGCTATGACGCCCAGGATCTGCCCGGTGTAGCCCCATTGCGGCACACTACTATATCCATCCATCCATCCATGTTCATTTGTAGTAGGCGCCTTTTCCATAGGATACAAAGCGCCCAGAATGCTGCCCCAAAGTTCAGTAAGTAATACATGATTAAAAAAGGAAAGTCTTGAGACGTGTTTTGAACTGTCCAAGTGAACTGGCATGGCGAATGTGTGAAGGCAAAGAGTTCCAAACATGGGGTGCTGCAGCTGAAAAAGCCCTAGGACCAGCTTTGGTGTTAGTTCTGGGTTCAGTCAGGAAGTTTTCAGAAGAGGAGCGAAGGGATCGTGCTGGTGTATAAAGTTTCAGACTGTTGGATATGTATTCAGGTGATTGATGTATCAGGGATTTGTAGACAATAAGACATGTTTTGTATAAAATTCGCTGTGACACAGGGAGCCAATGCAATTTGTTGAGCAAGGGTGAGGCATGATCACGACGACGTTTCCTGAAGATAAGCTTAGCAGCTTATATCAGTATATTAATGACTTCCATTTTCAGATTTTGCAAGCGAGGCATGGGCCTCAATTTCAAGTTGCTTGGAACAATATGAAATTGCAGGCCCAAGTGTGTAACTTAATCCTGAGTGGTGTCGGAAGGAACTCGGGGTATAGGGGGGGGGAGGGGGACAGTAATAAAAAAATGAATATAGTAAAAAGTGTGCGTAAATTCCATCACTAATTCTATTACCTTTGGCAGTAATTGAGGGGCACTTTTTTTTTTTTTTTAAAAGGGCATTTTTGTCAATTTTCCGAAAAAGTGGGCGGGGGGAAGAGGGGGGGGGGGGCATGTGCCTATTGTTACCTGATTCCGATGCATATGGCTTAAACATAGGTGAGATTTATGGGAAAGGTGGCACTTTTCCCATCCTCATTTTTTTCCAAATGTATACTTTTGTATGGTGACTGATTTTTGTGTCAGGGCCCGTGGTACATATAACAAGTTTTAATTGTGTAAAATCAATATTAAATATTTCTTTCATCTTCAATGAACTATGAAGGATTTGTGAATGAGTGTATTTTTATAATTGTTTTCAAGCCTAAAGAATGGCCCATGGCCGCACGGGACCATCTTACTCAGGAAGGGGGCGGGGAGTGGGGAGGGTCGGTGAAGTTTTACCGACTCAAAAACCTATTACTAAAGAAAAATCGCAATAAATCTGTGAATAAACAATTCATTTTAGTAATGGCTTAACCATAGTTTTGAGGTGGGGGTGGGATAGCCTTCAATTCCCAAAAAAAAATCTGAAAATGTTTTAAATTTTCGGGCATGTTTTTTCGATTTTCGCGAAATTTTCTTCAATTTTCGAAATTTCTCTTTAATTTCCAGGCAATTTTCTAATTTTCAGAATATTTCCTTCCTTTCCGGGCAATTTTCAGGAATTTTCTTTTCATTTTTCAGGCAGATTTTGTTTATTTTCGGAAAGTCGCTTATTTTGGGGGGAATTTTCCTCTATTTTTTGGATCTTTCCTTAATTTCCGGGCAATTTTCATCATCATTTTGGAACATTTTCTTCCATTTCCAGGCAGTTTAAGGATTTTCAGGAAATTTCCTTTAATTATCAGGAAATCTAGCAGAGTCGGGCATTATTCAAATAAATCACTAATCTAAAAAGTACAATTTACATCTGCGTGCACTGCCTGACTATATAAGATAAGTGCCCAAGTATCATATTGTCATCATCATGACGAGTCACAGGAGGGCATGACCGATATCTAGCCAAGCAAGTCGGGCATGATTTTGCCCGGATAAGACAGGGACCGCGGAGACGGTAGGGGGATGGAAGGCTTTATCCCCCCCCCTCCCTCCCTCCACACACACACACTTTTTGCTGATGTGCAAAAAAATAGCCTAAGAGGATTTCACCTTCCTGGTTTTCCCGGTTGGGAGGTAAAATTGAGAAACTATTAACAATAAAATAAATGAAAATTTGCTAAAATTATATGAAATTTCTCAACAATTTTGCCTTAAGCTGAAGAAAATTTACAAAAATTTCCTCAAAATAAAAAAAATTGCCTAAAAATAATAGAAATTTTCTAAATTTGTGGAAAATGAACAAAATTTTTCTAAAATTGACAAACCGTTCACCGAAATCTTAAGGAAAGTGACCAAACTTGAAAATGAACGAAAGTAAAATTGAAAAACAAAAATTGGTAGCATTATTTTAAAATTGACAAAAATCTCTCATATTGGAAGAAAATTGCCTGAAATGAAGGAAATTTACTTAAAATTGTCAAATAATTTCAGAATTTTTAGGAAAGTGCATGAAAATGAACAAAATTAAATGACAAAATTTTGGGAAAATCGAGAAGAAGAAAAACGAAAATTGAAAAAATTGCACCAAAATGAACGCGATTTTTTTTAAAAGGACAAACAATTTACGGAGATTTGAAGAAAAGGGCCCGAAAATGACGAAAATTTTCCAAAAATGGAGAAAAAAAAATTACCTAAAAATTTGAAGGAGATTTTACGTTACGCAGCAAAGTCAGTGATGGAACTTATTTACTAGTATAATGTTTCCACTTGTTGGGGTTGTTTCCCCCCACCTTCTTAAAAGGTGACCCTTTTTATACTCCCCTGCCTAACACTATACACCAATATGGTTGGGAGTACACGGTTTAATATGAAAGTGCTGTCGCCTTTAATTTTCACCATTTACTTCTTCAGTCCCCCACTTCAAAAATTGCTCCGCGGACCCTGTTAGATTGGCATCCGCCCACTGGAGGGTGAGAGTAGGGAGGGGGCGGGGGGGAAGCACTTCGTTGTCAACTTTAAAAAGGCTCCCTAAAATGGTTTCACCTTCCTTCCATATGTTTTCTTTCGATTGGGAAATTATTAACAAAAAATTGATTTCCACAGTTACGAAAATTTACTGAAAATCGAAAAACATAGCTGCTTCAAAATTAAGGAAATTTTCTGAAAATTACACGAGAATGAAACAAATTTCCTAACTATTAAAAGAGATACCCAAAATATTGAAGGAAATTTTCAGAAAATTGCACGAGAATCAAGGAAATTGCCCAAAATTGAAAGAAATTTCCAAAACATTGAAGGAATTCTCCGAAAATGTAAGAAAATTGGTAACAATCCAAGAAAAATTTCCCAAATATTGAAAGAAATTTCCTGAAAATTGAAGAAAAGTAACCGAAAATTGAAGAAAAATTGCCTTACAAAAAGAAAATTTTCCGAAATTTGCACGAGAATTAAGGAACTTTTCTACCGTGACTGAAAGAGATTTCCATGATATTTCCCGTAAATTGAAGGAAATTTACAAAGAGGGGGTTCTTATTATTATTGGAGTAATGAAAAATGTTGTATTTTTTTCGGAACGGTGATTCTAATCTAGAAGTGACCCCCTCCCCCCTTCCCCCTCCCTTCTTCTCCTTCTAACCCGCCATGTTAATTTTATTGATACTTATTAGCAAATGTTTCCATTCTGCGCTGTTGGAACACGCAATAGTTCAAGAAGCGTACGTACGCTTAAAAATGTAAAACGTAATTGTATTATACATTATATCTATATCTGTGACCGAGCTGCTGATTGAATTCTGTGTCCTTGGACTTTTGTCATGATTGTGTGATGGATGTCCTTGCAGCCTTGACTAAACATTAGGCTGTCTGCGTTTATCATGTTCGGAATGCAAATTGGAGGAGTGTTGCTTTTAAACTATTTTTAGGTGGTTCGTACTAACTATATTTTATACATTCTCCTTTAATATATCTGCAGAAAATAAATTAACCTAGGCCCAAAGTAAAGTAGTTTAGTGTCACTGCACAGCAGACAAGACATTAGGCCTAGGCTAGTGAAATAAACATCTAACTCAGTATGCCCTACGTGCTACACACTACTTGCAAGTTGCAATACTGTGTAGCCTACAGCTGATACATATGGCTGCAGACAGTACACCACAGGTGTTCCTAACGTTATGGCAACCTATATGCTTACACTATATATATATTATATATATATATAAAGAAAGGTAGGACTCTTTCTAACGCGACTATCGAACCGTACAAAAAAATTCCTTTTTTTTTACCACTCGCGAATCTTAATTAAACTTTTTTACTCTACCACATTTGCTGGAGACTCCCTTCTTCGTGTATAAGCTACGCTATTTGTTAGTTTTTCTCCGATTAGATGTACAAACGATAAATTTTCTACCAAATGACCGTCACGACAATCTATCCGTCCTACAATTTGCTGCAAACTATAAGAAACGTTGCGATGACGTAATTACAGCGCTGCTTCTCCATGACGTCATCGCAACCTTTTTTTTGGTTTGCAGCAAACTGTTGGGCTTTTGCACTGTCATGACTGTAATGTTGGTAGAAAATCTATCGTTTGTACATCTCATCAGAAAAAAGAACAAATACTGTGGCTTATATTTATAAACGAAGAATGGAGTCTCCAGCAAATGTGAGTAGAGTAAAAAAATGTAATTAAGATTCGTGAGTGGTCAAAAAAAGGAATTTTCATATACGGTTCGAAAGTTGCTTTAGAAGGTGACTTACCTTTTTATATATATGTATTAGGCCCTAAGTATAATAATGCTAGGAACACCTGTGGAGTGGGCAGCCTACGCCCTAACGACATTTTGCCCAGGCCACATGTGTTCCTAGTGTTATGACAACTTATATACTTATTACATATAGGCTATATAACAAGGTACTGTAGGTCACCTCCTACCGCGATTTTTGAACCTTATATCAAAATTCCTTGTTTTGACCACTCGCGAATCTTAATGCCTAACATTACATATTTTTACTCAACTCCCATTTGCCGGAGATTCCCTTCATTTTTAAAAGCCACAGTATTTGTAATTTTTTTCCACTGAGATGTACCGTACAAACAATGAATTTTCTACCCCATTACATTTATGACAGTGTAAATCCCCGACAATTTGCTGCAAACCAAAGAAATGTTGCGATGACGTCATGAAGAAGCAGCACTCTAATGATGTCACCGCAACTTTTCTTTCTTTTGCAGCAAATTGTTGGGCATTCACACTGTCATGACTATTGAGGTGTTCTAGCATTATGGCAACCTATAATACTTTATATATAACAACGTAGGTCACCTCCTACCGCGACTTTTGAACTGTATATGAAAATTCCTTTTTTGACCACACGTGAATTTGCCAGAGACTCCCTTCTTCCATTATAAGCCATAGTATTTGTTATATTTTTCCGATCATATTATTGGTGTAGCTCGAAGTAGTAGCTTTGTTTGAACTTGAGCTTACGGATGGGTAGATGAATTGATTTGATTTTGATTTGATTGATTAATTTCCACACTAATCATGATAATTCAACAACATAGCTTTACATTCAGATAAAAAAGTGATTGGTATATTTTCGCCAGATGAATTGAGCATTAAATTTTGAGCAGAATAGCAAATACAAGTTTCCTGACGTATCCAATGGTTTTTAAGCCACAAAATTAAAGGACAAAATATGATAAAATACATAAAGAATTTGAGGAATCTGAGGCAGTGACATCACAACTAGTCTGATTTCAGTCGTTTCTACACAAATGATTCCAAAATTCAAACTTGAATATCCCATTAACGGATAGGGATGTACCGGATCCAAATTTTTGGATCCGGCCGGAACCGGATTTTGCCGGATCCAGGTTGAAATCCGGCCGGATAAAATCCGGCCGGAACCGGATTTTTCATTGCTTACAACAATTCTCATAATCTTAAGAAACAAAGGGAAAGGGGTGGGGGCAGGGGATTGTCAAGTTGGCTACTAATGGCTAGCAACCCAAAATTTTTGGAAAATAATAATTATTGGGCATATTGTGATGAAATCAAATCAAAATTAGTGAAAGTTCTGGATTAATCCTAACATCTTTAATATTATAAAACTTGAGACTGTCATACATGTGTTCTTACTGAGGAAGTCAAAAAGTCAAATGACACTATGGAAAGGGTCATTTATCTAACCTTAACATGTATTTGAAGTGCATGTATGTGCAAATTGTGTAAAAACTAAACTAAAATAATTAAGGACAGTAACAAGGTAATAGAAATGGATACTTAATTCTTTCTTGTTTTACATTTGGAAAGTAATTATTCTCTGAATTATTTTTGTGTTATTTCATTAAAACACCTTGGTACCCTGAATTACTTGTAAAACAGTTTGCTTAGATAAGTGGGGAAAAAACATTTTTCTCTTTTTCAATAGCAGGAGAATCTAAGCAATGAAAAATTGTGGAAAACAAATTCAGTCAACCTATATGTACATGTACTTTTATCTACAAATTTCATTAATGTCTCTAACTGTAAAATTGTTAACAACTGGTGTGGTTTTATTTATTATCTGTTACAGCCCAATCTGTTTCAAAATTTCTATTGATTTCAAACAGCTACATGTCTTTATTCCGTTTTAAATGATCATACGCAGTAACATACGCCAATTTGTTCAGTGTTTTCAAGAAGAAAATACATTATCTATACCGAGAAAAATCCAGATATTCATGTTTGTTTTTATTTCATATAGTTGTAATGTACCACAGTCTCATAATGTAAATCTTCAATTGTTAAAATTGCCAAAAATCCGGTTCCGGCGGATTTGGAAAAAATCCGGCGGAACCGAACCGATTTTTTTTCCCTAAATCGCCGGATAATCCGGCCGGACCGGATATCCGTACATCCCTATTAACGGAGTAAGATTTTTGAATGCTTTCTTCACCATTCTGTTTCTTTTGAAATTTTCTTTGATATAAGATGGACTTGCTTGACCCCTGAATTAATCCTTTAATCCCTTCAGTGAACCATGGTTTAATCATATTCATATACCTTTGATTGTGTCTTTTTTTTCTCAGATCTATATATTTCAAATCATGGCGATGAGGGATTTGGTGGATGGTGAGTGCGGGACGGCTAACCCATTGATGAAGCTCACCTCGCACTTCACGCAAGATAAATCACTAAGACAAGAAGGCATCCATCGTCCACACAGACCTCACGATGCACTTGCGGCTGCCAGGGCATTTACAGAAGCACCAGAAGCCCAGGTATTAAGCTCAAAATAGTAACCTAGTGCTCAAACGTGGAATAAGATATTGAAGTAGTTTCTTCAACATTTTGTTATATTTCCTTCAGCATTTGTTTCTTTGATTTGTTATATATATCAGGGGTCGAAATTGAAAAAAATTGCCACTGTTCCACGGAAAAGTACTTTCTCTACTTCTCTAATAATACTGTTCCGGATCAAATTTCACTGTTCCAACTTTTTGCCGAATACAAGACAAATTTCTTTGTTCAAAATAGGCTTCATTTACAACTACTTTATTGCTTAATATGTGCAAATATGTGTGTCAGTTATTAATATTTACATTGGCACATTTGACTGATTGTCGCAGTGCCATTAAAGTTCAACAAACCTTAGTATTTACATGATGTAGCATCCAGTTGCATACAGTAGCACAAGTACAGGCAGTCTTGCATATGCGTATTCATGATTAATTGCAGGCAAGGTGGGGGAAAAAGTTTGTAAATAGGAAGAAATTATTTTCATGATAATCTTGTTTGGCATGCATGCATGTTTTTATTATAAATCCAGGTAGGGCCTTAGGCCCTTATTGATCATTGATGCCACATGCTTGTGAAAAGAACACTGTTTGGTGGAACAGTGATGTTTGAAAATTCACTGTTCCTGCATAAAAAGCACTGTTCTTGGAAAAGCGGAACAGTGGCAAATTCGACCCCTGTACATAAATGATCTTCCCCATTGTTCGAACAAATTAAAAACTGTCTTATTGGCAGATGATAGCAGTATCTTATTAAAACTAGCGATCCACATTCAAGCATTCATATACTTCATAATGAACTTGCTCTTTCTTGTCTCTGATTGGTTTAAGGTCAAAAATCTATCCTTTAATGTTAAAAAAGCCAAGTTTATAATTTTCCAAAACAGACAATATAGCAATCTCGAGTTCAATATTTGTATTGATGGTTCCATTGTAAAGCAATCTGCAAGTGTTACATTCTTAGGGCTCCTTATCGATTCTCACTTGACATGGAAATGCTGACCGATTATGTAATAAGATTTCTAAGATTATTGGTGTTCTTTATCAAACTAAGCATTTTGTACCCGATTGTATTCTGTTAATGTTGTATAATTATCTTATTCTTTCTAATTTATCCTTTTGCAACATTGCGTGGGGTAACACTTTCCATACATATCTTGATCAGTTATATGTACTGCAGAAAAGGGCTGTTCGTTTAATCACATCATCTGATTTTAATACTGACATAGGTAGGATTTTAATACTGACATAGGTAGTATTTTAAAAGATTTGAATATCCTCAACGTTTATGACATTTATAAGCATTAAATTGGAATTGTTATGTTTAAAATAAATCTTAAGTTGTTACCGTCTCATTCTGTAATTTATTTTAACCAAACAAAAGTATTCATAGCTACTTTACCAGATACTCCAAAAGTTATCATTTATTCAATCAGCTTTAATACCAACGCCAACAAAAAATCTTTGTCTATTCGAGTACTAAACCTTGGAATAACCTAGATCCTCTGCTTAAGATTATCACCTCAATTTCTTTATTTACCAAAAAACTAAAACATTATCTTGTTACCAAATATTATTTCTGGGTACAGCTGTATATTGGATGGGTATAAGGGTGTGGGAGGTTCTGGATTAGGGCTGGGTTATGTGGGTGGGGAGGGCTGTTGTAGAGGTATATATTTAAGTTGTAAAATGTAATTTTTGACTTTTGTTTTTGTAGGTTATTGTTTTTCTTATTATTTTTTCTTTATTTTTTGTAAAGGTGGCCTGCTTGTCAAGCTCTTGCTTCTTCAGGCTTCCTCCTTTTACTAATTTGTTGTATATTATTAAAAAATGTTGAGAAACAAATGAAATGAAATGTTGTCTATCATATATGATAACAGTGTTTGTCTACTGAGCTTATACAGAACAGTATACTGTTAACAAAGAAGCAGATGCATGACAGCAAAATTCAGATGCCATATTCTTACTGACTATGAGGCATTGAAGTCTTGTAAATTTGTTGAACCTACAGGTATCTGGAAATTACATGTAAGCTGACGAGTAGGGCACTTCAGTGATGCTAAAAATAGCAATATAGTTTGATAAAACAGTTAAAGTAAAGATAACCAAAGCTTAAAACAGTCAGGTGTAAACATAAGTGGATGATCCTTTCAGAAAATATTTAATTGAGATTTGAAACTATTGAGAGAGGTGGCATTCACGCCAGTATTTGACAAGCTGTTCCAAGAGTTAATGGAGCGATAACAAAAATGTAGAGATATGCCTTGTTGTTCTGCCTCTGCACTTAACAAGCTTGTGACCTCTTTGTGTGAGAAAAATGACTGAGGATGCAAATTCTTTGATTGTTGTATCCTTTCCTATTAGCTCGTGAATGAGTTTCTAGTAGACCAACACAGACATGCAGCTCCTCCGCAGACCTTCAGAATGGACGCTCTCCTCAGGGAGATGAATGAGATTGAGAATGTGCACACGCTACGTGCACCGATACAAGGTATGGCAATTTTGTTTTTGCTGAATGTTCTTGAGAAAATGTGCAAAGCATTTGCTTTTAAAAAGTGGTATCAGTTTGATGTTTATTTTAAGTGAAATCCATCTAAGCCATTAGGGCCAAGGTATATCCCTGGTTTCCATGGCACAGGTGGATGAGAGCACATTACTCCTTCTGGATGGGACACCAGTCCATCGCAGGTTAACTCCCAGTGATGCTGGTACTTATTTTACAGCTGAGTGGACTGAAGTAAGTAAGATTTAAATTGTCTTGCTGAGAGACAATGTAGCGCTCGCGATGGGGAATCAAGCCCGTTACCTTTCACATACGAGAAATACTCCTTGACCACTGAGCCTCTGCACCTCTGCAATTTATATACGAGTACATAATTTAAATTAAATTTTGTAGGAGAAAAATTTTTTTGAAAGAAAGTAACTGATGATATCAAATTATAAATTATATTTGGAGACAACATTAGTCTTTTTTCCTTCAAATCTATAGGAATCCACACAAAAAAAGAGTGTTTTTTAGCAAAATTAGTTAAGCATTCAAAATATGATGTTTTTATTTTCCTTAAGTAATATTTTCCTAGACAGGCCTATTTGTCATATGTAAATTTCTTGGACTTTCTATCTTATTGCAGCTCCTGGTGTGGCTGATCTTGCCACGCGTCCTGATTGGGCGGCTGAGTTCCTTGAGAGTGAGCAGCGAAGGGCGGAGGAGCTTGTGGATGACACACACCTTGATTGGACGAAAGCTTTCCTTGACACTCAAAACGATGCAGGTGAGTTAATTGTTACCTCCACCTACAAAGTTGGACGGAGGTTATGTTTTCACCTCTGTTTGTTTGTCTGTCATCAAGATATCTCAAGAATTGATTACTGGATTTGGATCAAATTTGGTGTGTGGTTTTGTTACTGCTTAAGGAAGAAGTGATTAAAATTTGGAACGGAAAGGGAAGAAATTGAGGGTGGGATGTTTAGGGTGAGGTCTGTCAAGACATAGTTGAAACTTCCCAATGGAATGTGATGAACAATGAAATCATACTATAAAAAGAAATCAGCAATCAATTTTCTGGACTCAAAAGATACATAAATCAAGTGGTCTCTGGAATCAAAGAAAATGAAACAATTGGTTTCTGCCATGAATGGAAAATGATGAATTATGAGTCTTGAATAAAAGGAACTCAAACAATGAATGCTTCGCCCGAATAAAACTGAAAACAATAGAAGAAATCCAGTCAGAAGATAATCTTCAAGTGTTCAGAATGCAAATGATCATTACAGATCAAAACGTGGGGATAAATCTTGGTGGGCCTAGGATTTCTGAGGTAGATTATATTGAGTATGGGATCAAATAAACTCTACAATTATTCTAGGCATGGTGGAATTGCAACGGGCGGAGGTATGCGCTCTACAGAGTGCTAATATTCTAGTTTTTATTTTATTTTATGTACCTTGTTTTTATGCTTAATTATGAGGATTTTTCGATATATACCTCCTGGATATAGACAATATCGGTCTTCAGCTAGAATCAAATTGAAAATACTTTTCTGAGACCCAAGTAAGTCACTACAAGTAGCCTCATGACTTGATTGATATTCATTTTGACTGGATGAATGTTTTCTTGACAATCAAACAATGCAGGTGAGGTGTTTACTTGAAAATGTTTCACCTTTTGAGGTGAATGGAAACATAGACCATTCTAGTCTTTGGCTTGAATCAAATTGAGAATGATCCTCTTCCCAAACAAGTCATTATTAATAGCTTTATCAGTTGACACTCACCTCAACAGGACGAGAGGATGCAGGTGAGCTGCTTTTTTAAGGATTTTATTGATACGTATCTCCGTGGACCTTTACCTTCAATGGAGACATTGACCATAGCAGTCGGAATCAAATTTGAGAATAATCCATTTGATAGAATGACATAAAGTTCCGTTTGTTACATCCTGAAGTTTGTTTAGTAATGGCTGGTCAACAAAATAAGCGTTTTACAAAATTGGAAGATTGTTGTACTAAGAATCTGTTTCACATTAGCAGTGAATTGTTAGGTTTCTCTACGATGTTGAGTTAAGTTTGTATGATTCTAGTCATGTTGGTTTTCCATATTGTTCTTTATTCTTTGTACAGTGGGTCCTGATATAATTCCAGAGGTAGGTGATGGTCACTGGGCTCAGCAGTTTCTTGAAGAAAGTGAAGACCAGAGATGGTGAGTAAATATTTGACAGAGAAGGTGGGAATGTAGAAAAATTCTGGCAAGAGGAATCATGACTTTTTTTTCACTTATGAGGTATAAAGCTGATATCTTGAAGTGCTATTATCATGATATGAAATTTACGAAGCTATGAAATTTGAAAGATGTGCAGTGGCTAAGTGGTGAAGGAGTCCTTCTTGTATGCTAAAGGTACCGGGTCTGATTCCCACCATGAGCACTGCACTGTATCCTTGAGCTAGATACTTTACCATATTCCACTGTGGAATAGCTGTACATTGAGTACTATGTCTGTTGGGGAGTTAACCTGCTATGAACTGGTGTCCTGTCCAGAGGGAGTCATGTGCTCTGATCCGTACACCAAGAAAACAGAATAAGCACCTGCCTGATGGGCCTTAATGACTAAACAAGTATGGATTTAATTAACTATAAACAATAAGATGAGCATTAAATTTAATTTATTTGTTGGTATCTGGCACAATTTAGAATTCTGAAGGAGGGCAACTGATTTTGACAAAGAGTTAATTGATCTTTTCCATACCCACAATCAATTTTTAACTGGAAAAGACACTAATATATAGTTAAAATATTGAGAACAAATTCATGAAGATAAAGAACTTGTGTGCCTCTTCATGCATCACAAATTTTGCATATTTTGAATGAAATTTTTCAAAATTGGTCAGCTGTAACTCAATTAAAAACTAAAATGGCTAAATTGTCAAACTTAAAAGATTGATTTAAAGACAGAACTTAAAGCTCTTTGTTATAGGTAATCAATCTGGGACAATTTATTGACCTTGATGTTAAAGGTGAATATGGTGGTTGTTGTTTGTTGTTTCTCCGTTTGCGATGATCACGGGAAGAGTTTGTTGTCCATCTAGTGTACGGCGTCATGCCCCCTTATATCTATGGAGCCCAATTCTTGATCTGCAGGACCTGTGACAGTTCGAGCACATGTAGGATTGGTCTGTAAGTTCCTTAAAACAGACTCCTTTGATAACAACATAAGATATGATATTTGAAATAAAGATTGTGATAAAGAGGAGAGTGGCAGTGACTATAGTGGAATTTTTAAAGCATTTGTGACAAACAGCTTGAAAACCAATAAATGTAAAATGATTATTTCTGTCTATGTCTTTCAGGGCAAGTGAATTCAACCAATCAGAAGATGCCAAATGGTAAGCTGGTATTGCATTGAATGTGATCTTCATTCATTTTCTCCTTTTCTACACCTCTTTAACCTTTACTCTACCACGCGGCAATGATATCGCCGTTTTAGGTGCCTTGTCTTTGACTCAGCCTCCCAGGCGCATTTCTCAAAAAGTGCTGGTAGAGTAAGGGTTAATCAACCCGCGACAAGTGCGCCAACTCAAAAATATATGCCGCATGGACCCAGCGGGCGGGTCACTGAAGCGGAACGAGCCCGACTTTGCTGCTTGGAAGACAGAGGACCCTTCAATAATTAGCCTGTGATTAACCCTTACTCTACTACGCAGTGATATTATTGCCGTTTTGGGTGCCCTGTCTTTAACTCCGCTTCCCAGGCGCATTTTTCAAAAGTGCTGGTAGAGTAAGGGTTAATCAAACTGTATTGCTATTCTAATCTCTAACAGTCAAGCATAATTCCCACACAATTGTCACCAAAGGTGGCCGAGGACAGTCACCACTCCCCTCATCAATGTTGAAAGGCATTGAAAGTCTCTCTCTAGTGTCCTGCAAATTCACAAATTTGAAAGGGTGGAGACCTCCGTGATCTGATGGTCATACATCAGCTAGGCAAGCTGGAGCTCCTGTATTCGATCCCTGGTGGGTCTTCAGATGATGCTTCACAAGTGCTTCACAACTGGTATATCAAACAGCCGTGGAAATCTTTAGCTGATGGGAAAGGGATGTAAAATACCCCAAACTAAACAAAAAGAATTGAAGTGGAGAGATATTCTGCTTAAGTATTTTTATCTCAGCACTTTTAGGAAAAGATTGCAGCTTCCATTATTCTTTTGCAACACAAGCTACTAAAAGAATATTGAAGGGTTTCTGTCACTTACTGATTGCTACTCCAGACTCATTGATGATTTCTTTACCACAAACCACCACTTTATTGTATGTTGCATAGTCTCCCTTGATACGTTTTTGGTAAGATTTAAAATAAATTTTCTCTGGGACTCATGACCTTGGGCATTGGTGTAAAACTAACCACCATAACTAGAACCACTGATTAATGTTTTGTAACGAACTATTCATGCTAGCTTTTTAATGTGATAGAAGTGCTACATTCATGCAAAGCAAGGTATCTATCTACCTTCATAGAAACTTATGAATGTTACATCATTGTTACCCCCTTCCCCCCTCTTTTTGGAACATTACGGTAGAGAAATGAACCTCGGTTACCTAGCTAGAGATAAATCCATCCAATGGCTCATAGAGGTGGTGCTTATCCCTGGTTTCCATGGCACAAGTGGATGAGAGTACATGACTCCTCCTGGATGGGGGACCAGTCCATCCCAGTTTAACTCCCCAGCAGTGCTGGTACTCATTTTACAGCTGAGTGGACTGAAGCAAGTAAAGTGTCTTGCTCAAGGACACAATGCAGCGCTCACGACGGGAATTGAACCCGGTACCTTTCGAATACGAGCAAGACTCCTTAACCACTGAGCCAATGCAACCCTACCACCTAGCTATACAGTAATTAGTTGCTTATATTATTTTTTGTCGGATGTCAATAAATGATTGATGTTTTTCAAATCTCTATGATTATCTTCTTTGTATCCATAGGGTGGATGAATTCACAGCTCAAGCTACCAGTGGCAATTCAGAGATTGCAAACACAGCCAATCACCTGCTGGGATCATTAGACGATCCAAAGTTTTCCAGTTCAGAGGTAAGGTATAATCTGATTGGTGGTTGATAACAAAGAATTGTATTATTCATTATGCTAATTTTAAGGAGTTAGGGGATTTTTTTAATCATGATTCATTGCTAATTTTTAAAGACCTGTTGGGTGTGAATATTCTATGCATAATCCCTTGGTTACGACTACTTTATAATACTCTATATCTCCCAGTGTAATTGAAGCAAGGCACTTTACAGGACGTCTTTTGTCTCTCCTGTGTCGACAACATCCACATTACCAGCCTTAAAATAGGTCACACCCTCCTCACTCACTCCCACCTCCTTATTGGCTCCACACCCCCTGCAACAATTGCCATTGCTCCCTCACAGTCCACCACATCCTCCTTGCTCTGCCCCCTGTACAACCTTCGCAGAGCTTCCCTCGCCCCTCACAACTCAATAGCCAAGCTCTTCCAGAAAAACCCTCCGGATAAAATTATCTCCTTCCTTCATCATGCTTCCCTCTACAACCATATTTATTCCTCCTATCTCACCCCTCTCCCCCTCTCCTTCCCCCTCTCTACTTCCCCCCCCCCCCCCCTTTTTTGCAACCATGCACTTTCTCTCTCTATCCTGGCTTTTAGTCCCTGTGTTTCTCTCAGTCTCCCCCTATTTTCTTTTCTTCCTACCTCTGGAATGATCTAACCTCTCAGGCACAATTTGGCCCTCGCTGTCGTGGTGCAGTACAGCCCTCATCAAGCAAACAAACAAACAAAAGAGCAGTGGCAAGCTTGTTGCCCCGAACAAAGGAAGGATTTATACCTATTAATACCTGTTGAACGACTTGCATTTGGTCCCCAACTTATCATTAAGTTTTACCGTTCAAAGATTTTCCATTTTTTTTTTTTTTTATTTTGATTTTGAAACCTGCATGATTATTATACAAAGAATTGAGTTTAAAGATCATTTTGTTTTGCTGTTTGACCAAGTTGATGTTTTTATTTATGTTGTTTGAATTTTATACTTTTGTTTACTTAATTTTCAATAATACCATTGATAGTATTACCATTTCCCAACTCAAACTATGACAGCCAGGGTCAGGCAGGGGAGGGGGAAGGGTCATCAATACTTGCTGAGGACAAGACACATCCGTATATTTATGATCTGCCTAGAGCCTATTAAAAACTTTAATTACATAGGGCCTACCTAAATATCAAAACGGGAGCAATAACATGGAATATTTATAATTTATCTGTTGTAAATGACTTCAAAAATGTTGCCAGCTTGAGAAGTTTGCTTTCCTTTATAAAATAAATGGTCATGGATTTTCCTTCTTTGTTAATCATGTCATTATCAAAAAGGTTAGGGGAAGAAATGTCGATAGATACTACCGCCGTAAGATCGTAAACAGACAAACTTTTGAAAATATTTAGTTAAGCATTGTAGATAAACATCAAGTTATTTTTTACATCAGATTTTCTTTTAATACCAATCAGTGTTTTTCTTCACATAATGGTCGTACACGGGTGTCTCAATCTTTGGAATTTACCCAGCCCCCTTTTTCGTGACCCGTGCAGGTGGGGATAGACTGATGATTTTATGTAGACTGGAGACAACAAATATTTGGAAAATGACAATCAAAATTTGCATACAGTATGCCTATTTTGGGAATTTATTATCATATTATTACATTTGGAATATACTGAGACGGTGATAGCAGGGATATGTTGCAAAAGTAGCATCCTGGATGCAAGGGTTCTGTTTTGATACAAAACACAAAGTTATGCCATTCTATACTACAGCTTGTACAATGGCGCCGGAATGTTTTCAAATTTGTGGGGTGGGGAGGGGGGGGGTAAATAACGGACCCCATGCAAGACATTCAGAGAAAATTATGAGAAAATCTTTATTTACAAAGGTTATTTATGATCAAATATGTACGCCGCAAATGATAATAGTTTATATGTTTTAACAGGACATAATTCTTTTTTAAAGTTCTGTCAACTCACTACAGTTTGATTCATATTATGTCTTAAAAATGAAGATGTTCTTTTTAGTTCTTCACTACAGTTTGAAAATGGTGGTGTAAAAATGAAGACCTTCGCCTCCTAGGAAAATGGTGGTTTAATGAGACCTTTGCCTCCTCTCTCACCCCCTCCCCCTACCCTTTTCCCTTCTCTCCCTCCCCCCATCCTTCCCGCTTAATTGCCAAAATGAAAATCTGTTGCAATGGATTTTTAGTCAAAAAAACCATATAAGGTTGAACAAAAACATCACTTAAAATCACTCATCAATAAACAAACAAAACCTTCACTGTCAAATTCTACCCTATTTGTAAACTGTTACTTCAAGTCAGACACTTTGACCACAGGGAATACTTTCGCCCTTGTGTTGAGTGTGAAAGCCAGTGAGCTGCAGTGAAATTTTTTACTATCAATGTCAGATTATGATCATGGAAAGTGAGGTGAAGTGTGTGGAAATCCCTGGTGTAATTGCTTGTGCTGGATTGTTGTTTCTGTTGTGAGCAAAAATAAACACCGACAGATTTGAGGTTTTGTCTGGGCTTAAGACAAGAGAATGCATTGAGAGGTTTAGAATTACTGGCTGTGAATTACGGCCCATCTTCTTAAATATATTTGTAAATACTTACCCTTATTTATTGAATAATCTAAATAAAAATGTTGGCCGCGCTTCCATCACCTACATAGAAAGCGTAACAAACAGCTGCAGCTTTGAAAAATATATTCTCATTAATCAAATGTATCTTTTGTATATTTAAGGGTTGTACACGGGTGTCTCTATGTTTAAAATCCTTGATGAGATGGACCTGTGAAATGAAATATAATACCACACTGTTAGGCAGCTAGTCCCTGGAGACTTCTTCTCCGCAAGGCTATAAAAATGTAAAGAGATGTCTTTGTTGTACCAACATGAAATGGTTTGTATGTGCTTGTGGTCAATACACGTGAGGAAACAAAATGTAGCGGCTGTGGTCAGGGAAGGGGCTCTATAAAATCACCCAGTGATATCCTTACTTCTAGTAAACAAATCTTGGAAATGATAAGTCAGAGGTTTGGATTTATTTAAAAGTGAGGATATAATATAATATCATAACAGGTCATGCTGTTTTGAATTAAAGGTCTTCTATCACGGACTGACGGAGCGTAATTTTTTTTTTCGGGGACGGGGAAGTTGAAACAGAATCAAATCATACTAGCATGATATCCATGAGTAAACCCAGGAATTCTGATGATGGGCAGGGGTTATATCGTATTTAGGATCATAGTGTGTAAACCCAGGAATTCTGATGATGGGCAGGGGTTATATCGTATTTGGAATCAAAGTGTGTTTGTACGTCCTTGGTCACTTATTAGTTGCATGGTCTGTCGGTGGAAATATTTATTTTCTTGTGTACTGAGAAGTAAATAAGTAGCAAAATAAGAAATTACAAAGAGATAAATATAACTTCTGTTTATTTTTATATAACCTCAGTGCAAAGCAGCCTAAGTTTTTATTTTATTTCTAACCACAAACCCCTTTTTCAATCAAAAGAAACACACGAGGTAGATCTGAGTATACTGGGTATATTTTTTCATAATTTGAGTTGGAAAGAAAACTTGGGCGGCAATTTTTGTTTTTTGCTTCTGCTGTTTTTATTTCTTTTTCAGCAATTTTAATTTCGTCTTCAGCAGTTTTTATTTCGTCTTAAGCTGTGAAAAAGAATATAAAAAGAGAAAAACATTACTTAAATGTGCAGCATCATACATAGAGAGATGAAATACAGAAATATAATCACAAAAGTTACATACAGAAAATAAATTTAATGTATATTCATTAATGGAGATGATAGCAGGCAAGGTCTATTGAACACTTTTCCTGTGTACACTTGTAACGCTGACAAGCTCGATCGATTGATACATGCCAGTCCAAAGTACAGCTTCTATTGTTATTGTAAGGAGCTTATTTCTGGTGTGTGCACTGGAGAGATAATAACTGTTTTGGCAGTGGTTGGTACTCTGGGGATTTGGGCATTAATGTGTGACCATTTCAACAGGTCATTTACTTGTTCAGAAGAGAAAAAAAAAACGGGGATCCATTGCGATTAAACAATCGCCTGTTCCCTAAAATGGGGATTGATACTTGTCTAAATGTAACATCAACCTTTATATATTAGAGATTGCTATGCATTTCTATGTATAAAAAAACTGCACCGCTTTTTTGGAGCAGACACCATTTCTATGCTAAAATTTGTACACCTTAATATTTTAAAACCTTATGTTCACAAGATAGCAACTCAGTTAGTCTAAGAAACAATTACCTTATTCGGCCACTCCTCTCTTACTCACTCCCATCTCTTATCTGGCTTCCCAGCCCCTTCTGCCCCACTTGCAACATCGATCTCTTCATCAAGCATATTTTCTTAACCTGTGCCCTATACCAGAACCCCAGATCTCTTCTCTCCTCAATCTCGGACCTATTCGAAAACAATTCTTCCTCAAACATCAACTTCCTCTGCACCAACAAGCTCTTCCACCACATATAATTTCCTCCCTTCCTCTTCTTCTATACCTAATCTTACACACCCCTTTCTTTTCACCTAATTTTTTCTCCCACATTCAACTTTTCTCCTTTATCTCCCTTACAAACCTTCCTTCTTCTCATTATCCTTACTCTCACACCATTATTTATAATCACCCTCTCGGCACATTTGACTCTTACTGTCACGATGCTGTTAAACATCAACAAACCAACCTTATTCATTTCAGTTTACAAATCAAAAAATTTCTGAGGAAATGAGCCCTTTTCCACACTTACTTTTTATTTGGTTGTCCATGGCTTCAGAAATGAAACGTTAGTTAAGTATCAGTGCGTATTTCGAACATGCTCGAGCGAAATCCGTATGCTCTGTTGCGTGAGCTTATACGCTTAAATGTGCGAGCGTTCTTGAGTAAAGTCACAAACAAATGCCCAAAGAAGGATGCAGGGCATTACATCGTACGCTTGCATTTTGATGCGTTATTGGGTTATCTATTTCAATGACGCGTATCATTTATGGTTCATTTTCTGTTTTTTAGAAGGATAATTTTCACGATTTTACGGAAGACCTTTAATATTTTATTCTTTGCGGAACACTAGTAGACAAGTTTGACTAATGCTTTATCAATGTTTTAGATTGAATAAATAAAGTTTTAATATCGAAAATAATTTTGCGACCAAATCTGATTGCAAAGTTTATGGACACATGTTGTGGGCCATTAATTTTTTCTTTATTGTGTGATAACACGATTTTCAATGCGCATGCTTTCATGCCCTAATCCATAGGATTACTTCACTACGTGATTTGGGCATGAAGATTTGTGTTACAAAGTGTAATGATCATGATGGTGAGGAAGAGATTTTAGGTATCAATGGAAGAAGAAGGTTGTTATTTTTTTCATAGTGGGGGATGGGGTGAGTGAGAAGGGAAATATTGTAGGAATTCTTTGATCCACCAACATAATATTGTAAACACATTCAGAAGTAGTTAGTGCCTTTATGAAGTTCAGAAAAATGGAAAAAAGTGAGATTAACGGAAGAAAAAAAAAGAGCAATACTTGACAGAACCATTTAGTTCTTTTTGAGTTGATCAAATACATTATCTCAAGGTATAGGTTACAAGAAGGTAAAATCTTTAATAAGCAGTATCAGACAAATGATTGTCCGAACGTGAACCTGAAGAAAACTTGTACCGGTTTCTTTTGCAGTTTGTGAAATTTGTGAAGCAGATTAGCAGCGGTGAAGTCATGATCGAGGACAATCAAGTGAAAGACAAAGAAGGTCGACTTATAGAGGAGGTCACCTCCGAAAGCTGGACCTCGGAATTTGTGTCGTCCCAGGTAATCATTGGAAATTTAATTCTTGTATTTTTTCTTTTCTTTTCTTGGCAACTTTCATGACTTCTTATAGACTTGATTTTCAAATCTGGGAATTTTTATGCTAGGGTATTGGTGTGTGTATTGCCATAGACCATGGTTTCTTAATTAACTTTTTTCTAAGGGCCACCATTTGACAACAGTCTCAGGCCGTGGGCCAATCGCGTGGCAAAACCAGTATCACATGACAAACAAAACCTGTCAAAACAATCCCTGAATACAAACAAGCTGAGAGCATGTGCGATAAGGACGTACGCCAGATGTTGGTGGTTCTTTTATCCGCCTTCGTTTGACCCGCCGCGAGTCTGCCCATTTTATAGCAGAACTAAAAATAACATTTTATTTAATCAGCCACGATGTTCTAGTGTGCTAATCTGCTTTGAAAAAACCCCAAAATAAACAAGGATTTTGCGATTTTTACCGATCTCATTCAGGACGTATTATATATTTTTTTCCAGTATGACTACTGTTTGCGGGCCAGATTGGATTGTCTGGCGGGCCAGATTGGATTGTCTGGCGGGCCAGATTGGATTGTCTGGCGGGCCAGATTGGATTGTCTGGCGGGCCAGATTGGATTGTCTGGCGGGCCAGATTGGATTGTCTGGCGGGCCAGATTGGATTGTCTGGCGGGCCAGATTGGATTGTCTGGCGGGCCAGATTGGATTGTCTGGCGGGCCAGATTGGATTGTCTGGCGGGCCATTGGATTGGATTGTCTGATTGGTTGGATTGTCTGGCGGGCCAGATTGGATTGTCTGGCGGGATTGGGGCCAGATTGGATTGTCTGGCGGGCCAGATTGGATTGTCTGGCGGGCCAGATTGGATTGTCTGGCCAGATTGGATTGTCGGGCCAGATTGGATTGTCTGGCGGGCCAGATTGGATTGTCTGGCGGGCCAGATTGGATTGTCTGGCGGGCCAGATTGGGTTGGCCAGATTGGATTGTCTGGCGGGCCAGATTGGATTGTCTGGCGGGCCAGATTGGATTGTCTGGCGGGCCAGATTGGATTGTCTGGCGGGCCAGATTTGACCCGCAAGCCGCCTATTAAGAATTGCTGTCATAGACTATATCCCGATGTATCTGTTTACATCCATAGAGTATAGTGTATATAGCTTTTTTGTTTTGTCTTTGTGTTAAAAGGACCTAAGTGACAAATGGACCAAAGAGGTTTTAGATCCCCAGAATCAGATGCCAAGGGAAGAGGAATTCTGGGAGAAGCTTCAGATCCAGTGGGAGTTTAGAATTTCTCATACACTTAAGTTTCAAATCTGGGAGGTTTTTTTCCTATGGTGTTGGTGTGTATACTTCCATAAGGCATACATAGCCCAACCTTCTTTTTGGCTATCTTTTCTAAGGACTGAAGTGACTTTTGAGCTTCTAGATCCTCAGAATTGGATGTCAACGGAAGAAGAATTCTGGCAGAACCTTCAGGCCCAGTGGCAGTGTGTGTGTGTTTTCTTTTTTTTTGGTGCAATTTTTATGATTTCATATTTGTGTGTTCACTTTTATAGAACATAGTTCAATCTCTTTGTCTGTCTCTCTTTTTAAAGGACTTAAGTGACAAGTGGGCCAATGAGTTTCTGGATCCCCAGAGTCAGATGCCAATGGAAGCAGAATTCTGGGAGAAGCTTCAGACCCAGTGGGAGCAAATGGCCCAAAACCAACCAGAGTCCCATCCATGGCTCCAGGAATTCAACAAGACTCAACAAGATCCTGTAAGTTCACAAATTCTACTGGATTTTGACCATTTTGTGTGGGTTTAAAACCCAGTGACCTAATCCACATACATATTTGGCAACAATTGCCATTGCACCCTCACAATCCATCACGTTCTCCTTGCTTGCCCCCTGTACAACCTTCCCAGAGCTTCCCTCGCTCCCTACAACTCAATTGCTGAGTTCTTCCAGAAAAATCCTCCGGATAAAATTATCTCCTTCCTTCATCATGCCTCCCTCTACGACCATATTTAATTCTCCTCTTCCACCCCCTCTCTACTTTGTTTTTGTTTTAACCATGCACCTCCCCTCAATCACAGCTTTCTGACCTTTTGTCCTTAAATTTCTCTCATTCTCTCCCTGTTTCCTTTACTTCCTACCTCTAGAATGATCTGACTTCTCAGGCACAATTTGAACTTAGTTGTTGTGGTGCCGTTAAGCCATCATCAAACAAACAAACAAACATATTTGATTTAATTTATTCATGACTTACAGTATGACCCTTATACTCTTTTATCGTTGCCACTCCAGAAGGAATATGCGTTTGAGGAGGATAATCCCCTACGAGATCATCCTAATCCTTTCGAGGAAGGATTGAAGAGACTCAAAGAAGGAGATCTGCTAATGCAGTCCTTTTATTTGAAGCTGAGGTCCAGCAAAACCAGAACATATGGAGGTAAAGATGACATGTGTATCTTAATATTCAAGCATGTTAGAAGGGAGGGGTTGGAGACTTTCCCAAACTCACACATTTTTAGGAAGTTTTGCACACCCCACCCTCCACCCCAAAAAAAACATTTTATGCAAATGAAATCACCTAAAAAGATGACATGTGTATCTCAATATTCAGGCATGTCGTGAGGGAGGGGGAGGGGGGGGGGACTTTCCCAAACTCACACATTTTTAGGAAGTTTTGTGCACAACCCCCTACCCCCACAGAATATTTTTTTTATATGCAAATGAAATCACAAAGAAAGATGATATGTGTATCTCAATATTCAGTCATGTCAAAAGAGGGGGGTAGGGGGAGACTTTCCCAAACTCACACATTTTTAGAAAGTTTTGCACACCCCTACCCCCCACAGAAAAAAAAATATATGCAAATAAAATCACAAAGAAAGATATGAAGATGCCAGTATCAAGGGATTATTCATGGGCACTGATTAAAAAAGAATTGAGGTGGTTGTAAAAATTAGTTACTACCTCTGTTTAAGTACTTTGTGAGAACAAATTTATAAGAGGGGAGTAATGCTAATTTGCATATTATTCAAACAATTGCTCTGAATATTGAATGAGATTTGACAAAACCTCTTTATAAACATAAAATGATTTTGGCTTTATCTGGGTTTCTGACCCCCATTCCCTTTCCTCTATTACGGACACCTGCAAGTCATTCTACTCTTCTTCACCACTTCAATCGCCTCTCATTAAATGCACGGTTTGTTATTATTATAGCTCTCTGGCACAGCTCTCATTGTTGGTCATAATAATAAAATAAGGGTGTTTTATTCAGCTGATGTTTATTAGGTCAGTGCAGTTCATTCCAAATGGCTGGACCTGCATAATGAAAGCTACGGTCACCTAATGTTTCACACTTTTTTTCTGGGGACAAAAAGAAGGGGAGAATCATTTGAGCGTAACGAGTACCTATTGCTGTGAACTGTAATGAGTACCTATTGCTGTGAACCGTAACGAGTACCTATTGCTGTGAACCGTAACAAGTACCTATTGCTGTGAACTGTAATGAGTACCTATTGCTGTGAACTGTAAGGAGCACCTATTGCTGTGAATTGTAACGAGTACCTATTGCTGTGAACTGTAACGAGTACCTATTGCTGTGAACTGTAACGAGTACCTATTGCTGTGAACTATAACGAGTACCTATTGCTGTGAACTGTAACGAGTACCTATTGCTGTGAACTGTAACGAGTACCTATTGCTGTGAACTGTAACGAGTACCTATTGCTGTGAACTGTAACGAGTACCTATTGCTGTGAACTGTAACGAGCACCTATTGCTGTGAACTGTAAGGAGCACCTATTGCTGTGAACTGTAACGAGCACCTATTGCTGTGAACTGTAACGAGCACCTATTGCTGTGAACTGTAACGAGCACCTATTGCTGTGAACTGTAACGAGCACCTATTGCTGTGAACTGTAACGAGCACCTATTGCTGTGAACTGTAACGAGCACCTATTGCTGTGAACTGTAACGAGCACCTATTGCTGTGAACTGTAACGAGCACCTATTGCTGTGAACTGTAACGAGTACCTATTGCTGTGAACTGTAACGAGTACCTATTGCTGTGAACTGTAACGAGTACCTATTACTGTGAACTGTAGCGAGTACCTATTGCTGTGAGCTGAGCGAATGTGATCAGAAAGATAACACGGATAAAAGTATATTTTTTTAGACCTAAAAACAAGTAGTTTGAATTTAATACTAAATTCAACAAGTGGAAGCCAGTGAAGGGAACTTAGGAGGACTTTTGAGGGGATATCATTGCAATTCACAACTAATTTAGCAGCATTGTTTTGGATATGTTGGAGCCTTTTAATGAGATAATTTGAATATTGTGTAATAAACTGTTACAGTAATCTAAATGGCTATGAATAAATGCATGAACTAGTGTATGCATGGCTGTCTGGGACATATTTTCCTGATTGCTTTGATGACAAACCATCATCAATCAATCAATCAATCTGATTATCATTGGTATGTTACTTTATCTGTTTTGATTCTCGTAGGCGTGGCAATATCTCGGAACAACTCAAGCTGAAAATGAGCAAGAGCTTCCTGCAATAAGTGCGTGTAAAAAGTAAGTTTTATTGTACATTTGCAGTCTTCGGTAAGCTTTTTTTTCTAAGGGCATCATAGTGCATATTATCAATAATTAATTAAAGGTTCATGGACATGTGAGTTAAGATTCTTGCTCGAATTTAAAAGGTACCAGGTTCGATTTCCCGCCGCGAGTGCTGCATTGTGTCCTTGAGCAAGGCACTTTACTCTACTTGCATTAGTCCACTCAGCTGTAAAATGAGTACCAGCACTGCTGGGGAGTTAATCTGTGATGGACAGGCGTCCCATGGAGAGGGAGTCATGTACTCTCATCTGCTTGCATCATTCTGCTTGTGTCATTAAAACTGGGGATGAGCTTTGGCCCTATGAGCCTAATGGCTCGGATGAATCATGGAACAATATCTTTTCTTAGGAGAAATGGTCCGTCATTCATTCACAGTTAATTCACACATCACCTCAGGCATATAATACACAACTATTTTATTACCAGTTTGCAAACAAGTTTCCCCCACTAAGACACTTAACACGGATGAGTAATTTCAATCATAAAAGTGCCCTGATTACTCAGCACTGGCTTCTGTAATCTTATATACACAAATAACCTTGGGCTACTTGGCTGTCATGGGAATAGCAGATAAACAATCATTGTGTGAAGTGGAAACAATGGCAGATAAACAATCATTGTGTGTCATACCTGAAACAATACATTAACAGGTGGAGTCGGGTAGGTTAAAGAGAAACTTTTCAGCATGTTTAGCCTAAATTTGAAGATGATTAACTTCATTTTAATTGCTTTAAAATCTACAAAACCATGAAAGAAAAGTTTTTCAGCATGTTTATCCAATCTAATGTTGTTTTTCTTACTGTATTTTGATATCATGTTATGCTTTATTTGTACTTTGTCATTATTATGTTTCTTAATTGCTTTAAGTCTTTATAAATGCCTTATATGTTTGTATGTATGAAAAGTAGCAAAAATTAATTTTTTTAAATCATTAAAAATTGCCCATTTTAAAGGGTTTTGAAATCTCCCATTACGCCTAATCCTCACTACAAATTTTCAGTCTTTTCACCCGCAAGAACCTCCATTTTGGCTGGTATGACTTTTAGACTGCTAGAAGCAATTTAGAAACCCACCACAGAAAGTTCATTGATTTTACGCATCAGTAATTACACTCCTAATCATCTATATGCACACAATGGAACTTATTTTGAAGAGCCAGGTATTGTGGATTTGGTTACTGCAGGACCAAGGCATGCGTGTAATGTGGAGCTGAGGATTCATTTAAACTTTTAAAAGGATGTTTTCATCAGTGAGTTATAAACACTCTGTTGAATTTGGATGCATTGAAAATTTATAGGCAGAGTTATTCATCAAGCAGGCATCAATATGGAGATTTGTGATGTGATACAGGGTGACCAGTTGGTATTTTCTATTGTAAATCCTTTGTGTTTTAAATGTCTATCGTAATTTTTCAAAAAATGCAGCAAATTCTGACCAAAAAGGTTTTAAGTGTTTACCATATCCCCAATCAAATTTCAGCAGGAAAAGGCTTTGTCCATTTATTTTCAGTCTCCCCCAATTTAGCATAAATGAAAACATTTTCAAACTTTGATCAGCTATGACTGAAAAACTAAAACTGCTACTTTCAAAGTTCAAAAATAAATCTACTCAGATTTCAATATTCTTTTAACAAGTATAGAAATAGAAGGATTTTATCATGCGACTCTAACTCAACTGGGAAAAATTTTGCGTCTTGAGTATTTCACTTGTCTGATCTTCACACAGCTCAGTCACATCACACGTGATGAAAATAGCGCCGGGCATGTAAAACACGTGCTGGGCATATTAAACACGCACTGGTTAAAATGAACTGGCCAGATGAATTACTTTTTTAATATAAAATGTTATGTTAAAGAAAAATCACCCTCCAAATACTTTAATTAATCTTAATCAGTGGATTCTAAGCATGTCTTTACTTAATGCAACCAATGGCACTGAGCGATTCCGGCATACTATTTACAAAAGAATTTTATAAAACAAGATGCAAACGTATGTAAGTGTACAGCAAACGATAGTCTTCCCTACAAAATGGCAATGTAAACAAAGTCATGTGACCTCATGACGTCAGCTGAAACACCCTTATTACCACAGACCTTTATTTAATTGGAATTACTTTTTCCAAAATTCTGCTGGGATAACGGTTTCTTCACTGAACCCTCAATTTGAAAGTTTTCACAAATTTGTATGAAAAGTAACTGGTGTGGAAAGTCTACTATAGAGGGAATGACATCCTACCTTTACTTAACTTAAGAATAGACAACACATTTTAAAGAAATTAACTTTTTTCACTAATTAAAAATGTTTAGTTGGGATATCTTATTGGTATTCTCCAGACATCAAATGGTTTAAGTAACAAATTCTCAAGTAGATATGTAAAAAAACATTCACTAAGATTTTAAGTAACAAAATTTCATGTAAATATGTACAAAAAAAAATCACTATGTGTTTTGGGGAGTTTAAGGATGTGATGTCACAGCTAGTCAATTCCATGTCAATTCCATGTCAATTCCATGCATATTTAACATGAATATCTCATTAACAGAATAAGACTTTACAACTCTTTCTGAACCAGTTTGTTCCTTTTGTTATCATCTTTTATATAAACAACATAAACATGTTTGACCACTAAAATTATCATATAGTGGTGTTCCTTTTATCAAATCTAGGTGCTTGACAACCTGTCAGCATTGATTACACTTGCCGTCAGCTACACTAATGAATCCAACTTATTATTTATGTGTCTCTTCATCAAATCCGGATGCCTTGAAATAAAGCCTGACAACCTGTCAGCGTTGATTACCTTGCCATCAGCTACACCAATGAATCAACTTATTATTTATATGTATCTCTTTATCAATCTAGGTGGCCTGAGAAAGCCTGACAACCTGTTAGCGTTGATGACGCTTGCCGTCAGCTACGCCAATAAATCCAACTTATTATTTATATGTGTACCTTTATCAAATCCATGTGCCTTGACTTAAAGCCTGACAACCTGCCAGCGTTGATAACACTTCAGTCAGCTACACCAATGAATCCAACTAATTATTTATGTGTGTCTCTTTATCAAATCCAGGTGCCTTGAATTAGAGCCTGACAACCTGTCAGCTTTGATGACACTTGCAGTCAGCTACACCAATAAATCCACCTTATTATTTATATGTCCTTTTTTCAAATCCACGTGCCTTGAATTAAAGCCTGACAACCTGTCAGCATTGATGATACTTGCAGTCAGCTACACCAATAAATCCAACTTATTATTTATATGTGTTCCTGTATCTAATCCTGGTACCTTGAATTAAAGCATGATAACCTGTCAGCCTTGATGACAATGGCCGTCAGCTACACCAATGAATCCAACTTAACATTTATATATGTCCCTTTATCAAATCCAGGTGCCTTGAATTAAAGCCTGACAACCTGTCAGCGTTGATGACGCTTTCCGTCAGCTACACCAATGAATCCATGCAGAACCAGGCGTTGGTAAACCTCCATCATTGGTTGGCGGCCAACCCAAAGTATTCAAATTTTATGAAGAGCAGGGAGATAAGGTCACGCATTCCAGATAACAGGGTCACGTCCGTCATGTCACGGTAAGATATATTAACTGCCAATATTAGGAGAGGGGGAAGGGGAAGGAGGATACAATAGGTCAAAATCTTAAGATGACTAACAATTATATTTTATAGACATGTGAGCATTCTTCTGCTTTTACACTGGCTTCCACTCTGTACTTGGATTTCTACGTAACTGATTCTACAAAATAAACTGAACCTCAATATTCTTTCAAGTTGACAGTCCAAATAATACATTGTGTGCACTCTTTGGTGTATTCAATCAATGAGAAGCATCACTTGAGCACCAAGGTCAAGAAATATGTATCACTGACACATCCAGACCTTAATAAAAAGAGGGGGACGGGGAGGGGTCCAACTCAGAATTATTCTCATAAGCAAGGTCTAATTTTAATATTTTGATTAAAAAGGTGATAGTAATGAGAAGAAAAACTTTTATATAAATGAGTGATACCCCAGTGTGCTTTAAGGCACGGACTAAACAGACATTAATTTCTGGTATACATGTCCAAATGATTCAAGTTTAAACATTTTCTTCCAGGGGAGAAATGAATATATATTTTTTTTTTTATAAAGCTTGGGGAGTCAAATTTCATTTTAAAAGTGAGTTTTGATATTGTAAAGAGTGAAGCTTTTTGATGGCGATACATCGTGGTGACATTGTGGTTGAAGTTTTCTTAGGGAGGCAGGTAGCTCAGTCAGTTGAGCGTACGACTGAGATGCTGGAGGTCCCAGGTTCGAGTCTAACGGCGATTTAACCAGGGATTTTTCCACAGATATGCAGAACGATATACGCTGGCATCAAGTGCACAGGTTTGTCTTCTGCATTACACCTGAAATACAATATATGCCCAAGATGTGTGAGGAGTAAAACGGAGCTTATCAAGTAGTTTTAAATGACAAGCTTTTACCCTTGAAAGTTAACAAACCCAAGTCAACCAACTTTTGAAAGTAAGCTCCCCCCTCCCCCTCCTTCTCTCCCCTTTAATTCCTGAAAAGTCATGGAAAATGACTACTGTATCATTCAGGCCTGGAAAGTGATTAATTTTCAAAACGAATTTTGTAGCTGCTTAAATACATGTGCGTAATGTAGAGTACATGTACTGTTATATCACTCTGTCCTGTAAAGGTAATGTGACAGACTTACATAGAGAGTCATAACATAACATAGCAAGATGGCGAGCTAAGAAGGGTTAGCCACGCCCATAAAAAGCCCATTACGTCATTTGCAGCTCCTGCTCCCCATTAAGCTTTTGAGAGCAGTGGCAATGGTATATTAGCGCTCGCCGTCCTTCGGAGGGGTCGTAAAGCCGTTGGTCTTAATGGTAGGAGTTTCACCTCCTGCCTAGTTCTCTGAACACTTCTTGAAAAGAGCAGGATGTTAACTCTGTGTTCATCCACTTTCCTTCCTGGCAAATTCATCGGGTACACTCTGAAAACAAGTCATTGTGACTTATGTGTGCTTTCCCTGGCATATACCTAAATATGAAATACAATTTTGAATGTAATGTAATAAATTATATGTAATATTTCTTGGTTTCAGAGAATTACATAAAGAAGTCCAAGATCTGTATATTGACGTGGCAAGGATGTCACCCGATGAAGTGGACCCCGACGTCCAGCAAGGATTGGGGGTGCTTTTCAACTTGTCACAAGAATACAGCAAAGCAGAAGATTGCTTTAGAGCAGGTCTTGCATCACGACCTCAGGTTAGTAATCAGCGGGGTTGGCATGGTTACGGTCATTACAGAATCAGGCAGGGGTGTCTCATTGCACTTCTAAACTAATACCCTTTTTCACTAAGTATGAAGGAGATGTGTTCTTACATGGATAAACAAATCACTTGTCCGGCTGCACTTGTCAATATGCATTAGTTATTCATTGATTGCCGGTTTGAGGTTTGTTTGCCGCACCTAGTTACCACGTTGCTATGGTGGGGGCGGCCTATTTCTTAACTCCTCAAGCCTCAAGGTAATCAAAATGTGACTGCAAGTTTTCAGATTTTTATTCTTTTCAAAAATTAATTTTCTCAACTTTCCTTTCCTTTTCTATCACTTCAAGTTTGGTTTATTTGCCAAGACAATACATTTTTTTTTAAAAGATTCAAAATTAGGAAAATATTGACATAAATATGAACATTTGCAAATTTTAGGCAAAATTAGGTTGAAATTGCTCAATTATTTTGAGCTTGTATTATTTCTTGTGAAAAATGAAAATGGAGGATTTTTTTACATATTTAGATTGTTTGTGAAATTTCCTCTCCATCGATACCAGTCTAAATTGTTTTCCTCAAAGCAAATGTGTAAAAACAATGAAAATAAATAAGAAAATAATCACCGCTATAATTACTTGCGAAAAACAATCCCGTAAACTTACCGCTACACTACACTGGTTATGTTCTAGTCTGGGGATTTGTTTTAATACTTATATTTTGCTCTTAACCAAGAGGAGGTACTTGCTCTTGTTGTTTTCAATTGAAAATATGTGAAATAACGATTCCGACTATATTTTTTTGCATACAGCATTTGTATTGCAATCAGGAAGTACAATTTTTGTCAAAAAATGGTCTCAAAAAGGCTAAAAATCATGAAATTTTGCACAAATTTTGCCAAAAAAGATATTGATGATAGGGTCAGTCAAACTTTTACTGGAATTGGATGCTTTGATGTCTTTAACTGTTTCTCACGGGTTTTCAGACAAAAGCAAGGTCTGAAAGTTAGTTTTTAAATTTTCCCTATTTCATTTCATTTTTTGTCAAAAATCTTCAAGAATAACCCCCATGAAAAAGTTACATTTTCTGAACGAACTGTTCGAGTTTTTTTCAAATAATACCAGGATTACTGTTGTGGGCCTTTGTGATAAAGCAAAATTATTTTTTGAAAAGTGCACGTCGAATCCATCGTGTCACGACCGCGTGGGGCTTCATAGGTTAATCAGAGAGGTCAATCTGTTCTGCGGCCATATGACTTTATTTCAATTAGTTTTCTGGAAATCACTGATTCAAGAGTTGAAAAGGTCTGTGTGGTGGTGTTACAGATTAACCCAGGTCAGCTGACATCTTTCAACCAATCATATTCTAGGATTCTAGATTATAAACCACATAGCAAAAAGGTATGTTCCTAATCATTTTAGCATTGGCATTTTGTTTCAGGATGCCTTGTTATGGAATAGATTAGGAGCCACTCTTGCCAATGGAAGCCGAAGCGAGGAAGCGATCGAAGCTTACCATCACGCCTTGAAACTATCTCCGGGATTCGTCAGATGCAGATATAACCTGGGTATTAGCTGCGTAAATCTGGGTGCTTACAGGTGAGTGGTACTTAAGGCCTCAGGTTCATTCCAAATGCAAAACTGGGATGTTGCATATCGAGTTTGTGTTTGATGGGTTCGAACTTGTTCGAAGACTCTTAGTTGTCAGAACCGACTGTAAGTTGAAAATCTTTGCAAAACTTTAACTCCTTCTTTCTTTGATTGTGTTTCACAATAACAAAGTAGGCTACGATACCTTTTTCAATTTTTATTTTTTTGAAGAGTTTTCTACAGTTCTTGATGTATTTCCTTTTATTAAAAAAGAAGAAACCTATGTAAAGTGTGAGATAAAAGAAAATTTTTAGGTTGTGAAAAAGAAAGTTTTTTGGGAAAACAATGCTAAACCTCTAGCAAGACGAAAGGATATGAAAAATGCTGTGACATGATACATAGACTAGACTAGACTGATATTTCTAACAAATCATATACTTTGTAATCTGTACATGAACAACATAGAACATAATATTTTATTGTATTTTGAATTGTAAAAAAGAGTTTGATGATATTTTTATATTAGAATAATATCAATTATGACCTACAAGGTATGACATCAAAAATACCAGTAAGTCCTTAAAATGGACTAAAACTAAGAAATAAATTAACATCGTTGTCTACATGATATTTTGTACACAAATTTGCAGCGAGCTGAGCAAACGTTTTTTTAGAGAAGTTCTTATTAAGGAACGTTATGCATTAAAAAATTACCAAAATGATCTGTACTTCTAAACCGCACAAACTAAGAAGATCTGAGGAAGTTTTTTGATGTGCTATGGTGGATTTTTTGGGGGAAAAGCCTCTGTGGTGAAACGATGTGACAATTTTCACGATGTGATTCATACATACACGGGTAAATGTAAATACACTGTACAGCTGTACGAGCCATTGTGAATCGAATACAAGGGTGTGTGTGTGATAATGGGTGGACCATTATGATCAGTATGTGATGAGACATTCTGAGGTGCACTGTACCTAGAAGCCTGGAAATCACAAACGTGAAGTGGGAATTAAGCTATAAGTCTCAGTGGTGTCTGGCATTCCCAACCAATTACTGATTGTCTTGTCATGAGTTAAGACAATGTTTTGACCAGATACTTTAAATTATATTGCTAAATATGTTATAATAAAATAAAAATGTTATAATCTTTACGTTAACACAAAAATGGCCTATAAAATCAAATGATGTCACTTACATTACGATCAAGAAGGCGCATTAAAATTTTGTCCTAAACCTGATCATTAATATAAAACTTGTAGGGTGATCAAATTAGGTACCCCCGCTTCCGATTTGCATTGCTTGCTTACTCGCCCATTAAATCATAGGATACAGTTTCCATGCTCCACAACGTGATTCGCACATGAGTGATTCAACCCAATATGAGTAGTTTTTATACCTGCAACCATGTCTGGAAATTATCCGGCTATGCTTGAAAGGTGATATTACTTTTGTGGGGTTTTCTAGTAAGTATAGGTGGGATGCTGCATGCATCATTAGACAGGTATACCCCAGTTTGGACAACTTTTAATGTGGTGGCTAGATCATCATGTACAAAAATGACAACTATGAATCGAACCCATCACCAGTGCTTTCAGTACTGTGATTTCCATTGAGCTTTGAATTCCAAACTTTTTTTGTGTTCAGAGACTTTGACATTGAAAATAATATTATGCTTGAAAAGGTCTATAGACAGGTGAGAAAGAAAAAAAGCTTTCAAACTGTGGAACTTCTAAGCATATAATTTTTGATTTAACAATTACTTTACCATGCGGCGATATTATCGCCGTTTTGGGTGCCCAATCTTTGACTCTGCCTCCCGAGCGCATTTTCAAAAAAGTGCTGGTAGAGTAAGGGTTAATCAACCCGCGAGAAGTGTGCCAACTCGAAAATATATGCAGCATGATCCCGGTGGGTGGCCCAGCGGGTCACTGAAGCAGAACGAGCCCGACTCTGCTGCCTGAAAGACAGAGGACCCTTCAATAATCAGCCCTTAATTTACTCTTACTCTACCTTGGGCGATATTATACCCGTTTTGGGTGCCCAATCTTTGACTCCGCCTCCCGAACGCATTTTCAAAAAAGTGCTGGTAGGAGTAAGGGTTAACTCATGACACATCCTAAGCTTAAAATATTTTCAAGTAGTTTTGTCTTGGCTCAGGTTGACTTTTTTTCACTTCATTCATAATTCTTGCCACTTAACGTGCTAAGACAATAGGGCCTTTATGAATAATAATCATTTCCTTCATAGTTTTTGTCTTTCTCAAACAAAAGATCCTAGTTCTATGTCATGGTTTGTAACTTGTGTTAGAAGCATAATTTTTCAGATATCGCTATGAAGTGATTTATTGCTAATTGCCACAATTTTTTTGCAGCGGATGTTGGAAAAATATTTGCTTTTATCTTCTTGTTTGTTGAATGTACTAAGAAGGAGGGTACTTGACATTTTTTAAATATAAATTTGTAAATGTTCAAATTTTGTTATGCTTACGAAACGTTTTTTGTCACCATATGTTGTGGTTGAAGTGACCGTCACCCTCGCGTAACATCAGTGATTGACCGAGACACGATGGCACCACCCATTGGAACACACATTATAATGTATACAAAAAGGCTAGGCATTGCATAGCATGGTTTAACGTCCCGAAAGCACCCAGTGCTGGATATTATATCAAGACAGCCACAGCCTTTGATAACAAGTTGTGTACTTAATAGTTGCAAACCTGTAGGATACAAATCCGGGACATGCGGGTGTTAGAACAAAGCACTAACCACTACACTACAGAGGTCTGAGGCTTGTAATGTCTTGTCAGAAGCATAATTTTTCAGACATCGCTATGAAGTGAAAATCAGGATACTCGTTAACTTGATATATGTGTATTGATTTCATAAAATATTTGCCTGCAGAAAAAGGCCAAAATTTAACATTTTACATCAATTGTCGGTAAAAAAATGCCTCACTGTTTGACTACTACCTTTGTCCCACCCCTACCCCTTCTACCTTTGTCCCACCCCTACCCCTGAATCCATGCCTGCCAGCATCCCTATGAATCTAAGAGAATCAGCACTTGCAACATGCTGGTAAACCTGCTGAAGAGAATTAAATAAGAAAACCTGTTTCAATGACCAAAACAACCACCTAAGACATATGCCTCATCAAAATATCGTTGAGCTTCAACATCATTGATGTTCTGGTTTTCTTTTCCAAACAATAGATCAAAGTTCTATGTCATGAATTGTAGAAACATTTTGTCTATTCCTGGAAAATTCCTTATTTTACTTTTCTCTTCAATAGAGAAGCAGCAGAGCACTTCATTACTGCCCTCAACCTTCAGCAAAGTGGGCGTGGCCCAAAAGGAGAGATGGCTCAGATGTCTGATAATATTTGGGGGACGTTACGCATGTCCGTTTCTCTGATGGGAAGGGCTGACCTTTACGACTTGGCGGACAAGAAGGACCTTCCTCGGCTCAATGAAGAGTTTGGTATTCAAAAATGACTAAACACAGAGAGAGGCAGTGTGAGATGGAAGAGTAAGGTTGATGATTGGAGGGATGTTGGGTATCAAGAGGGCAGTGCATGGGGACATCATAATTCAGAGGGGGAGGGGGTAGTTAAATCACATGTATGGGATAAATCAGACCGTTGGAACCCTTACAGGTGTCGTAAATGTGGGAGTGCTATTTGTATGCGGATACCGGGCATGATTCCATGGGAAACGGATTATATATAAATATGAGGTAGCCTAAAGTAGCACAACTGCATTGTTAGTTAGCCTTTTTGATTATGACTCGATATAGTAAGTTTTTTAACATTTTTTTATCAGATTTTATAGGTGCCAATTAGGAAATTCTGATCTATATCATATGTGATTTGATTTTTTTTTAAAAGAGGCTTTCAAATTGTTGATTAACCCACAACTTGCCACTATTAAAAGTTGAGCAAAAAGTAAAGAAATCCAAACATTGCCAAAGACAATAAAATGTGGATATATTTTATAATTGTTTGAGTAGAAAAACTCAAATAGTTGGTTTGGAACCCATCAGTCTCCTTTGTAAACTGTGGTTATCATCCTGTCTGTCACGTATAAAACCTGTTCAGAAATCTGCCCCAGAGAAAAATTTGTCTGGGATTGGTTGAAACTGAAAAGTTTAAGTTTCAAAATCTTTCAAAAACAAAACCCCCTTCAAAATGTTCAAATTGAAAAAAATCAATCAAAAGTAGTAACATTTAGGAGCAGATAGGTCAAAGGTTTGGGACTAACAAGTTTACATGCCTGTTCAGAACACCTCAAGAGTTCCCCCTTCCATAGTAGTAGCTTTGTTAATATCCTACCCTCCCCCCTTCCCCATCCACCCCTTACCCCCTCTTCCTTTTCCATCCCATTAAGGTAGGTGAGAACGGTTAGAGGGTATGAAATGAGTTAGTTACAAAAACAAAAGATTCCATGTTGTTGAGATTAAAAAATAAATAGAATTACATTATTTGTATTAACTTATTCTGTATGCTTTCATGGATTGATCAAGCTCACATTACTCCCATCCCCACCCCCAGGGCAATATTTTAAATGTTGCCTACTCCCCTCCCAACCCCTAGGGCAGTATATTCATGTTGCCTACTCCCCTCCCAACCCCCAGGGCAATGTATTCATGTTGCCTACTCCCCTCCCAACCCCCAGGGCAATGTATTCATGTTGCCCACTCCCTCCCAACCCCCAGGGCAATGTATTCATGTTGCCTTTTGTCTAGTGAGACAATCTCATATGTGTATGTAAAATGTCATGATGTAATGTGTATTGTATTGAAAATCAATATTTGATTAATATTTATAGTGTGCAAACTAAGTTTTCCATCCATTCCTGAAATACTATATATTTTACGGCATTGTCTCTCTCTCTCCGAGCCATACAATATTTTTTATTCATATATTTCGTCTCCAGTCTTGGAATTTAAAGAAGTCACATAAAATCAGAAAATGACATCAGTTATGAGTTATAAGCTAAGCTGAATCCATCCGTGCCACTAGGCTCATAGAGCCAGTGCTTATCCCCAGTTTCCATTGATTGCGCAAGTAGTTGAGAGTACATGACTCCCCCTAGTCGGGATGCCAGTCCATTGCAGGTTAACTCCCCAGCAGTGTTAATACTCCTTTTACAGCTGAGTGGATTAAAGAAAGTAAAGTGTCTTGCTCAAGGACACAATTCAGGGGTCATGGCAGGAATCGAACCCGGTACCTTTCACACACGAGCATGACTCCTTAACCACTGAGCCACCGTATGTAATAAGAATGAGAGTAATAAGAATGGGAGTAATAAGAATGAGAGTAATAAGAAGGATAGTAATAAGAAGGAGAGTAATAAGAAGGAGAGTAATAAGAAGGAGAGTAATAAGAAGGAGAGTAATAAGAAGGAGAGTAATAAGAAGGAGAGTAATAAGAAGGAGAGTAATAAGAATGAGAGTAATAAGAATGAGAGTAATAAGAATAAGAGTAATAAGAATGAGAGTAATAAGAATGAAAGTAATAAGAATGAAAGACAAATATATAAAATGCAAAGGATAATAATCAAAATGATGAAAAATAAAATAAAATAAAAAAGAACAAAAGATGGTTAATCCTCAGAAATCAGTTGTTTTCCAACAGTTTTACTAGATCTGCCCATCAGACAACATTTTTGCTCAAGATTGTATAAAGCATATGCACAAAACGTTATCAGGACAACCTGATTTTCTTTCTGGACAACAATTGCAGAGTTAAAGGGTTAGTTCAGTGGTCAAGCAAGTCCATTTTATATGAAAGAGGACTTCAAAAGAAACAAAATGGTGAAGAAAGTGTTTAAAAATCTTATTCCATTAAGGAGATATTGCAATTTAAAGGATTAGTTGTATAAAGCTTCAAAAGAAACAAAATAATTAAGAGAGCATTCAAAATTCTTATTCTATTAGGGAGATATTTAAATTTAAAATTTAGTATCATTTGTGTAGAAGCTACTAAAATCAGACTACTCATGATGTCACAGCCTCAGATTCCTCAAAATCTTGATGTATTTTATTATATTTTGTTCTGCAATTTTGTGGCTTAAAAACCATTGGATATGTCAGGAAAGAAATATAGCAGAATGTTGTGAGGTTAATTATAATATACCATCTGAAGAAAGTTTGAGAAAAAATAACTTATAGTAAAAAAGTTAAATAAATTTTATTTGAAATACAATAACAATTGCTAAGAATGTGAGGATGATAGTGCCAACCTTCCATAGTAGACTTAGTACACCAGTCATTTCTACACAGATACAACAGCTTTAAACCTGAATGTCTCCTTAGTGGAATAATCTACTGCATGGTTTCTTCTCCATTTTGTTTCATTTAAGTTCCTCTTTCAGATAAGATAAACTTGCTTGACCACCGAACTAACCCTTTAAATGCCTGGCAGATAAGTTGCAAGTTGCCTTCGGGCTCATTTGCCGAACCCTGTGGAAAAATCTTGGCATTGGGATTTTGTAATCCTGAAGTATTAATAGCTGTGCATCACAGGCCACATAAAAAAAAAGATTAACACCTTGAACATAAATAAAGTATGAAGAATCACATACGTACTTAAATTTGTAGATGCTAGCTTATTTATTAAATGCTTAAGTTTTTCAGAATGTTAAAAAAACAGTGTTTTAATAAATAATCACTTATTTATGCCACTTGACGCTGCAGAGGATTGAAATGCAGTAATCATTTTAGTTAATGATATGGTTATTTAAATGATATTATGGATATAATCATTGAGTGATTATTTTGTCTTCAAGTATAATTTTCAAATGATTTTATTTCAAGGTGAAGTCCAGTGGTTAAGTGCGTTGAACTAATCTAAAAGAAGAACAAAATGATGTGGAAAGTATTCAAAAATATACGGTGGCCCATTAGGGACATTCTATTTTTTTTATATAATGATTTAAACTTTCAAAGTAATTGATTTCAAAATTTCAAAGTTAAAACAACAAATTGTATGTCCCTAATAGGCTGCAGTACAAATCTTATTGCATTGAGGACATTTTAAGTTTAAAATTCTATCAAATTTCTGAGATCAGACTAGAAACATCACAAACTAAAATTTTCCCCAACCCCAGAAATAAAACTACATAATTAAGTATGCAAAGATTTTACCTAGGTTGCATGTTGGGTAATGCTAGTATCTAAATTTAGATTGAACTTGTATTACTCTGCTACAGGTTGTACTTTGTTGTTTTTTATTCATAAATATGCATGTGTAAGTAATGAATATTCATAATAAAACCCCATGGGTTTTATTTTAGCTGATGGTTTGTGGAATTTCAGTTTGAGGTGTTGTGTTTGCATACTATGCAATTTTACCTTTCATGATATAAACTATGTGATATTTATGTGAAATTGGACATTTTGGAAATTGGACATCCCCCCCCCCCCCCCCCCTCCCCTCTTCTCCCATCCTGGCTATGTGCCTGTTTTAGGGGTAATCATAATATCTGATAATATGCAAAGTGTCCTATTTTTGCTTGGGTCTTAAGGGTGTGCTAGGAGAAACTTTGAACAGAAGGGGCATGAATAGGGAACATTAAAGGGCCACCAATAGCCAAGGTGAGCCATATTGCTGGGCAGACCTCTAAATATTTGTCTATTTGCAGGTAAATGAAGCTTGTAAGTTCTAGTGATACAAATTAGTCTAACAACTAGTGTTGTAGGGGCCAATGTGGACCTTGGTATATGGGCCCAATGTATATTGTACTCTTATTACTCACACAAAATGGGTTAGTTGTCCTCACAGTACCTGTCCTCGGGTTCTGGTACCAGTTTATTTGTTGGTAGTTTTGGGGTATATTGGTAACACAGTGCTAGTGTATGTTTTATTGTGATGTTAGCTAAACATTTGAGGACTTGATTCCTAGTTGTTGGTGTAATGAATGTATATTACATGTGGGTGTTTAACAGGTATTGTCGGAAAAAGTGGTCTAGTTCAAAAGAAGATAAATGCTTATAGTATTAAAAGTTTTAAAGGAGTTGGTGGACAAAAAGTGAGGATATTTGTTTTGAGTCTCAAGAATACTTGAACACACTTGTCATGCACGTGTTGCTGCTGAAAATGTTTCATAATTAATGTTCAAATTATTTTGTATTGAATACTTGAGTACTTTTTAACAGCTGAGAATGGAGCATCTGTGACACGGTGACATTTTGTGACAAACTTTCATTGTCCAAAAATCTGTGACATTTTGAAAATTTTGTCGAAAAAAAAACAGTCCTCTGCTGTACACTTAATTAGACTTACAAACGTTTGCATGTTGTTATATAAGATAATTTTTGTAAGATAATTATGCCGGAATCTTGCTGTGTCGTTGGTTGCACTAATAGACGTGTGCCGGGAAATAAAAAGATATTTCTTGATTTCCATATGATCCTGATCAAAGTTGAAAGTGGGTTTCTGCTGTACGACGCAATGGCATTCAAACTACAATTCACACTAGGATTTACAGCGAGCACTTTATATCAGGAATGTAGGCTTTGTCTGAGTATAAGGAACAATCAGATGGCATTAACGTTACAATTACTCTTTGTGTACCCGGAGAGTATTTAAAACTTACGGAAAATATGAAGTAAAATTGGAAGCAAACGAAAAATTACAATTGGTAAAATTCGCTGAACTTGTACTGGTAGGTTAGCATGCATGTTTGTTGTACGTGTGATGTGACTGGGCCCTGCAAAATGGAGTCCAGTTAGATTCACGCAATGAAATACCTCTATAGCAAACTTTAAATACCCTCTTTTGTGAACAAATTATTAATGAGGACGGGCATATTCCCCCCCCCCTCCCCTATCCACAGGGGGGGGGGGCACTTTTCTCCCACTTTTTTGCATCTTAGCATGGTTTTGCTCTCCGCTTTTGACTTTGCCCCCCTACTTTGAATTGTTGGTGGGGACATGAATCCTCTGGATATGCCATCTATGAATACTCCCATTAGAGATCAGCTTTTGCCAAGTCTTAAACTAAAATGCATCTGCTTTTTATATTTTGCAGTTATATCACCTCTTAGTAATCAATTTGATGTGAAGAAAAGTGAATCTCAGTTATGCATGTGTTGACTTTCTATGAAATTTATGTGATGCTATTGTAAATAATGAATAATGAAAAGAAATATACAGTACTAAGAATAAACAAAACGTTTGTATTCTTCAGTCAAATAATTCAAAAAGTTTAAAATTTATACTGGAGCCATGAAGCCTTATTTCCTGTTCACATTTCCCATTTCCTTGGCGTAAGCAGATGAGAACATGAGTCCCCCTGTCCCCAGTCCCAGCATTGCTGGTACGCAATTAAGAGCATAGTGGACTGGAACAAGCAGAGTGAAGTGTCGTGTTCGAGGACACAATGCAGCTCTTGCAATAAGAGTCGAACCTGGCACCTTTTGCATATGAGCATGACTCCTGAGCCCGCCACCTTTTGCATGATAAGCATGAATCCTGAGCCCGCCACCTTTTGCATATGAGAATGACTCCTGAGCCCGCCACCTTTTGCATATGAGAATGACTCCTGAGCCCGCCACCTTTTGCATATGAGCATGACTCCTGAGCCCGGCACCTTTTGCATATGAGCATGACTCCTGAGCCAGGCACCTTTTGCATATAAGCATGACTCCTGAGCCCAGCACCTTTTGCATATGAGCATGACTCCTGAGCCAGGCACCTTTTGCATATAAGCATGACTCCTGAGCCCAGCACCTTTTGCATATGAGCATGACTCCTGAGCCAGGCACCTTTTGCATATGAGCATGGCTCCTGAGCCCGGCACCTTTTGCATATGAGCATGACTCCTGAGCCAGGCACCTTTTGCATATGAGCATGGCTCCTGAGCCCGGCACCTTTTGCATATGAGCATGACTCCTGAGCCCGGCACCTTTTGCATATAAGCATGACTCCTGAGCCCAGCACCTTTTGCATATAAGCATGACTCCTGAGCCCAGCACCTTTTGCATATGAGCATGACTCCTGAGCCAGGCACCTTTTGCATATGAGCATGACTCCTGAGCCCGGCACCTTTTGCATATGAGCATGACTTCTGAGCCCGGCACCTTTTGCATATGAGCATGACTCCTGAGCCCAGCACCTTTTGCATATAAGCATGACTCCTGAGCCTGGCACCTTTTGCATATGAGCATGGCTCCTGAGCCCAGCACCTTTTGCATATGAGCATGACTCCTGAGCCTGGCACCTTTTGCATATAAGCATGACTCCTGAGCCCAGCACCTTTTGCATATAAGCATGACTCCTGAGCCTGGCACCTTTTGCATATAAGCATGACTCCTGAGCCAGGCACCTTTTGCATATAAGCATGACTTCTGAGCCACTGCACCTCCAGAGTAACATAATAACAAAGGTACAAACCCCTAGAAGCAACATTGGTTAATTGTTTTAAACTTGTTTAAATTGTTTTAAACTTTTTTTACAGTCTTACAAAAAATGTCAAAGATTACCTAAATTGTACAAGTTATTTGGAAGCATTTCTACAATATCAGACCTGATCTGTGATTTATGCAAATTGTTTAGAAGTGGAGGATTGAAAAACAATAAGTTAACATAGGAAATACAAAGGCTTTCTTGTTGTGATGTCACAAATTTTCAATAGAAATTGCATGTTTTATTAATAATAAGAACTTGAAAATCAGAATGCTGTACAATGGTCAGTTTTTATTGCAGTTTTGATGAAACTTTTAAACATGGTTTCAAGCTCAATGGCAATCACATCCCCAAGCTTGACCACACTAAGTTCCTGGGTTTAACCCTAGACCCCAATCTCTCCTACTAGCAACATATCACCGACCTGAAACAGAAATGCAACAGCTCCATCCTCATTCTCTGCCTCCTCTTCAAGACCACTTGGGGTGCAAACTGCCATGTTCTCCTTAAAATCTTAAGGCTCACCATTCGTGCCAAGCTCGACTATGGCTATATTGTCTACTGAGCCGCTCACAACTCTTACCTCAACACCATCCAAAGTAAAGCCCTCTGGTTTTGTCTTTGTCTCACCAACACCCAGAATCCTGTTTACAACCTCATTAGGTACCCAAATTTCTCCACCCTCTTTTATAGGACTAAAACCCTATCCCCTCCCTTCAGCTTACGCAGACCTCTATCTCGGCATCAACCCCGTCACTCGTGGCACCCTCTGGCTCACTTTTCCTCCATCCTCCTCGCCCTTAACTCTATTGAGTACTCCCCGTTTAGCTACTTTGCCTCACTAGAATTCCACTTGTTTTTGTTTTCTAACCATTGCCGCAATATACGTTGAAAGAGAGATGCTGACTGACAAGAGTAACAGCGATAAATTTAAGACACCGTGACTGCTGCAAATCAACTGGAAAGGAAAATTTTAATCAATCACTAGCTAAGAATAAAAATATAGGAATATCATTTCTAAGAAAGAGTCATTATTAGGACTCTTTCAACAATTTGGGAATATTTCCTTTATTTTCGGGAATATATATATATTTTTTTTTTTTTTGGGGGGGGGGGGGGTAATGTGGTAAATTTCACAAAAAAAATTCCAATGCTTTAAACAATTTATTTTTGAGGAGGGGGAAGGGGGAAAAAAACCTCCCAAATATTCTGTTAGTAGACAGTATAAGTGGAAAATAGAATGGGAATTCTTTAATTTTCGGAAAATCCCTAAATTTGGGGAAATGTTCTTCATTATTAGGACACTACAATTTTGGGAAATTTTCTCAATTTTTTTGAAATATGTGGCAAATTTTACCAATTATTTTACCAAATTTTTCAGTGGTACACTGGACTATCTTCTACATCAGGGCTAGGTCATTTACTGTACCGATAGGGCCCATACAATAACACCTTGGCATGGGTAAAATGAGAATGTATAAGCTCAAAGAGCTCAGAAATTAAAAAGATCTAGCAAATAATTCTCAACATTATTTCAATTTAATACAAAAGAAACATTCCATGTTACCCTTTCTTTAATTTTCAGATGAAATATGACCCCTTTTTGGATGGTGGCAAAGTCTGATACTTTTTCAAATATAAAAAGTGACCCTTGCAACCGGGTAATCATTGAACTATTTAAAATTTGCCTATACTTACCCCTTCCCCCTTCCCCCTCCCACACACTCACACACACACACACACACACACACACACACACACTCACGGTTAATTTTCTTAAATGTTTGGGAAATGTCTTTCAATTTTGTAAAATTTCCTTAATTCTCGTGCAGTTTTCTTCAATTTTCAGAAAAATTTCAGTCATTTTTCAGCCATTTTTACTCGATTTTAGATAAATTTTCTTCGATTTTGGGGAAATTCCTTTCAATGTTTGGAAAATTTTCCTTCATTTCGGGCAATTTTTTGCTCAAATTTCAATAAACCTTTAATATTCGGGAATTGTTACAATTTTCAATTTCTTTAATTCTCGTGCAATTTTCGGAAAAATTCCTTCATTTTGGAGCACACTTCTTCAATTTTCGATAAATGTACTTCAATTTTCGATTAATTTCCCTTAATGTGTGGTAATGTCTTTCAATTTTGGACAAGTTCCTTAATTCTTGTGCAGTTTTATTTATTTTATTTAATTTTCAGAAAATGTCCCTTAATTTGATGTCATTTTTTAGATTTTTGGTTTAGTTTTCTTCAATTTTGGGGAAATTTTCTTCAATGTTCTGAAAATTTCCTTCATTTTGAGTAATTTTTGTTGTTAAATTTTGATAAATGATCTTCATTTTTCAGTTAATTTCCTTCAATGTTTGGGAATTGTATTACAATTTTGGGCAATTCATTTAATTCACGTGTGGTTTTTTTAATTTTCAGTCAATTTTTTTCATTTTTGGTAAATTTTCTTCAATATTTGCCTTTGTTTGGGATGTTTCTTTCATTTTTGGGGCAAGTTTTGTTCATTTTTTGGTATATATTTTTCAATCTTTGGGAAATTTCCATCACTACTTTTAATATACCTTTCAATGTTTGGGAAATATTGTCTTCAAATTTGTGGACATTTTTTTCACTTACTGGACATTTTTCTTTGATTTTCGGTAAATTTTCTTCAATTTTCTGGAAATTTCCTTTGTTTTGAACAAGTTTTTTTTCGATTTTCAATATATTTTTTTTTTCATTTTGGGCCTGGGGAAATTTCCATCAATATTTTTAATCCCTTTCAATGTTTGGGAAATATCTTTCATTGTCGTTAAATCTTTGGACATTTCCCTCATATCATATAGGGACATTTTCTTCAATTTTCGGGAAATTTCTTTCAATTTTTGGTCTAGTGCACATTTAATGATGTCAAAACTGCTCATAAAACACGTTAAAACGTCATCCCTGGTTTCGACGACGACGAGTAAACACACAATTACAATGACGGGGTCGTCGCCTGCGTATTCGGTTATGATAGTAACAATGCTATCACGAAACGCTTAATACGACCCGAACGAGAACACAGGCACGACGTACGGACAGACATAACATCGACAACCAAGTCAATGTCCACGGCCTTTGATAACCAGTTGTGGTACACTGGCGTGTCTACCCAACCCAGGCTTGGGCCCAGGGCCTCGTGGTTTGTAGACAGGTATGATAACCGCAGTAGGTAGATGGTGTGATTTGACTTCCCATTTTATCTACGCCGCTGTGTGCAGTGATATCTAAAACGACCATCATTATGATTATTTTGAACTTACAGATAAACAGGTACGACTCGGCAGATATCTCAGCAATGATAAACAATTAAATAAGTTAATATCTTAACAAAGAATAATCACAACTTCAAGAAATAAAGAAAAGCATACAGCCTAATAAATTCAGACACCTTGTTTTGTAGGTTCCAATGGAACAAGAATTAGTTCCATGCTACCTATACGTCTGCACGCATCATCCATACCATGTAATCTATGATACATAATATAATACATCATGCTTGCGATACGCGAATACAATTTTAAAATATAATTAAGAATATTTAAAAGAAAGATGTGGGGATATGTTCGCTTACTAAAGTAAGATTTGAAAAAACCTTTAGGATGCTCTTTGCAGGAAAGAATACTGTGAAGTCCTTGCACATTTTCCTTCTGGCAAGAAACCAATGTAACTCAACTTCGCTACGCTCTGCACTGCCATTTCGCAGCCTAACACGATTTTACCAGCATGATTATGGGAGCCTAAACTTACGGGTAGTTCAACAACATGCCGCAGTGATACATAGAAGAAGTTGCAGTTTATGTTACACTGGAAAAGCAGTAAGACATTGCTCTTTACCTCAGCGGAAAGATTCAGGTTTGTATTCTCCTTCCCCGTCTTGGTTAATTAGATCATCATGGATCCCTTTTTTCCCCTTAGGCCTAACGTTAGGCCCTATCTTTATTTTTGTCGTAATGGTTCTTTACTCCATCGTTTAAGTTTTAGTGGTTTTAATACCCTTTGCTTTGTTTTTCTTGCTTTTTTTGCCATTTAAGGCTGAGGATTTGTATTTAATTTTGGTTCACTGTTTTGACTATGGAGTATGGCTGGTCAGCACAGCTTGCTATGCAGTTTGGCACCTGGCCCGCTAATCGCGCATGCCAAGCAAATTGGCCTAACTACGCAAAGCCTGCATGAGTATGCTGTAGAGACAACTTAAAAAACACAACTTCAAACCATGGTACTATATGCTCTACTGACTTTATTCATGTAGTAAAGTAACATATCCCTGCTAGTACAGAATACAGCTTTCTTATTATTAACAATATAGGATAATCTGGCAGTGACTTTCCTATCTACCCAGTTTGTATAGTTACCAGTATTTGCCAGTAACAATATGATAATCTGGATTAAGCCTTGGCAGTGGCTTTCCCATCTGTCCAGTATGCACACAGTACTTGATGGCATGATATACCCTACATCCCCTCCTTTAAAGAATGCCCCTACAATATTAACAACAGTTCCAAGTAAAATACCACTGGTATATAATTCCTAGTTGCACATAGCTAATATTCTCAAATAGGACTGATCACACAGCTACTATTAATACATATGAAGATTGTTGTCCTTTAAATACACTTATGATTCAACTGTAATCTTTGTTATGAGCTTTCAAAAGAATTATCAATAGTTACAATGAAACCATACATGAGTGATAATGCATAACACATAGCATATACTGTAAGTATTGTGAGGTATCACTTCTTTGAAACAAGAACAATAAAGTGATACTTTTTATCAGTAACCCCAAAAAAAAAAAAAAAAAAATAAGAAGAATATTATTAATAATAATGATATTAATATGATAATAATAATAATAGTATTATTAATATTAAAATAGTATTATTATTATCATTATCATTATTATTATTATTATTATTATTGCTATTATTATTAATATTATTATTACTATTATTATTATTATTTTTATTATTGTTATTATTAATATTATTATTATTAATATTATTGTTATTATTACCATTATTATTATTATCATTATCATATCATCATCAATAATAATATTATTAATATTAATAATATTAATAATATTAATAATATTATTAATATTGATAATAATAATAATGATAATAATAATAATAATAATAATAATAATAATAATAAAAGCTTCCATTACACTGAATACAGTCCAATGTTTTTAAGGAATTACTCTCAGCTGTTCAACATGAGCAACTCGTTTGTTATCCCCACATTCAATTACAAAATTAACAGGAGAGAGTCTAGAAAGGACTTTGTAAGTTCCTCCTTATTTGGGGGTGCTGAAAACTTCTTTCTCAAATTTGAAAGTGGGTGACTTTTGAGAACAACATTGTCATCAATTTCAATGCGAACTACCGATCTCTTTTCATCATATGCAATTTTATTCCTACTGTTCATACGTTCATGGTTTTTCTGCCATTTTCAAACATTTCTTTTGATTTTTCAAGTGACTGACTCAATCACCCATGCACCTGGTCCTTGCAGTTTCTGGTTAAGAAGAATTCTGCAGGATTTTTAATTCACAGTTATGATTTCAATTCTCTTTCCTAGAAAAAGAAAAGAAATTTGTCGCATAGTTGCAATACATATACAAATTACGATGCGATGCTAGCCATCGCATACCTGATCACGCAGTACAATTGTTGCTGATTTGCATATAGCCTTTGGCGGGAAAATTTTACAGTACAGATCCCACCCACTTGATGCTCAACATTTCTTTGAAACATTAACCATGGCCAGGCAACCATGGCCAGGCAACCATGGCCAGGCAACCATGGCCAGGCAACCATGGCCAGGCAACCATGGCCAGGCAACCATGGCCAGGCAACCATGGCCAGGCAACCATGGCCAGGCAACCATGGCCAGGCGGCCATGGCTCCTATTTGAAAAGAAAAAGAAAAAAAATATATATATAGTTCAACCCCTCCCCCCTCCCCCTCTAAAAAAAAAAAAACCTCATATATTATGCATACCTCTTTTATATTTCAAGTGCAGTAATCATTCTTGCTATGCTTCTACTTTAATTCGATCCTGTTTGTGCATCGCGGTGGCGTTTCCTATTATACTTGGATCATTACAAGTTCCCACCTTATAGCCTTAAATCTGCACAATTTTGACTAGGAGTGTTGTTCAAAAGTATATTTTACAAATAAAAACGAGAATGGGGAAGGAATTCAAACTTTGAGGGGATGAATGGTCGTTTTCTCCTCAATCTTATTGCAGGGAGCTGTCTTTTACAGCTATCTGCTCGTAATAATTGTGCATGGGGAAAAACTCACCACTTTGGCCAATTTACATACAGCGGGAATAAAGTTACTGCACTTTCCGAGTCACTGCATGCAGAAGTCACAGGGGTTGGTTATGAATTTATGAGTGAATGGTCTTAGGATTTGTGATATTGTTATCGCCGGGATTTATAATGGATTTACAAAGTATTTTACAAAATAAAAGAATTCAGCAGAGAATAATATGTTAAGGACTTCAAATAAAAGTGATTACAAAGAAATGAAGGTACAGTTGTGGTCGTGGAAATATTAGCCCAGAAGGTTAAAGTTTTGGTTAATTTTTTTGTTTTGATTAAAGTTTTCATAACTTAAGTTATGAATGGTGTACATTTATGTAACTTGGCATAGGGGTAGAGGGCATAGGTACTGTACTGTTCAAATGAGCATGGTTGGGGGTTGTGTGTGCATACTAATTAGCTTATTTGCATAACAATGATTTTTTTTGTCTGGTTAAAGTTTTCATAACTAAAGTTATGAATGGTGTACATTCATGTAACTTGGCATAGGGGTAGAAGACATGGGTGTTGTTCAATTGAGCACGATTGGGGATTGTGTGTGCATACTAATTAGCTTATTTGCATAACAATGAAAATATTTGTATCTATGATATCTCTTAAATCAATGTGGGAGTGGGGATTTTGTTTACACAAATACTCATATGTGATGAACGTTGTCTACACTCAATGGTGAAGTGTAGTGTGCATATTAATTAGGTTATTTGCATAACAATAGACTTGTAGAGAATATTTAACCAGATATAATAACTTGGTTCAGTGGTAGAGGGTATTGGTACTGTTCATTTGAGCATAATTGAGAGTGGGGGAAGGTTTTGTGTGCATACTAAGCAGCTTATTTGCATAGCAATTAAAATATTTGTATCTGCGGTATCTCTTTAATTAAAGTGGGCGTGGTGATTGTGTCTAAACAAATGATCAGACATTATATGTGAAGAGCATTGTACACTCTTAATGGTGACCTACCGTGTGCTTATTAATTTAGTTATTTACATAGCAATTAGACTGCTGCAAGATATTTGACCTGAGATTAAAAATATATGTCAGGTGAGACTTACTTACTTTACATTCTTAGTTTTGTTATGATATTGACATTCCTGACATGAATAGCAATCAAAATGTTTGTCTTGCCATGAATAAAGAATAAAGAAGCATATAAAAGTTTTCTTGCTTGTAAAGAATTTCAAATTAGGGGTTTGGGAATATAAACATTAAGTGGAATGTGGGGTAGAAGATGACATGATGAATAAGTACAGTAGCTGAAGGAATTAGGATGAGGGTGGGATTTGGGACGGTGGAATTGTATTTAGGGCAGGGTGGAGTGGGATGTGGGTCAGGATGCATTGGCATGTTGGACAGGGTGGGTTGGCATGTGGAACAGGGTGGGTTGGCATGTGGAACAGGGTGGGTTGGCATGTGGAACAGGGTGGGTCGACATATGGGACAAGGTGGAATGGCATGTGGTGGGGTGTCATCTGGATTTCAGTTGTGATGGCATGTTTGAGTCATGCAAGTTGTGGAATGACATACAGTATCTGGTTTTCAGGTGTGATTGCATGGAGTATAGATGTGGGATGACATCTAGGACAGGCTGGGATGGAATGTGGGACAGTCTGGAATATGCATTATAGCGTTTTCATTGTCTAGTTTGTCATACGTTAAGTAATATTGTTTTGCATAATTTTACTTTAATATTATTGTACATTTTTCATGCTGCTTGACTTTGCTTGACACACATACTTATTTAAATTGGAAGTTGTATAACAATCCAGGATGTAGTTCTGGGAATGTGTAGGGGTTGGGGGAGGGTACAGGTAGAAAGGGGGCTTAATGACATTCTTTCATTAACATTGGCTAGTCAGGGTCTCTCCTTTCTTTGTTGTTCAATTGATAGAAATAAAAGAAGTGTTGTAGTTATAAAGACTGCTAACTTTTACTTGTTTTCCTGAGTTACTGGGTGAGGTAACCTTGAGCTTTGTTTTGTCTCAAAATATCTGGGAAAATTCAACGATATTTTGAAGCTTGTAGTAAATTGTTATAAAGATTAACAATGCAAATATGTTTTTTTCAAAGCTCAAGTAATTTGAAATCATCTGCCCCTGCTACCCTATTTCTGTATATACTTCCCTCAATAAGCCTATAATCTCTATACTAGCTTTGGATAGTCGAGCATACTGTCCTTCGATAGTTCTTGTTTATGCTTGTTTTACTGTTTTCTTTGCTGTTTTTTTAATTTGTTTTTTATCCACTTTCAAATTCCAGTGACATATCTTTTACTTTACTCATGATGAGGACCACTATAGTAATAGTTTCTCCCTAGTTGGGTTCAACTGTTAGCGCTTTTCTTTTCATCGTGCAGATCATTTTGTTTGCTTCTTTGCTTTGCTTTATGTGTTTTGTTTTCTGTCTGTTTTGTCTGTTAGTTGTTTTTTTTACAACATCATCATCAATATTTGTGCATGTAAATATGATCTCACAGTGAATAAATGTATTCATTCAATCAATTAATCAATCATGCTGAAAACAAGGTTTAAACTTTTAACTAAGTTCTTAGGTTAAGCTAAATCAATTTAGTTTAGGCCTTACTTTTAAGTTTTAATCTTTTTTTAAATAATTTTTATAATAAATAATATAAGATTGATTGATACTGTACATGAACAGATTGATTTGTCAAAAGATAAAATGACAATATAATTTGTTAAAGTGTTTATTGAATATTTCTGGAAAATTTGTATAATTATACTTTGGCAATTTTAGGAAGAAAATTCAATAAAATTTGTTTATCAAAAGTGGTGAAAAAATTAATAAAAAAAACAAAGAGCTAAATACCAAAAATTTACCATGCAAAAAATATAAATTTTTGGAAAAAGTGGGAGGGTAATTTTCTACTTTGCCACTCCCATGACCAAAAGTGTTACAAAGTTGTGTCTATTCTTTTCTCTTTTATCACTCACAGGACCTGAATTGAGGCGATGTTTCTCTTTAAGCCATCAAGTGCAATCAAAGGATGGATTAGAGTTAGGTGTACCTGGAAAGCCAAGCAATGAAAGTGAGTTTCAAAGTTGGTTTTGATATTTTCGTAAGGTTTTAGAGCCCACATTTGGCAAGAGGATTCTTGGAATTTGCACTCCATGCTAGTCTGCAAGTATGTATATAAAGCTGGGGATCTTTGGCATGGAGCTTACCCAGTTTTGACATACTTTTCTCTCAGATTTATCAAAGTATTCATTAGAATTACAGTGAGGAATGAAATGGATGTAAACAACTACTTTAGGTTTCTGAAATTCTGGCGTAAATCTTCAGCTTGGAAAAAACAAGACTTTCCAATGTGGATTGCATGCTTTGGTGTGATGGACAATGACTGGAAGTGAAAGCCTTTTATTGGGTACCCTTGGAACTTGTTGACTGCTGTAACCTTACCAACTCAACAGAATTCTGACTTACTACTTTTTTAGTTTCATCTTACTTTCCATTGTTTTAGTGTGTAAAGGATACAGAAAATTTGTTAGTTTCCACCGACGCGATATACTTTTTAGCAAGATGAGTTAACAAACCATAAATTAAGGATGGTTTTATTTTAAGTAATTCTTGACTGCAATCTTAATTGAGAATTTTGAATCCTGAATGTTTGAATTACAAGAAATTCAAAGAAAAGTTGAAGTGAACATTACTTGAGTGTCCAGCTTGAAGTTCAGGGTAGCATGGACCGGAAAGGTACCTTTACAAAGTAGGAGGGCCATGTAGCATAATTTTGGGGCACTTCAAACATACATTAGACAGAAATCAATCAAATAAGTGTATCTGCATCTTTTTGTGTTGGGAACTGCATGCAGCATCCAAAGAAGGGAATGCAATTATCAAAGTAAAATTTTCTTGAAAAACTATTTACATGTATGATATGTGAAAAAGTGGCGGGGAAATAGGTGGAACCCAGCAGGGTTAAAGAAAATAGGAGCAGGGTGGAGCACCTAACTACCAGAGGGTGTGTTAGATTTTTTTGCCTGGCGTATTTGGTTACGAGAAGCTCTTGAATTTTGGCGTATTTTGTCAATTTGCTGTCGTATGTACAGGGCACTGCGTAATGTACAGGGCATTGCATAATGTACAGGGCATTGCGGGCCAGCGAAGCATGCAAGTAATTGTTAAGACACACACTTGTGTCGGCCTGCCTTGCTAAAGTGAATGAAAATTGCACTTCAAATACCAAAGACATTAAAAAACCCGACTACTATTATCATACAAATATTAAGAAAAAGTTCACCTAATCCTTGTATAATGTTGATTGTTGAATCATGAAATTTGGCTTAGCAATCCCAAAATAAGATGGAAAATGCTTTTGTTTATCGTATCCAAACTTTCATGAGGTTTTAGTAAACTTTGACCAATTGTCAACGATAATTTACTATTCAGATTGTGATCACTTCACAGATACACAATCAACACAATACAGGAGGAAAGTAGAATCGTAGCTAATAATATCGTTGACAATTGATAGCCTGCATTCAAAACAACATCAAAACTTTCACGAATACTGTACAGTGTACATACATCATGCGTATGTTTATGCACAGCACTACGGGCATGTTGAATCATTCGGCCGTTAGTCTCGTAGTTGTGTCATTTTTCTTTTATTGATGAGTAATTCAAAATCATTTTTGTGTGAAATAAAACTTTGAATCGCACCAGCTAGGTAAGATGTTCATGATTTTAGTTATGTTAATAAAAAACCCGGCGTAAATTCCCACATGCTATATCTAAATCGTACGACGCAGGTACATCCTCCTGTGTTGTAAGAAATTTCAGCCATGGCGTAATATACTACAAATTTGTCGTTAACACGATCTCTGCTAACTACTGTATGGGCCTGAAGGTTAAAAGCTCTGGGGTAAGCAGTAGTGGAAGGGTGATATTAAGGGATTGGTTTTTTACTTAGAATTCGTTTTAAAAATATTGATATGATATTGGATTAGTTTGTTTCTTGGAGATTCTTGGATAAAGTCCAGGCAGACATTCTATGAAGTATTTATGTCAATACGCCCTTGGTCAGTTTATTAACCAGTTGTGGAGCAGTGATTGGATGGAGCAGTGATTGGATAGAGCGGTGATTGGATGGAGCAGTGATTGGATGGAGATAGAACCTGGGACCCTGGCATTTAAAGCTGAAGCTTTAAATTAGCACTAGACCGAAAGTGAAGGATCTCGTTTTTGCGAATTTCACGGATATATCATCCACAAAAGATCAATAAACTGTATGCCTCCATAGCCCACAGACAACATGAGGGCAAATGTTACTTGAATATCCATATTGACCAGAAATTTGCTATACCGTTGCGTGGCTAGATAAGCATTTGATTTTTGGGGGACCCCCTAAAAATACACCCTCACTTTTCGGTCTAGTGCTCCTTTAACCGCTTTGTCTCTATGATGAGTGGATACCAACGTTCTTGGACAAAATTAGTTGTCACATTCTTAAGTCCCCTTGTAACCTGTTACCTCTCGTACCCCTTGTACCCGCTTAATGTTGGAGTTAAAGAGGACCATTCTGGGATATTTTCGTTTCAAGCAACATTGAAACGGGTTACAAGGGGAAAGTGTGGCAACTATTTTGTCTAAGATTGTTGGTCATTGTTGTCTAAAGCCCTGTGTGAATAAATGGATACAGTAACTGTATGTATTTTCCATACTCAATGACTGTGTGTTAAATCATCTATTTTGTCCGTTAAATAGAAATTGAATTTTGTATTTCTACAGCTGGTTCATCATGTAAGAGACTTTCTTCATCGGAGGTTTCTGCAACAGTTCTTCCGAAAGCACCACCAGTGAAAGACGGTCATGATTTGCTCCCCAGAATTGAAAGAGAGGCCAGGCTCTTCTCCACAGTGACAGTTCAGAGCCTAAAGGTCGACGCCCGGGGGGTGCAAAAAGAAGACGACCCTTCTCAGGTTAAAGACAGACATTGGATAACTAGATCAGGTGATCAGAAAGCATTGAAACCATTGGTCGGAAGGAATGTAGAGAGCAGAAGAAACAATGACGAATTTCACAGATTGAGGAGAACACCAGAAAGTTATCAAAGAGGGAAAACGAGAGATTTAGTGTCTGAGAATTTGGAGCGGAAAGGTATATCTTACAGGGAAGGGTCGGCTAGCGCTAATAATTTTCCCAGGGATGTAACTACCCTTGTTCAGAGTAAGCAAAGGACTGAAAATATCAAGAATGGTTCTCATGCTAAAAGACTGCCTGATATTATGTCGTCTGTGGAGGGTAAAAGGATGGATACTATCGATAGAGCCCAGGGACTCAGGAAATTAAACTTGGCTGAAGAGGCAAAATCGCCTTGTGCACATAAACATGAAGATAATGAACGAGTGGGAAAATTGCAGACGTTATCATCAATTGTGAGTAAGACCAAATTAAGGCAGGAGGGAAATCTTTCCAAATCTTTGAAGTCTGAACCACTTTCCTTTACCATTCATTCTCAGCCAGTAGGAGAAAGCAAATTTTCAGCGTCAAAAATAATGTCTTCCAAAAGCAAAACTAAGCCAGAAAAGGTTAAGAAATTTGTCTTAATATCCCCTGAAAAAGCAACTCATTTCGGAAATAAAAACTTTCCTACAACCAAGCAATTGTCGGCCATGTTTATAGGGAGGCCTTATGTTAATAAAAGACAGCAATCCTCTGGAAAAGGCAAAAAAGGTTCCAAATCGAGCAAAAATTCGGGGCCTAGCCTGAAGTCTAATAAAGATTTAGTTTCGAAGAAAGTTCCAAAAGTGAAGAAGAAGAAGCCGGATGTTTTGTCGGCGTCAACAAAAGGAAGAGATGGTCAAATGCGGGAGAAATCTTCAGAAGGAGTTGTTCCTAAAGGACCTACTGCCGCCAAATCCGGTAAGACTTCTACAAAGCAGAAGAAAGTCCGAATGAATCTTGCAATAAAGCCAGTGAAAGAAGTGTTTACTATACAGGGCAAAAACTTGAAATCACAAAAAAGTGTCAGTGTGGCTACACCTCAAGTGGGAAATTATTCAAAGAAGACTGAAAACAGAAAGGTGGTGTTCGAAGGTATGAAACGCTGGCCCAAGGACATTCTCTTGCCGTTCCTAGAGGTCTCCATGTACAATAATCAGGTGAGGGGAATTAACTCTAAGTTTGTATGAAATGACTGGTGTAGAAAGTCTACTCTAGAATCAGTGATGTCACAGCCTCACTTTTGTCATATTTTATTTTAATTAATTAATTTCACTTTCTATGAACTGATTTTTGTTTTTCTTTTAAAAGGATATTTCCATTTTTTTTCTCGTAACCTTTCATGAAAAAGAAAAAAATTTAGAAACAATTTAGTACAAAAAAGATGTTGGTATGTTATTCCTACCAGGAGATAATCAATTTTTAAGCTTCACAAAAAATGCCAATAAAGGAATAAGAAATGGCTCAGTATGACATCACAGCAACACATTCTCCCACAAAGTTGATGTAATTTATTAAAATCTATCATCCTCATTTATTAGTAAAACCTGCTAGAAAAATAAATTGATGAAAGTTAGGTATTTATATACATTGCCAAATATACCCTACTTCAATAACTTTTGGAAAATTGTTTCTAATCATACAGAAACAACCAATTAACGTTCAAGAAATACATAAACATTTGCAATGGAATTGTCCCTATGACATCATCAAACACGAATTTATCATACTGTACAAAAACGTAAAAATCCATATCTTCTGAACGGATATCAACCTGATTTTTGTACCAAATTGGTTCTAGAAGTATGCTCTTTGAAATAAAATTTTACAAAAAACTAGGAGAATATTCCTTTTAATCTAAATGGTATATGATGGGGTAGATGTATTTTACCGGTATGAAAGAGCATTACAGTCTGAGCAGAAAGAACAGCCTTGAAATGATCACAATAGCACTTGTAGTTTTTAAAGATGATCAGTCAAAATTGTGTAAAAATTATCAACATATGCAAAAGTGATGATGTATACATACATACAGCTACAATTCTTTAATGTAATTCTTTTTCTCGCTCCACACAACTCGATTGCCGAGTTCTTGTAGAAAAACCCTCCAGATAGAATTATTTCCTTACTTCATCATGCTTCCCTCTACAACCATATTAAGTCCTCCTCTCCCACCCCCCTCTCTCTACTTTGTTTTTTTTCTCACCCATGCACCTCCTCTCTCGATCCCAGCTTCTGACTTTAGTTCTTGTATTTATTTCTCTCATTCACCATCTGTTTTCTTTCCTTCCTACCTCTGGACGGATCTAACCTCTCAGGCACAATTTGACCCTCATTGTTGTGGTGCTGTTAAGCCCTCATCAAACAAACAAACATATAATATATTCTGTCTGCTTTAGCCCTCTGGCCCATAACATAATAACAACATATTCACATACATCAATTGGGAGGAGAATTACAAAACCATGAAGTATATATAAGATTCTTATTCTTTAAGACGATTGCTTCTAAATTTCAGAGCCTGTAAAAGATAATTTGCAATATCAGATACGTACAGTACTTGTTCTGCTTTGGGTGCTTGTAGGATGTAGCGCAAGATTAGGCAAGAACTTGCTTCTCAATTTATCATAACTTGTGCAAACCTCTAGGAAATAAAATTTATCTTCGACATTTATGCTATTACATAGAGGACATATACTTTATATGTCTTTATATTAATTTTCCAAATATAAGATATATCAAAGGTTATCAAATTATTTTACTGCTACTGTAAATCTGGGTCAAAATTATGAAAATTTTAAATTTGCTGTTGACCGTAGCCAATCAATCAATCAGTGTTATTTCTATAGTGTCAAAAACCAATAAATTGCACTAGGGCGCTTAACAGGAACAAGAAACTAAAGTTTGTGGGCAAGTGTACAAAGATGATGTTTCATAAGTTTGTTGAAAATGTTGATAGACTTTGCATTTCTGATGTGTACAGGCAGTTGTTTTCATTTGCCAACTTCTCCCATTCAAAGTATTTGGGAGAATGCAAAGGGGTGGGGAAGGGGGAGAGAAGTTAAAGAACCATAAGTTTACCTGTGCAATTTTCTAGTTGTTCTATTCTGAAGGCACAAAATATTGCCCAATTTATGCTAATTAGGTATCTTAGTTTAGAAATGCTGTAAAATAGATAAATTTTACCAATTTTGCCATTTTCATGATGTTTAGTATATTTTAAATCATTTAACTTTTTAAAGCCCCAGGGGTTCAAAATGTGAAAAATAATTTTCAGTTGTTTTTTCTTCAAAATTAATTTTCTTAACTGTCTTAACTTTTCTTTCATTTTGTATCACTACAAGTTTGGGTTATATGAATGCTAAGATAAACTTTTCAATAAAAATATCAACATAAATATTTAGGCAAAATTATACCAATTTTTTTGAGCTTGTATTTTTCTTGTGAAAATGAAAATGGAGGAATTTTTACATACCATATATTCCCTGGGGGCGGTACATTTAAAAAAAGGGGGATCACATTTTCAAAAAAGGGGGCATTTATTTGTGGTTGAACTTTAACAATTAATTTTTTAATGTATTTTTCGGGCAGTTTTATAGTTTTTTAAACAAGTTTTGGCCAAAGCCTAGTGTTAAATCACACTGTGTATTTAATATTACGATATTACCAATCGATTTATGTGTGACTTTACGATTTTCATTGCAGAAAAACAGGGGCGTTTATAAGAGGGGGGAGGGTGGGGCGTTTTTTAGGGAATATATTGTATTCAGATTGTTTGTGAAATTTCGTTTTCATTAATTTCAGTCTAAATTTTTGTTCTCAAAGTAAAACATGCAAAAACAATGACAACAAAACAACAAAAAACAATTACTAATCACCAATCACCACTGTAATTACCCATGAAAAACAAAGCCGCACACATGGCCGCGATTCGAACCCGTGCACATTGCCAGCTCGCACACTATCCACGATACCACACTGCCTACTATATGTTTCAGAATATGGGTTTGTATTTAAGCTTGGATATGAGCATAAAGAACGGGTATTGGCTCTTTTGTTTTCAATTGAAAGTACGTGATGTAAGCTTTGTCACAATATATTTCATGTACAATACGATTTATAGTTATGATTTTTTTTTTTTTTTTTTTAAAGGCTGAAAATCTTCAAAATTGGTGCAACTTTTGCCAAAAAGGGATATTGGTGATAAGGGCAGACACAATTTGACTGGAATTGGAAAATTTGATGTCTTGGACAGTTGTTCACGGCTTTTCAAGCAAAACTATCTAGGTCTGGAAGTTTAGCAAGTTAACTTTTGATGGCAAAAAAAATTGTTTTTTGTTAAATTTTGTGCATTTGAAAAAAAATTCTCTATTTCAATCCATTTTTTCTCAAAATATTTTATGAATACCTCGCCAACGAAGTTGGTGAAGAGGGGATATAGCATCTTTACCATTTGTCCGTCCGTCCATTCGTCCACATCCATTGTCCGTCCGACCTCATGCATTGTTCATCTACTGGGAAACAAAAGATTTCTGCCATCGGGAAGGAATTTTAACTATTTTTATGAAAAAATACATGCAGTTGAGGAACTGGCCATCAACTGGCTTATGAACTTTACAGAAATTGCCATAGCAACATCATCATCACCTTTTACATTTTGTTATAATCTATCGCCCTTTTAATTTCTGTATCTATTTTTCAGATTAGTTTTGCAAAGACCTTTTGGGAGAGACATTCACATTTTTTTCCAAAAGATGTAGAGCCATACAATGCAATGATGATGATCTGGGCTAGAAAGGTGAGAGATTTTGCAACATGTGGTTTTAGTTTCCTTTTATTAGCTTCAGACCCCATACACTATATACTGTATGCCTGTAGTAACTTTGTCTTTAATGGTCTATGGACGTGTAGAGGAAACAGTTGCTAAATTACTTTTAAATATTTTATCAAAATAGGTTAGATATTAGTTTACAGCAATTTTAGCCATCAATTTGCATATTCTTCATAAGTTGTTCTGCTCCTTAAAGTTCAAACAGTCAGACCTGACCTGACCAATAAGCAGATCAGGTCACAACTGGTTATCAAAGGTCGTGGACATTGACTTGGTTGTCGATGTTATGTCTGTCCGTACGTTGTACCTGTGTTGTCGTCCGGGCCAGTCGTATTAAGCGTTTCGTGATAGCATTGTTACTATCATAACCGATTACGCAGGCGACGACCCTGTCATTGTAATTGTGTGTTCACTCGTTGGCGTTGGCGAAACTTTTCCTCTTTATTTCCTTCATTCTGAAAACCACAAGTGATTAGGATCAAATTTCCCTTATCAATGGCTCCATTGTATTTGTTGTGTTGTTGGTCCTGAGTTGTTGTGAAAGTTTCTTCAGATATCCTTATGGAAAGTTAGAATTTCCTTACAAAATGTTAGTTTTTCAGAGACACTTAACACAGATTAAAGACTAGTTTCCTTAAAATGTCTACAAAACACTTGATATTTCCTTAGAAGATAAGTATAAAATAATATAATTTTCCAATATTCTTTAGAGATCTTTAAGCGTCTCTCTCATAGCACTGGAGATTTAAAATTTTATCAAATATTTGGGCACCAAAGACTGTATCAGGCATGATTATTAAACTCTGCCTTTATTACTGTGGCCATTTGCATAAAGTTTCTACAGTATATGAACTGACCAGACTTTTAGTATGCTCAGTCAGGGAGTGTGACAGGATGTGACTGCATATGGACATAGGGAGGGATGCCATGACGGACATGGATGGGGGCCATGCGAGATATATGATATAATATATACCATGTGGTATACACCAAGGGCTATATGAGGCATAATTATTTTACTTGGCATTTTTTTCTTATTCAACAAGTCATTTGCACATAAGTTATTATATGAACTGACACTTTCATACATAGTATGCTTAATCAGTGACTGATAGCTAGAATGAGACTTCTTATGGAGCCTATGGGATGTCATGTGGGACATGGTATGGGTTGTTATGTGAAACAGGGTGGAATGCCATGTAGGACATTGGGTGGGATGCCATCTGAAACAGGATGGAATGTCATGTAGGATATATGGTGGAATGGCATGTGGGACATATGATGGAATGCCATGGGATGGGATGTCATGTGGGACATGGGATGTCATGTGGGATATGTGGGACATGGCGTAGGATGCCATGTGGGACATGGGGTGGGATGCCACGAGTAACACAGAGTGTGACATAGGTTGGGATGCCATGTGTGACATAGGTTGGGATGCCATGTGTGACATAGGTTGGGATGCCATGTGTGACATAGGGTAGAAGGCTATGTGGGACATAGGGTAGGCGGACATGGGATGTGGTGCCATGTGGGACATAAAGTGGGATGTCATTGGGACGTTGAGAGAAATACCATGTTGAACATATGGTGGGATCCAATGTGGGACATGAGGTGTGATGCCATGTGGGACATTAGTTGGGAAGCCACTGATGGGGGACAAAGGTGGGATGCTATGGGGACATAAGGTGGGATGCCATATGGGACACAGGGAGGGATTGCATGTGGGACATAGGGAGGGATGTCATGTGGTACATGTAGTTGGATGTGGGACATACATGTAGGATGGGATCTATGTGGGACATAGGGTGGGATGCCCTGTGGGTCATAGGGTGGGATGCCCTGTGGGACATATGGTGGAATGCCATGTGGGACATATGGTGGAATGCCATGTGAGACATACTATATGGTGAAATGCCATGTGGGACAAGGCATGGGATGGGATGTCATTTGGGACATGGGGTGGGATGTCATTTGGGACATGGGATGGGATGTCATGTGGAAGATATGGTGGAATGCCACGTGGGACAAGGGATGGGATGGGATGTCATGTGGGACATGGAGTGAGATGCCATATGGGACATGGAATGGGATGCCATGTGGGATATATGGTGGGACAAGGGGTGGGATGCCATGTGGAAGATATGGTGGAATTCCATGTGGGACATGGGATGGGATGTCATGTGGGAAATGGGGTGTCATGTGAGACATGGGGGGTGTCATGTGGGACATGGGGTGGGATGCCATGTGAAACATGGTGGAACATGGGATGCCATGTGGGACATGGGATGCCATGTGGGACATGGATGCCATGTGGGACATGGGATGCCATGTGGGACATGGGATGCCATGTGGGACATGGGATGCCATGTGGGAGGCATGGATGGGATGCCATGTGGGACATGGGATGCCATTTGGGACATGGGATGATTCATGTGGGACATGGGATGGGATGTGGGACATGGATGCCATGTGGGATGGGATGTCATGTGGGACAAGGGATGGGATGGGTTGTCATGTGGGACATGGGGTGGGATGCCATGTGGGACATGGGGTGGGATGCCATGTGGGACATGGGGTGGTGGGACATGGGGTGGGATTGGGTCATGGGATGCCATGGACATGGGATGCCATGTGGGATGGGATGTCATGTGGGAAATGGGGTGTCGTGTGGGACATGGGGTGGGATGCCATGTGGGACATGGGATGCTATGTGGGACATGGGATGCCATGTGGGACATGGGATGCCATATGAGACTTAGTGTGAGATAATATTTTTGTAATTGGCAGGGTCATATAATATGGGTGTCAGTTTGCATGGCATGCGAACCATGACAGTATTTACCATTCTAGTTTTAATAAACGGAGTGTTAAGAAATAAAACACACTTAAAGTGACTATACCAAAAATTATGGCAAAGCTTCTTTATTGAATAGACTTGTACAGGGCATGTTCCGATCTCCCGAATGGGCAAACTCTGAGATCTCCCGATTGGGAGTACAAAGCGGACTGATTGAAGCTCTTTTTTGGAACATAGAAACTCTTCATATGCATTTAATGTGTTAATCAAATACTGTTCATTCAGGGTGATGGCATGCAGGTCAAGAAGTTGTTTGAAGAAATGAGATTGCAGAAGGTACAACCAGACATACACACATATGCAGCTGCCCTGGAGGCATTTGGAAGGTAAGCTCCCAGAGAGAGGAATAAATTATACAATTTGAAAAATCACAACAGGAACCCTCTTTGACAATTTAACGTATTGTTCTTCGCATAATTGCATGGGGGACATTTTTAGTGCACATATTTACCACATAAACTGTTGCTTACTCAAAAAATCTTTTTAAAAAAAACATTAAATAAAAAAAAAAAAAAGTCTTTCTGCAAATTCCTGTTTTTTCTACTGTTATAACTGCCGGATAATAGTTTTTTTTACCGATCTGTAAGCTCCCATCTGAATGCTATAAAAGTCATTGGAACCTTGAAATAATACAGGTCTAATTTTTAATATATAAGTCTGAAAATTTACTGAAGAATTTATACAAAATAATTACGTTGATTGGAATATTCACATACATTTACATACTTTTTGAATGCCATCACATGCACAAAAAGTGCGTTAGAATAATCTGGGACTCACCTCCAGAATGATGCAGTCCTCACATTTAGGTTGAGTGCGCCTTTAACTTTGTTGTTCTAATCAAAGTAGCGCATAGCCTTTGCTCAACTGAAGGAAACAATCATCTGATACAATATCCAGCTTAAGTCACCAAAGTGACTCATTTCATTGTTAATAGGAGCACGTATAGCGATGTGGGTATGTGTTTATCCCCCTCCCAAATGGCCATAGGGTATCCCCCTCCCCAATGGCCATATGGTATCCCTGTTGCTAAAAAGTTGGTTCAGATAACAGATACAAAAATTCGTTAGGTATTTCAGTTACAACTTATTCCCAAGATGGTACAAATTGGATATATACGATACAGTTTAAAATTGAAGATTTGCGGTTTAAAATTGGGAGATTTACGGTTTAAAATTGAAGATTTACGGTTTAAATTAAAGATTTACTGTTTAAAATTTAAGATTTACGGTTTAAAGATTTGGGTTTAACATTAAAGATTTACTGTTTAAAATTGAAGATTTACAGTTTAAAACTAAAGATTTACGGTTTAAAATTGAAGATTTATGGTTTAAAACTGAAGATTTACGGTTTAACATTGAAGATTTACTGTTTAAGAATTGGGGTGCAGAGGTGAAGATTTGTGGTTCTAAAAGGATTACAATTTAATCTGATATAGACAAGACCAGTCTATCATAATCTTCCTTTTAGTAAAGAACATTTGTTAGGGGCAAACTTTCCTCCTGCCCCTCTCCCCTTTGAGTATGAATTAATAGTGTCTAATAGTGAATATTGATTCTTTCCCCTGCAGAAGGAATCCTTTGGACGTTGGGCTTGCCAGGAGATGTCTAGAAGCAATGACTGACAGTGGCCTGAGCATTGACCAATTGTTCAAAGAGGCAGTTTTTCTAAATGATGGGAAGAGCATCGTGGAGAATTTGCTGAAGCTTGTAAAGGTTGAATATGTTCCACCCCCTCAAGAGGCAAGACCGCGTTGTGAGATACCACTCGTTAGAGACTTGTATGAAACAACAAATGGCAATGAATTTAATTTAATGTAATGTCTTTGAAAAACATGAACTAAAAAAAACTGATCTCTCTGAGTTATTTGAACATTTTAACGTAAGGGGAAAAAATAATTTATTGGTCTATGAAGGAAAAAGAGGCAACTGATCTCTCTGAGTTAGTTGATTTACAGCTTTTTCAACCAATCACAGCAGAATTTCCCAAGCAACAATATTTACATAACTACGTAAGGTAAAAATCCTATGTGGTACTGGTACAGTACAGCTAGCTAGCGGCGCGCTCATGCATTCAATGTAATATACTACACAAAAGAAATTTCTACACACACAGACTGAGTGACGACAAGATGATGAACAAAAATTGGGCCTCACTCCGGGCTTTGTAAATCTGATTCCCGTTATCCAGAACAGTTAGCAAACTGAATTTTGTTTATTCCTTTTCTAAAAACTCTAAAGATCTGGAGAAGTGCCATAAATTGATCAAAGCTTGCAGCAGGCCACATAAACATCTAAATGTTATGCATTATTGTGGATTTGAGGTTTGTTTGCCCCACCTAGTTACTGTGTTGCTATGGTAGGTGTGGCCTATTTTTTTAGAGGCAACTTGAGCTTTATTGCTTCAATATTGACAATGGACCATTAAAACAGCAAACAATCCCATCAAAATCAGTTCAAGGCCAGATATCGTCTTACTTTGGACAGTAATATACAATATAAGTCAACATTTCTGATTGGTCATACACACATACTGGCAACCAATCAATGACCACTGTGGAAGTATTTAGCAGACTGTACATACACAATGCATAGCCTACAGTATGTACCTATAATTAAGAAACTGATCCACAACCCGATGTGACATGAAAGATATGAACATCGTAATTTTACTGAGACAAAATTCTCGCTTTAAGATCCGACCAATTTTCAGCAGTTTCACTTTGTGGGGTTATTGTGCAACAATTTGTGGGGTTATTGTGCAACAATTTGTGGGGTTATTGCGCAACAATTTGTGGGGTCATTGCGCAACAATTTGTGGGGTTATTGCGCAACAATTTGTGACATAGGCGGATGAACATATCTGTAGTTTATGTTAATCCTTTGTTTTTCAATCCTTTCTAGAAGATGTTTTGAAAGTCAGCATCTGATTCCATTTAAGTATTTTGAAACTGTCTTATACCTCTGCGGCAGGGGTTGCGTTAGAAATTTTTGCCTGGCGTATTTGGTTACGACAAGCCCTTGAATTTCGGCGTATTTTGTCAATTTGTTGTCGTATGTACAGGGTACTGCGCACTAGAGAAGCATGCAAGTAATTGTTAACACACACACTTGTGTAGGCCTGCCTTGCTAAAGTGAATGAAAATTGCGCTTTAAATACTAAAAACAATAAAAATTGGACTATTATTATAAAAAATATTAAGAAAAAGTTCATACCCAATCCTTGTATAATGTTGATTGTTGAATCATGAAATTTGGGTTAACAATCCCAAAATGAACTAGAAAATACTTTTTTTTATTGTATCCAAACTTTCATGAGGTTTTAGTGAACTTTGACCAATTGTCAACGGTAATTTACTATTTATATCTTGAACACGCCTACTTTTTTACAGTGTAGTAACTTGACTTGCAGATTGTGATCATTTGACAGATACACGATCAACATAATACAGGAGGAAAGTAGAATCCTAGCTAATATTATTGTTGACAATTGACAGCCTGCATTCAAAACACATAAAAACTTTCACATACACTGTAGAGTGTACGTACATCATGCATAGGGCCTATGTACTAGCCTATATGTGTTTATGACAGCACTACGGGCATGTTGAATCATTCGGCCGATAGTCTCGTAGTTGTGTCATTTTTCTTTTATCTATGAGTAATTTAAAATCATTTTTGTGTGAAACAAAACTTTGAATAGCATCAGAGAGGTAAGGTGTTCATGATTTTCATTTATATTAATGAAAAACTGGTGTAAAATTTCACATGCTATATCTAAATCTTATGACGCAGGTACAACCTGTGTCGTAAGAAATTTCAGCCATGGTGTAATATACAACAAATTTGTCATTAACGCGATCTCTGCTCTGCAGCAACAGGTAATCAGCAATAAATACATACAATTTTACAACTGGCTTAAAGGATTAGTTCAGTGGTTAAGCATGTCCATCTTATATGAAAGAGGACTTCAAAAGAAACAAAATGGTGAAGAAAGCAATCAAAAATCTTCTTTCGTTAAGGAGATATTCAAGATTTTAAAGTTTCAGAATTTAATGTTTGTGTAGAAACTGCTACATGAAATTAGACTAGTGCAAATGTCACAGACTCAAATTCTCAAAGTCTTTATGTATTCTATCATATTTTGTCCACGCTGCATATTGTTGTGGCTTATAAACCATGGGATATGTCATTTTTGTAGTAAAACTGAATCTAGGAAGGGTATTTATAATATATCACCTGAAGAAAGCTTGAAGAAAAATAACTCAAAAGAGAACAGAATTAACAAACATTCTTTAAAATACACAAAGATTTTGAGAAATCTGAGTCTGTGACATCACAACTAGTCTGATTTTAGTCGTTTCCACAGAAATGATACCAAACTTTAAACTTGAATATCTCCTTAACGGAATAAGATTGTGCAATGCTTTCTTCACCATTTCGTTTCTTTTGAAGTCCTCTTTTATATAAAATTCATTTAAGAATAAGTATTTACTTAAACATGTTGTACATTATGGTATGTGGTTTTACATATTGCAGAATAAACATTTATGAATATGCATTTATTTATACATTTTGCCCCTTATGGTATACGATTTTGGAATATACATATGAGTAGGCATTTATTTATACATGCTGCATTATGGGATACGATTTTGCATATTGTTGAATATGCACACTTTCTTTGTTAAAGGTGCAGGATAAACCAAGAACGTCAAGTTTCACCAAGGAGAAGTTAAAGGCTAGTTCTTCAAGGCAGTGGCAAAGCGAGATTCAGGAGTGTGTCAATGTTAAATCTGTCGAAGAACCAGGTCTTGCACCGCCCGAACTACTTGAAAAGGTGAGATATGTCATACCTATATACACGTATTGTACCGCCAGAACTAGTTGGAAAGGTGAGATACGTCATACTTATGTATCTTCATTTTACCATCAAATCAAAAGAGTGTTTATTTTTGTTTTGTGTCATTTTAACTCTTTTATTTTTCTTTACTTAAGGATTAGTCCAGGGGTCAAGGAAGTTCAACATATATGAAAGAGGAGCTCAAAAAAAAAAAAAAAAAAAAAAATTGGTGAAGAAAGCATTCTAAAATTGTATTCCATTAAAGGATTAGACCAGTGGTCAAGCATGTCCACCTTATATGAAAGAGGACTTCAAAAGAAACAAAATGGTGAAGAAAGCATTCTAAAATCTTATTCCTTTAAGGAGGTATTCAAGTTAAAGCCTTTTCAACCACACGATTTTGGTGCCCCATCTTTGACTCCGCCTCCCAAGCGTGTTTTCAAACAAGTGCTGGTAGAGTAAGGGTTAAGAAACCCTTGGAGAGTGTGCCAACTCAAAATTATATGCAGCATCATCCCGGTTGGCGGTCCACCGGGTTACTAAAGCTGAACGAGCCCGACTAGGCTGCTCAGAAGGCAGGGGCCCCTTCAATAAGCTTAACCCTTACTCTACCACGCGGCAATATTATCGCCATTTTGGGTGCCCCATCTTTGACTCCGCCTCCCAAGCGTGTTTTCAAAAAAGTGCTGTTCGAGTCAGGGTTAAAGCTCTGTCCTATCTTTGTAGAAATGACTGGTGTACTAAGTCACCTATGGAAGGTTGGCACCATCACATTCTTAACAATTTTTAATGTATTTTAATTTACCTGTTTTCTTATTTGAATTATTTTTCCTTAAACTTTTCTTCAGGTGTCTAATTTTATTTACCCTAACAAGATTCTGTTTTACTAATTTCCTGACATATCCAGTTATCCAATTGTTTTAAGCCACAAAATATGATAGAATAGATAAACTTCTTGAGGGATCTGGGGCTGCAATGTGACAACTAATCTGATTTCAGTTGTTTCTACACAATAACCAATTTTAAACTTGAATATCTCCTTAACGGAATAAGATTTGTGAATGCTTTCTTCACCATTTTGTTTCTTTTAAAGTCTTCTTTCATATGAGATGGACATGCTTGACCCTTAAACTAATCATTTAAAGTTATTTTCTTATTGCATTATGACATGTGTGATTGTAGTTTTTGCAATTTACCTCCAATCGCTCCTGGATTTAAGGTGAATTATTTTACTGAAAGGTACATGAGAAGATAGAAAAGAATGTTCTTGTAAAGTGCATGTTACCCCATCTCAAAATTTAAAAAGTGTTTTCAATAATTGAGAAAGAGACAATTAATTTTCGAAGAAATACATACAAATTATCACGGATACGTAATTATTACATCACATATTATACAAAAATACAGGCAGCGTTTTAAATATATATATATATATATATTTTTTAAATATTCAAAAAATCCCTACACTTGAAAATGAAGCCCACTGCCCACATGAGTTTGTGATAGTATACAAAGTTTTCCTGCCTGTTTGTAATGAGTGTGTCAGGCAAGGGAAAGAATATCACACAAAAATCATAAGTGAGATATAAAAACTGAGTAAAATAAAAGGAACCAACAATCTGAAAGTGAAGTGAAGTGTTTTAATTCTGGTTTATAAGTGTTCTTGATACTAAACCATGAGTGTCTTGATTGCAAGCGTCGCGAGGAAAGATTCCATTTCATTGATCTGTACTTTCCGCCCGCCCCTGGCCTACAATTTTCCACAAAAAAGGGCAAACAAACTATTTTTTTAGGTCGTATGTTTCTTTAACAAAAATTAAAAACTACTTATTGCCAGCCCCTCGCTTACAATTTTCCACAAAAAAGGGCAAACTAACAATTTTTTAAGGCCTTATTTTCCTTTAATAACAAAACAAAAAAACTACTTATCGTTCGCCCCTTTTGCTACAATTTCCCACAAAAAAAGGCAAACAAAACAAAACAAAAATTGTTAGGCCTTATGTTTCTTTAATAAAAAATAAAAACACTTTTTTTCGCCCGCCCTTCCCTCACTTACAAGTTTCCACAAAATAGGGCAAACTAACAATTTTTTTTAGGTATGATGTGTCTTCAGTCGTCCTCTACCAGATATGTCTTTAAATTGATGCTATCTCTATTTTCTTTTGTACATAGAGGAAAATTTTGACGGAGCACAAGGATAGGTGGAGGACCAATCTCACCAAAGCCTTCTTGCAGTTCATGAAGGAGGATTCTCTCCACATGAGTAAGTATGAATGTTGTTGGTGTTGTAAGTTAAATCCGTGCAAACTGTTAGGCTTATCCCCTGTTTCCATGGCACATTCGGATGAGAGCATACACGTGTTTTAAAGATGTGCATTTTTGTTTATTTTAGTAAACGATAAACGATCCATTTTTCTGATCGTTTATCGTGTACACGATCTCACGCCGAAAATTCCGGACATTTTTGCAGAACTGGTTCTATCCCTTCAATAACCACTAGATAACCATTGCAATCGTCAGCCCAAAAATGAGAAAGGAATGTCACAAAACTTGGGTTGAGATCTATAATAAGTCTTCAAATTACCTGTAGGGCTGAAAAAAGTTGTCAAGAATAATGATCAATGGGTTGAACATGCATAAACTGATGCAGAAATAAAATATCTGCAAGTAAATTACCCGTAAATTGCTGCCTTGCAAGCATTTTGATATGTTTTTAACACTTATGACCAAGTTTCAAAAGTGCGCCACCAGGTTTTCACTGTACTGTAAAAAAATATTCCAACCCAGAATTATTCCCAACTGTACTGTATTTGAATTTTGATGCAAGCCTTTTGGGAACATGGCTGTGATGTTTGCGAACCATGCTAAAATCTCAGCAACTTTGATACATTTTTGTTCATTTTTTTCACAATTTATTTTTTTTGCTCAATTTATTCAACGACTCAGGTAATATTTGCATTAATTTGATGTGAAAATAACAATCCGTGCTTTTTTGACCGTTTATTTCTGGGTCCGTTTTACAGCTTGTCAACCAGGTGTTAACCTAATTCAGGTTTATGCATAACAATAGTAATGTAGCTAGGCCTAAATATAGCATTGTTAATCGGACATAAGCCTCTACATCAAGTAGCTCTAAATTCGGCGAATCATAAAGTGTAAGATATGTGCGAATTTAACTCATGCATTAAAAAAATTTAAATTCTTTTGATCGTTCGTTAATTTTGAATTGTAAGATCATTGATTTCAAGTTGGGTGTGTAGTACATGTGAATGTTATTGATTTTGAATGCAAAGTAGGGTTTCCACTAGCTTTGGATTTTTGGAGGGAAATTCCATCTTTCAAATATGTGTTGGTAAGGATTTCAGAATTTTGGGAATTTCATAATTTTGGTAGGGAATTTCCACGTGTAGGCAGACGATGCCAAAAATAACCTTTTACTTTTTAGGTAAATCTCCTCTTAAAATATGTTTATTTCTGTAAATTGCATAAATATTAGGGCTGTGCAGTTACATTCATAGCGACCTAAATGTCTAAACGGCCAATTTTTTGTTCATTTAAACGTGACCTTTGACCTTGAGTTTCACGAAAAATCAGGAAAATGTTGAAATACTAAATAAAGACCCCCTGACACCTAGCACTATGCTGTGCTATCATGACCAAACTTTTTAGAGCAATAAATAAAAAAGATCTTTGCAAAAAAATTGTTTTATATGCCACGATACCTAATACTTATTCAACTTACGCCCTACACACCCCTTCTCCACCCCTTCCCCGGCAATCTACGCAAATTCCCATTCCTTAAACTACACACGGCCATCGTAGTACATGACTGAGTTCTTATTACTAGCAGCTACCATGCTGAAGAAACTGACTGTAAATAGTTTCGTGATAGCCGCCTCATTTATCGCTCAGAACATTCCAGAATTGAACTGAAGTTCCTGCGATGAGGCTAAACCCGGAATTTTTTTGACTACCTAAAAACCTTTTTTTAAGTAAAAAACTTGATCCCCCCATAAAAATTAGACAAGGGGGTAAAATCCCCCAAAACTTATGCACTAGGTGTCACTAGTAGCATGTGTAAACAATGATCAATTTGTTTTGTCCACACAGGAAGGAATCAGCCGTTTCTAAGTGTGATGCCAGTAGAGGATTATGTAGAACTGATGGTCGACATAATACCGAGCTTTTGCGGAACGTCCGAAGGAATTAGTAACGCTGGGTTAGTTAAGACATTAGGTAGCTCTGTATTCAAGAAGTTTGCTTTGCGGAGTCGAAGGAACAATGGGGTGGCTGAGAAGGTAAGCAGAGTTGGTGGTATGTATGTATTTTTTTGAGGTGGGTTGTAATGATGCTTCATGAGTATACTCCAGAGTATACTCCATGAGTATACTCCATGAGTATACTCTATGAGTATACTCCAGAGTATACTCCATGAGTATACTCCATGAGTATACTCTATGAGTATACTCCAGAGTATACTCCAGAGTATACTCCAGAGTATACTCCATGAGTATACTCCAGAGTATCAGTTCCAAATGATTTTTTAGCTTTTGTATTTTGAAATTGTACATATCGTTGGTTTGAAAATCTGTGTTTTGGACAGCTTTGTCATCCATTATGGCTTAGCCAAAGGTGCCCATGTGTTCAAGAGTTCCCCCACGCCCGCTTTAGATCTCAGTGGCTCTAGGCATCGGTGCTTATTAGGAGGAAAATTATTCAGTAAAAAGTGGTTGAATTTTATTTTTGTGAGCGACAAAGTGGGTTGTATTTGATTGATAGATATATGAAGTCTTAAGAATTATTCAACAAAGTGAAATTAACGTCTCGAGTTAAGAAAGAAGCCACACCCACCATAGCAACGCAGTAACTGGGTGGGACAAACAAACCTCAAATCCGCAATCATGCATATCATTACCAATGCATTGACATTTAGATGTTCGCGAGGCCTGCCGCAAGCTTTGATCCATTTATGGCACTTCTGCAGATCTTTCGAGTTTTTAGCCAAAGGGATAAACAAAATTCAGTTTGCTAAGTGTTTTGGGTAACAGCAATCAGATTTACAAAGCCCACAGCGGGCCTGTATGCATAATTTTTGCTCACCATTTTGCCGTCACTCAGTCTGTATGTTTAAAAAATTTGTTTTGTACAGTAAATTGCATTGACCACATGAGCACACTGCTAGCTAGCTGTACTGTACCAGCACTGTTTAGGATGTTTGCCCCACTTAGTAACGCAGATTTTGTTGCTATGCAAAATCATGTGGTGATTGGTTGAAAAAGCTGTCAATGATCTAAATCGGACAGATTAATTGCTAACAGTGGCAGAGGTATATGCACGTGCTTGATATAGTGTTCAAATTGAAGAAATTCTTAAATTATAATTTTTTTTTTTTTTAGGTTCAGAAAATATATGACCAGTATCTGGATGAATTCATCCAAGGGAGGCATTCGTCGTCATTAACTCACCGAGAAGTGTGGGAGAACTTACAAGATAGTATGACAGATGGCCCTAAAGTGGTAATTATTTTGACTTTTGAAATTCTAATCAGGTTCTTTTTCTGAATTTATTTCTTTGGTAAACATCTATCACACACATTTGAAGTTGTGCGGCAAATTTTAACCAAATTTTTTTGAATCTTTACCATACCCCCAATTAAATTCTACTTGGAATTGACTTTCCCATCATTTGTACTGACTGAGAGGGGAATGGAATTTTTCAGAAATACATCAAGATTTTTGGCTTTCTGCCCAAAGATTTAAAATTAAATGATTTTGAAATAGATGAAATTTTGATCATTCTGAAAAGTGTTTCTTTAAGCCTACCCGCACCCGACACCCGAGTTCATCTTGAAAACTCAGGTATGACAATTACCAACCCGACTTCCTGTTCAATGTATTGTGTTTCCACTCAAAACAATGATTGTTTATCTGCCATTCCCATGCACACCACAGTCAAGTAGCCCAAGCTTATTTGTGTGTATAAGATTACACAAAACTAGAGCTGAATAATCAAGGCACTTTTGTGATTGAAAGTACTCATCCGTGTTAGGTGTCTTAGTTGGAGAAGTTTGTTTAACAAACTGGGGATAAAAATAGCTGTGTATCATAATGCCATAATGTGCATTAACTGTGAATGATTGACGGACCAATTCTCTTAAGGAAAGATACTGCTTTATGACCATCCATAACTGAAGAAACCAGAAGTCTTATTTTCACATTCAAAAAGGGATCTGCTCAGAATTTAATACACTTTTAAGCGATCTAGAAATTGCTGCATGTCCAGTTGCTCAATGAATTTGAGGTTAGTTATAAAGTGGGAAGAATCTGTCAATTTTCTTGTTTCCCTTTTTTTGAAATGGAACTAGTTCAAGTCATTAGTTGTTGTGCTTCTTAAAGTTTCAAACAGTCAGACCCGACCTGATAAATAAGCAGGTCGGGTCAGACTTTTCCTCTTTATTTTTTTTATTCTAAAAGCCACAATTAATTGGGATGAAATTTTCCCTTATCAGTGGCTCATTCGTTCTCCTGTTGGTCCTGGGTTGTTGTGGAAGTTGCTGTTGAGTGTCATATTTGCAGTGAATGAAGTCCGTATTGTGTGGTTGAGTGGTTATTTTAATTAAGATAATTGGTCTCATTATTTGCTACAGTAAGTTTGTGTTTATGATTTGCTGGAACAAATTGTTGAGGAAAAAACAAGTCATGTTTTTGGCCAGAAACGTCTGAAATTTGGCAGTCTTGAAAGAGTACAAAATTATTCCAGGAGGTTCTATGTTTTTTGTGTGTGCATATGCTTGTTATCGTGAGATATGGTTATTTTCATTTGACACATTTTGTTCATATATTTTCTACTCACACCATATGATTGGTTCACATCATATGATTGGTTCACATCATATGATTGGTTCACATCATATGATTGGCTCACAACATATGATTGGCTCACAACATATGATTGGTTCACATCATATGATTGGCTCACAACATATGATTGGTTTACAACATATGATTGGTTCACATCATATGATTGGTTCACAACATATGATTGGTTCACATCATATGATTGGTTTACATCATATGATTGGTTTACGTCATATAATTGGTTCACAACATATGATCGGTTCACATCATATGATTAGTTCACATCATATGATTGGTGAATTTTCAGACAAATCGATTGAAAGAATGTAACATGTTCAGCAGAGTGGTATCAATGAGAATATTGCAGAGAATGAATGGCCTTGTATAAAATACTATTAAACAGCCATAGACCATAAATATGTATTTTTTTATACAAAAACTTCATGCAAAATTACTGAAAATAGCAACTCCCCATTTCATCTTCCTTGAATATCATCTTTACTATTTTGAACATTTTTGTGATAAAGTTGATCTCTTTCTTCACTGTGCCTCCCTCTACAACCATATTTAGTCCTCCCCCCCTCCCCCTTCCTCTCTCTCTACATTTACCACTTTTTGGCACCCCTGCACTTCCTCTTTCGATCCCGCTATTAGTCCTCGTACTTCTCTCAGATTCCTCCTATTTGCTTTCTTCCTACCTCTGGAATGATCTAACCTCTCTGGCTTAATTTTACCCTAGCTTTCGTGGTGCCCTCATCAAACAAACAATAAAGTTGAGCTTCAGTATCATTGATGTTCTGGTTTTCTTCTCTGTTACAGGACATGAAGGTGAACTACAAATGGAAAACAACCATCATATTCAATGTGAGTCATTATCATATATTCTTGCTGCTTTTTGCATTTCTTGCTCATGTAATTTCTAGTGCTGTTGATGATTAGCGATTAATCGCTAATCACTCGCAACTGAAGTGATTAATCGTGAAAATATTATATGGGTGGCCCAGTGTACAGTGACAATTAGCACCACTGAAAAGCATAATAAATACTCAAAAAATCACCTAAAAGGTTTGAGTTATAAATTGAAAACAAACCACTCTGTGCTTAAATGCATTAAAACAGCTTTACAAATCAAAAGCAAATTCCTTCCTTCCTTTATTATTGTTTGTTTATATCTTTCTACTGCACGTTAATGACCAGAATTCAACTATAAAAATTGTTGGCGCATTTTAACTTTTAGAACTAAAAACTGAATTTTACAGGCCTAAATGAATGCAGTTATGGGGTACAGTCTGTACATAAATTATTTTGTGAAAGACCAGGTGGAAGTTCAAACTGCCAGAAATCGGCAACATTTCTTGTGGATATTTTATTTCTCTACACCTTTTTGAATGTCATCTAAAGCAAGGATCTTTATTTTCAGGTAGTTTTATCAGCCTAACGGGTAAATTTAAGACATGATATTTGGATTTGGTGAGATTTTGGCCTATTTGTGGTATGAAAATGCATGGTATGTTTGTGTGGGAACTGGTCCAGTTACACAAAATTTCTTTTTTACCGATTTTGGGCTTGCCGAAATGTTTCACTTTAAAGCCTACCTGCACCCGACACCTGAGTTAATCTTGAAAAGTCGGGTATGAAAATTACCAACCTGACATCCTGTTCAGTGTATTGTGTTTCCACTCCAAACACTGATTGTTTATCTGCCATTCCCATGCAAACTACAGCCAAGTAGTCCAAAGTTATTCAATTTTGACCAATAGTTTTTAAGTCTGAAAAAAAACCCAAAAAAAAACACATTATCAAGTTCCAGCAAGAGTAGGCTTTCCTATCATTTTTAATGACTTGGATTTAGGAATAGAATTCAAAGAATTACAAGGATTTTGATTTGTCTGTCTAGTCATATGTTAGAAGAAAAAAAATATATATGTTGGTTGCACAAGTCACCTGCATGGTCATCGAAGGAGGTGTTATCCTATTTGCTGGTTATTTATGAAGTTGTACCACCTTTCTTAACCACAGAAGCCGGGATAAATCTGGCTTTAATTAACTGTTTTTGTCACAGTAATACTGCCATGGATTTTCATTTTGGGACCTGCATGGCCATCGAAGGAGGTGTTATCCTATTTGCTGATTATAGATGAAGATGTACCACCTTTCCTAACCACAGAAGCCTGGATAAATCTGGCTTTATTTAACTGTTTTTGTTACAGTACTACTCCCATGGATTTTCATTTTGGGGTATATCATACACATTTAGAGTATTTTTAATTCATATTGTTTGCACATGAATGAAAAACCAAAGCAAACTACTTTTCTTCAAGTAGTTGAATGGGGTTAATATTGCCTAAAAAGTAAACATTTGAAATTATTATTTTAATTTTGCATGGTAAAAGTTGCATCATTTGTTATTGCACTCGGCCAAGGCTAGGCTTAAGTACTACAGTGAAGAACTATGGCCCGCTGTACAAAGTAATTCCAGCAAGAATAGATTATATTAAATACCAAAAAAGGGGCAATTTCAGGATAAGTATCAAATGAGAACTAACCACCTACATTGTTAATAATTCCCTGCTATCAGTAGCATCATAATCGCATGTTTTTGATCATCTAAAATAAATCTGCTGGTCAATATATATCGCCGTGTTCCTTCTTCAAATTGAAATTTTTACCAACAATATTTTCTGGTCAGGTTGGTAGCCTACTGCAGAATATGATGCTACAGGAGGTGAACATTGATGCCAATATGTTCACCAAGAAAACGGAACGGTAAGCATTTAAATACTTTATTTATGTTTTTATATAAAGTGCAAAGGTGAGCAATAGCAGCCATAGCTACACCAGGAAAATAACAAAGTACCACCACGTTGGACCAATTAGAGGTTTACTGCCGCTCAGTGGGATAAAAATAAGTATACAAGAACGAAAAGAAATGGAATGGCAGATGAATAAAAACTAACAACAAGGAACAATAAACATAATGCAACCAACAGTCTAATTGCACCAAAGAAACTTCTGTCTAGACTGGTGAGTCTGAAGAAACTTCTGTCTAGAGTCTAGAGAGTGTCAAGACTCTAGAGTCTAATGAAAGTTCTGTCTAGACTCTAGAGTGAAGAAATGTCTGTCTAGACTAGAGAGTCTGAAGAAACTTCTGTCTAGAGTCTGAATAACCTTCTGTGTAGACTTTAGAGAGTCTAAAGAAACTTGTCTAGACTCTAGAAAGTCAGAAGAAACTTGTGCAGACTCTAGAGAGTCTGAAGAGACCTTTGGCTAGACTCTAGAGAGTCAGAAGAAACTTGTGCAGACTCTAGAGAATCTGAAGAGACTTCTGTCTAGACTCTAGAGAGTCAGAAGAAACTTGTGCAGACTCTAGAGAGTCTGAAGAAACTTCTGTCTAGACTCTAGAGAGTCAGAAGAAACTTGTGCAGACTCTAGAGAATCTGAAGAGACTTCTGTCTAGACTTTAGAGAGTCTGAAGAAACTTCTTTCTAGACTATAGTCTGAAGAAACCGCTGTCTAGACTCTAGAGTCTGAAGAAACTTCTGTCTAGACTCTAGAGTGTCGAAACTTCTGTCTGGACACTAGAGAGTCTGAAGAAACTTGTCTAGACTAAAGAGTTTCAAGAAACTTCTGTCTAGACTAAAGAGTCTGAAGCAACTTCTTTCTAGACTAGAGTCTTAAGAAACTTCTTTCTAGACTAGAGAGTCTGAAGAAACTTCTGTCTAGACTAGAGAGTCTAAAAAAACTTGTCTAGACTCCAGAAAGTCAGAAGAAACTTGTGCAGACTCTAGAGAATCTGAAGAGACTTCTGTCTAGACTTTGGAGAGTCTGAAGAAACTTCTTTCTAGACTCTAGAAAGTCAGAAGAAACTTGTGCAGACTCTAGAGAGTCTGAAGAAACTTCTGTCTAGACTTTAGAGAGTCTGAAGAAACTTCTTTCTAGACTATAGTCTGAAGAAACAGCTCTTTAGACTCTAGAGTCTGAAGAAACTTCTGTCTAGACTCTAGAGTGTCGAAACTTCTGTCTGGACACTAGAGAGTCTGAAGAAACTTGTCTAGACTGAAGAGTCTCAAGAAACTTCTGTCTAGACCAAAGAGTCTGAAGCAACTTCTTTCTAGACTAGAGTCTCAAGAAACTTGTGTCTAGACTAGAGAGTCTGAAGAAACTTCTGTCTAGACTAGAGAGTCTAAAGAAACTTCTTTCTAGACTAGAGAGTCTGAAGAAACTTCTGTCTAGACTAGAGAGAGTGAAGAAACTTCTGTCTAGACTAGAGAGAGTGAAGAAACTTCTGGCTAGACTTTAGAGTCTGAAGAAACTTCTGTCTAGACTAGAGAGAGTGAAGAAACTTCTGTCTAGACTAGAGAGAGTGAAGAAACTTCTGGCTAGACTTTAGAGTCTGAAGAAACTTCTGTCTAGACTAGTTTGAAGCAACTTCTGTCTAGACTCTATAGAGTCTGCTGAATCTTCTGCGTAGCCTTTAGAGTCAAAAGAAACATCTGTTTAGACTAGAGAGTATGAAGAAACGTCTGTCTAGACTTTAGAGAGTCTGTCCCAGAAGCAGGCAAAGAGATCGAGCATGATCAGGTGCAGAAGTGCTTGTTTTTTCAAGACCACAAGTCTTGAAAAAACAAATTATGTTAAATAAATTTGTTTTTTAATCTCATTTTCTAAAACTACATTAATTCATAGCATATGATCCGTATAAATTGACGCTTTATTGTGGGAAATCTAGTCAATAGTTTTGAATTGATGGGGTTCAATCCTTACTCTTCCACGGCTTTGAAAAATGCGAGCCCAATTTTCGTAACTTTATTTTTCATATGCATTTTTGACAACTTTTCTTCCATTTTCTTTTATTACAAGTTTGGTTGGAATGGAAGCTAAGTATTTTTAACATTTGACCCCCATATAAAAGATAGATTTTGTGAAAGAAATATCCGGGTACTTTAAAATGATACCAAGAATATTCCTATAGGACTTTGGTAAAGTCCAGATTCTATTTTTAGAAAAGGTGGTTTGAAAACGGCGATAATATCGCCGCGTGGTAGAGTAAGGGTTGATAGGAGTTTGCTGACAAATATTTTGTTCAAACAATGTTATATTTGAACTATTTATGAGCCTCTGTTTTTACCAGCATTTTTGCATTACAAGCTCAAATTTTCTGACATGTTTTATATGCACATCAGTTTAGAAAAGAATGTTTTGAATAGTATTGAATTTTACAAGTCAGGAATACCCCATGCTCCAAGTCAGGAAAACCCCATGCCCTAAGTCAGGAATACCCCATGCCCTAAGTCAGGAATACCCCATAACCCTAAGTCAGGAATACCCCATAACCCTAAGTCAAGAATACCCCATAACCCTAAGTCAGGAATACCCCATAACCCTTAGTCAGGAATATCCCATGCCCTAAGTCAGGAATACCCCATGCCCTAAGTCAGGAATACCCCATGCCCTAAGTCAGGAATATCCCATGCCCTAAGTCAGGAGTACCCCATAACCCTAAGTCAGGAATAACCCTAAGTCAGGAATACCCCATAACCCTAAGTCAGGAATATCCCATGCCCTAAGTCAGGAATATCCCATGCCCTAAGTCAGGAATACCCCATGCCTAAGTCAGGAATACCCCATGCCCTAAGTCAGGAATATCCCATGCCCTAAGTCAGGAATACCCCATGCCCTAAGTCAGGAATATCCCATGCCCTAAGTCAGGAATACCCCATGCTCTAAGTCAGGAATATCCCATGCCCTAAGTCAGGAATACCCCATGCCCTAAGTCAGGAATACCCCATGCCCTAAGTCAGGAATACCCTATGCCCCAAGAAAAGGTTTTATGTACATACGAGTATAGGGAAGGACCTCACCACTGCCCCTTGCCTCACCACTGCCCTTTGCCTCACCACTGTCCCTTTGCCTCACCACTGCCCCTTGTCTCACCACTGCCCCTTGTCTCACCACTGCTCCTTGCCTCACCACTGCCCCTTGTCTCACCACTGCCCCTTGTCTCACCACTGCCCCTTGCCTCACCACTGCCCCTTGCCTCACCACTGCCCCTTGCCTCACCACTGCCCCTTGCCTCACCACTGCCCCTTGCCTCACCACTGCCCCTTGCCTCACCACTGCCCCTTGCCTCACCACTGCCTCTTGCCTCACCACTGTCCCTTGCCTCACCACTGCCCCTTGCCTCACCACTGCCCCTTGTCTCACCACTGCCCCTTGTCTCACCACTGCCCCTTGCCTCACCACTGCCCCTTGCCTCACCACTGCCCCTTGCCTTACCACTGCCCCTTGCCTCACCACTGCCCCTTGCCTCACCACTGCCCCCTTGCCCTCCCTCTGCTTTTGTTACAGATCCACACATTTAATCTTTTTGCTATTTTTTCCTTCAAATATTACTTTGATATTAAATGTTTTTTTTTTCTTACTTTATAGAAAGTACATTCCAGCATTATATTTTTTGTACAACTTTCAACAGATGAAGTCCATTGGTTGGATAAAGGTAATAGTGAAATATATGATTAATTAAGTAGTGATCATTGAGGGTGAAATGATATAAGCAATGGGAAGTTTGAACAGATTTGATTTATAGGCAGTGGCGTCAGTAGACCCTCTATATTGGAGGGAGGGGAGGGGGGTTGACGCTACCGACAAAAATATATATTCCACATTCAGGGCCCTCATAACGTCAACAATTTTGAAAAGAAAGTGGGAAAAAGGGTCATCGGTCTAAAATCGCAGAAATAAATAGCCATAATTTTTTTTTTTAATCTGTTTGGTAAAGTTTTCATCGTCTTTGATAAAAAGTTCTACCAACGCGGACCTTGATTTACCGACAGGTCTTCAATTTTACCGACAGCTTTACAGTGTAACACCCCCTTCCCCCACCCCCGGTATTCATGCCCCTGTTTATAGGGGAGATATAAAACATATAAGTGAAGTCACTTCTAGTCTGAAAGCAGTCATTGCTGTACAAATTGAAGCAGCTGTAAATCTTCTTGGATGTGTAAGTATGACGTCACATTCTATACTTCACTGGTCACCTTGCAACACTCGTGTGAAATTTTTGCAATGTAAAAACACATCAAAAGGATGCAATATCAATTTGGTTTCTTCACCAATTTGTTTCTTAAATAGTCCTCTATCTAACAAATGAACATGAAAGTTGAAAGGGAATATTCCTTTCTAAACTTAAAGAGATTTTCAAACTTTTTCTTCACCAGTTGGTTCTATTATTATCCCCTTACCCAAAAATTTTTTGTGAAGAGTGGATATCATCTTCACCATTTTCCCCATCTGTGCATTTGTTCATCCGTTTGTTCATCTACATATTGTCCATCAACATTCAGCTACTGTGAACTAAATATTTTTGCCCTAGGAATTCTAACTATTGTTGTGTCTCACTTGAAGGAAAGTTTATATGATGGAGACTCGCACCCTCAAAAGAACTACAACATTGCATTTCTCATTAGAATAGCACTTACAATATTTGCGCCTAGTATGAAAGGAAAGTCAAACAATAGGGCTTGACGACTCAAAAGAATTTGTGATTAAGTGTCTTAGGCAGGAATAGAAATATAAACAATCACTGCTGGCTTGATAAGAGTGTAAACTAGTCTTATGATAGTCTCCAAAATAATCTGCAATGAAGTTTCATTCTGATTTGGGTGAACCAAATATTTCTGCCGTAGGATTTTTAACTATTGTTGCATCTCGCTTGAAGGAAAGTTTATATATTGGAGACTCGCATCCTTAAAAGAACTAAACAACATTGCATTCCTCATAAGAATAGCATTTCCAATATTTGCGCCTAGTATGGAATAAAAGTCAAACAATAAGAGCCTGATGCCTCTAAATTATTTGTAATTAAGTGTCTTAAGCAGAAATAGAAATATAAACAATCAGTGCTGGCTTGATTAGAGTGTAAACTAGACTTATGATAGTCTCCAAAATAATCTGCAATGAAGTTTCATTCTGATTGGTTGAAGGTGCAAGCTGTCAGGTTGTCTTCTGTCAGAATAAGATGAACTTGCTTTGCAACTAAGAAGTGAAGAAGTAATTTTATCGCTCTTGGTTTATCGACAGTGTTTTATTTATTTTTCAGCCACACCCACAACTCACGGAATTACTGGTGTCCGCCAAGCCACCAGTCATCAAGATGGAAACGAATCTGCTCCCCATGCTGTCACCGCCTCTCCCATGGGTATCTCATAAATTTGGAGGTTTTCCTAACGGGATGGTAAGTCTTCATGTCGTTTCTTGTTGGTTCCATCTTCTTTAACGCTGTTATTACAGACCTTTTCAAACCAAGTTTAGCCGAACATAGTTCTTTTAGTACTTTGGCAAGTTCACAGTGTCTCAAGTTTTTGAATGAATTTAGTTTACTGCTTGCAAACTTTGCAGCATCTGCAGGTAGATTAGTCCTTGTTGGTGACTTTAATATTCACGTTGACAATCATAATGACAGCAATGCTATGAAGTTTTGGGATCTTATTCACTCATGCAACTTTATACAGTTTGTGAAAAATCCAACACATAAGCATGGACATATACTGGACCTGATCATTGCAATGACATTTCAATGATCCATTCTGTTATTGTTGATGGTCAAAGGTCATTTGATCATAATCCTGTTATAGCTGATCTTACATTCCTTAAACCTCCTGTCACTCACTCTCACCAAACACACTTTTACCTATCATCGATAACCATAACCTCTACAACCATATTTATTTCTCCTCTTCCACCCCCTCTCTACTTTGTTTTTGTTTCAACCATGCACCTCCCTTCTCGATTACAGCTTTCTGACCTTTTGTTCTTGAATTTCTCTCATTCTCCCCCTGTTTCCTTTCCTTCCTCCCTCTAGAATGATCTGACCTCTCAGGCACAATTTGACCCTCGTTGTCGTGGTGTCGTTAAGCCCTCATCAAACAAACAAACCTACCATCGACACACTGCTGTTATATCTGTTGAGCAATTCACTCAAGATTTAGATTCTTTGCCCGTTTTTTAGAATCCACCTTCAAATCTTGAGGATGCTGTTAGTGTATACAACTATCAACTCTCACACCTTCTTGATAAGCACGCACCTGAAAAGAAATGTGTAAAAATTGTACGGCCAAATTGTAAGTGGTATTTCTTGGACATTGCAGAAGCTAAGAAAACGTACTGCTGAGAAGAAGGGCGTTCCTCAAAACTTTAAATTCACTGCTAAATTTTTCCGTGAATCATGTATGTCAGTGATTCACCTCATCTGCTGAAACCAAATATTTTGCTGATTTAATTGAGGACAATGCTCATGATCAAAGAGCTCTTTTTCAAATTGTCATATCACTTATCAGTAACTCTGCTACAAATCAACTTTCCTCACACTGCACACACATCTTTACAAGAATTAAGTGAACCATTTAACAATTTTTTCGTTGGAAAATAAGCAATATTTTGTACCGTTCTCGACTTGCAAGACCTCGAAATGGAATTCAGCGACAATGAAATCACTGCATCATGTTCTCTTGAAATATTTCAGCCCCCTTCTCAGAAACCAGTCAGATTAATAATTATTAATTAATTAATTATTAATGATTCACCTTCTAAATCCAGTCTCCTTGATCCTGTGCCAACTTTTCTTGTAATGAAACTCCTGTTTATCCTAACATGGATAATAAACCTTTCTTTTGAAGCAGGTCATGACATTCAGTCACTTAAGACAGCGGTTGTGACTCCTTTATTAAAGAAAAGCAGACTAGATCCTGAAATACTGAAGAACTACAGACTAATCAAATGGTCTACAGACCAATCAAATGGTCTACAGACCAATCAAATGGTCTACAGACCAATCAAATGGTCTACAGACCAATCAAATGGTCTACAGACCAATCAAATGGTCTACAGACCAATCAAATGGCCTACAGACCAATCAAATGGTCTACAGACCAATCAAATGGTCTACAGACCAATCAAATGGTCTACAGACCAATGAAATGGTTTACAGACCAATCAAATGGTCTACAGACCAATCAAATGGTCTACAGACCAAGGTCATCATGTGTCTGAAAAGCAGTTAAGCATACTTGATTGGAATGAGAAAAATATCTGCAAATCAGGGTTGCCTTGTATCACAAAATTTGCATACAGCATGCAAATTGATGGGTGAGATTGATTAAAATTGCTGTAAACAGATCAATATTAAACCAATTTTGATGACATTTGTTGCTATTGTGATGGTTTTTAATACTTTTTAAACCCATTTTAAGTTTTCTATTTTAACAAATTTCTGTTCCTGTTTTTAGTCAAAATGATGCGTTCCTTTGAGGAAACCACCCCACATGACCAATTGTTGGAAAGTACTCCACTCCAAAACCTGTACCCTGTGATGGACTCTTTGAATCAACTAAGTGCTGTCCCATGGATCGTTAACAAGCGGGTATGTTTGATATTATTTTTGAAATTTGGTTGGAGGAGGTGGTGGGATTGTATTTGCAGGGTAGGTTGGGTTTACAGGAGGAAAGGATGTGATTTGCAGGGGATTGGAGGGTAGGGACTGGGATGTGCAGGGGGTTGTGTTTGCAGGGGAGAGATGTTTTGCAGGGGAGGTGATTGGAATTCAAGGGGGAGATAAGGTTAGCAGGTAGGGATAGGATTTTCAGGGTGGATTGGGTTTACAGGAGGAAAACATGTGGTTTGCAGGAGATTGGATTTGCAGGGTAGGGTATGGGATGTGCAGAGGGGAGGGGTTGTGTTTGCAAGGAAGAGATATGTTTTGTGGGGAGGTGATTGGAATTGCAAGGGGAGATTGCGTTTGCAGGTAGTGATGGGATTTTCATGGTGGATTGGGTTTACAGGAGGATGGGATGTACTTTGCAGGAGAGGGAATAAGATATGCTGGGAAGGAATGATACTGCAGAGTGATGGATGATCATTTGTAGGGGGTAATATTTGCAGGGGAAGAGATCACTTTTCAGGGAGGAGATTGGATTTTTAGGGTAGAGATTGGATTTTTAGGGAGGAGATTGGTTTTTAGGGAGGAGATTGGTTTTGCAGTGGAGGAGATGAAATTTGCAGGAGAGGAAATTGGATTTGCAGTTGAGGAAAGGGGGGGGGGGGAAGATTGGGTTGTTAAGATTTACCTTGCAGTGCATTTATTTCTGTCAGAAAGTATAGATATATTGTATGACAAAAGTTCATTGATTATGTTATTTCACAACCTAGCTTTCCATTGCTTTACATCTTTTGGTTGTCGTTACCACAGATATTGGACCTTGTCACAGACGTGTACAAGAAAGGAGGAAGCAAGGCGCTTGACGTCCCGCAACCTCCCTCTGTCTGCCAACCCGTGCCTGCTATTGCTGTGTAAGAATATTCATTAATCTGTCGCAATGTGTCAATTATCATGATATAATTTTGATGTGATAATGATATCAAAAGTGCCCTGATCAACATCATGATATGCCATTTTCACAAGTAAAGCAAAAAATTGTGAAACAAAAGTGTTTCAGAAATAATTCAAATGAATAAGATTTTAACTGAATATTTGCAGCATTGAGGTGCAGTGGTTAAGGAGTTTTGCTCGTATGCAGAAGAGAAGCTACCAGGTTCAATTCCTGTCACGAGCGCTGCATTGTGTTCCTGTACAAGACACATTACTTGCTCTAGTCCACTCAGCTGTAAATTGAGTACCAAAACTGCTGGGGAGTTAACCTGCAATGGACTCCAGAGTTATGTGCTCTCATTCTCTTATGCCATGAAAACTGGGGGATTAGCACCAACATGGGCCTAATGGTTAGGTTGGTTTTTTTTTAACATACACTAAGTTTAAACCTTGCAATACATTTTGTATCTTAAGCCCCAGCAAAATCTAAAACCTGTTGGGTCTATAATGCTCACAACAGAAACCACAATCCAGCACAAGCAATTAACAATTACATCAGGAATTTCCACACACTTCACCTCACTTTCCATGGTCATAATCTGACATTATTAGTAAACAAATTTCACTACAGCTGCACCTTTCACAATCAACACAATGACAAAAGTATTCCCCTGTGGTCAATGTGTCTGGCTTGAAGTAATAATTCACAAATAGGGTGGTATTTAACAGTAAAGGTTTTACTTGTTTATTGATGAGTGATTATAAGTGATGTTTTTGTTCAACCTTTTAGGCTTTGAGGATTTTGGACTGAAAATCTATTGCAACAGATTTTTTCATGTAATTTGCAGCACATCTTATTATTTTATGCTTCCTGTCCTGTATTGTGGGATAAATGAGTTCATAACATAGACATGGTGATATATCGCGGTATTTTTGTTCATGATAATTGATATGTCATTTACCCATATCGTTTCAGGCTATTCTTTATCACATTTAATTAAGGGCCATTGACCATTTGAAAGGGCTATAGACTGGCTATTCTTAATAGGCGGCCCGTGGGCCAAATCTTGCCCGCTACACAATCCCCTCTGGCCCTCGAACAAAAGCCGTAGTGGGAAAAAAAATCTGGATGAGATTCTGCGCACTATAACATCACGGCTTATCAAGCAAAATGTTATCTTTAGTTCCGTTATAAAATGGGCAGACTCGTGGCTTGTCAAAGGAAGGCTGATAAGAGAATTGCCGACATCTGGCATAAATCCTTCTTATTGCGCGTGCTTTCAGCATATTTGTATTCAGGGATTGTTTTGATGGTGTTTGTTTGTCACGTGACACTGGTTTTGTCATGCGATTGGCCCACGGCCTGAGGTTGTTATGAAATGATGGCCCTTGGAAGAAAAACAATTAAGAACCCTTGCTATTGACCATTTTAGCCGAACGTAATTACTTTAGGGTACTTTGACCTCTCAACTGCTGGTGGAATTTTCTCTCTTCTTTCGCAGGCACAATTTGACCCTTGTTGTCATGGTGCCGTTAAGCCCTCATCAAACAAACAAACTTCTTACCCAACCAATACAATTGCTAGAGGAAAAGTTGTAAACAATAATCTTTCATGTACAATGCACGTATGATTAGCATATGAAAGCATTTTATTATGTGCTTGCACCCTACACTCTGTGTATATAATGTATGGTAACATGTTTAATGTAATTGATGGTAGCATAATGCAATTCAGGACCATAATTTATGTTATAATTAAAGATTAATGTTTTGGCATCTTTATATGCATATTTATTGACAGTGCGAAGGATTTTGGCCAATGTAGAATGACCAGACTTTGGGAGGGTCATTCGCTAGTGCAAAACTCTTTGAACCGCGCATAAAATATGTATATAAACACTATGCCAAAACATTGATCTTTTTATAACATATCCCTGCTAGATTGTTTAAAATGCGTGGAAAAAACAAACAAAAAGAATGAAAAACGAGAAAAGTTTACATGCATTTTTTTGCGTTGTTATGAATTTACCTGCTGTGAAAATGGTCTGAACCAAATACTGAAGGTCATGCATTACGGGAATTTAATGCACGGGTAAACCACAATGCAAATACTCCATAGAAATTTTATAATGTATAATGTAACTTAAGGTATAATGTAATTTACAGTATATTATTATGTAAGTTGTTATCACATTGATGAGTGATATGAAAAAGTAACCTAAATATCTGCTATTATTTTTTCTTTCTCTCGCAGTGAAAGTTCGCAGCAAGAAATTTTCTCCGCCCACTGTGAAAGAGCACATCTGCGTAAACTGCAAGCCGAGATGCACTCCTGCGAATGGACATGCTCTACAAACTGTCCATCGCAAACCATGTAAGAATGAGGTTTTTTTTTTTTAAATGCGCAATATCATGATTACATCGATTCCTTGCGCGCCAGTCAAATTGTCAGGCAGCAGCTGGAGATCGGTGCCATGAACTTGACTGGAAGGATATGAGAAGTAAATGAACACCACGTTTTCACGTTTCTCTTCTCGTTCAGAGAGCCAGGTAGGATGTTACTGTCCTACCATCGGGACCGACAGCTCCTACCATTGGGACCGACAGCTTAACGTCCCCTCCGAAGGACGGTGTGCACCATTTAAGCATTGCCACTTCTCTCAACAGCTGAATGAGGAGTAGGAGCTGCAAACGACGTACTACCGCATCGATGATCGGCGTATCTGTCTGCACAGCTGTGGAAGAAGGTGTTAGACCTGATCGAGCCTTGAAGCATCTCAGTCGTGTGCTCTGCTACTGAACTTCCTATTCTCCTTTTTGTAAAGGGGGAAATAATTATAAAGGTTTATGAATGTGTGGAGGAAGCAAACATTCACTCAATTGCTTCAAAATCTGCTAAAAAACACAAAAATAGCAAAAGTTTCATCAAAATTGGTTAAAATTGACCATTTTACAGCATTTTGAATATTCAGAGAATGTTTGCAAATTGTGATATATTACAGAGCGAGGTTTTGTAGGTTAAGACTTCTTAGCATCCTGAAGAGCCATTTAAAGGATTACTTTAGGGGTCAAGCATGTCCATTTTATATGAAAGAGGACTTCAAAAGAAACAAAGCGGTAAAGAAAGCATTCAAAAATACTATTCCATTAAGGAGATATTCAAGTGTACAAATGACTGGTGTAATAAGTTTACTATTGAAAGTTGGTGTTTTCATCCTCACATTCTTAACAATTGTTAATGTATTTAAAAAAAGTTTATTTAGGTGGTATATTCTAAATACTTTTCCTTGATTCAGTTTTACTACTTTTTTGACATATTCCATGATTTTTTTAAGCCACAAAATCACTGGAAAACATATGATAGAATACATAAAGACTTTAAGGAATATGAGGCTACAACATCACTACTAGTCTGATTTCAGTTGTTTCTACACAAAAGTGAATGATACCAAACTTGAAACTTAGATATCTCCTTAACGGAGTAAGATTTTTGAATGGTTTCTTCACCATTTTTTTTTCCTTTTAAAATCCTCTTTCATATAAATTAGACTTGTTTGACCCCTAAGCTAATCCTTTAAGCACATGGATATATAGAGTAACAAAGTAATATTATTTCTGTAAATACATCAGCAACCATCTAAATAGCAAAACAAATCTTTCAATTAGCTGTAAAATGTGTTTTTTTAGTATCCATCTTTAATATGCAAACTATTCTGTTAATTTGTGATATAGGAATGCTCAGACCGAACTGTATTCTTATGTAAATGCACAACATGTTTCTATAACTTATCGGAATTCAATTGTTATCCTTTTGACTTTCTTTTCCCTCAAGTTTCGTGATGACATCATCTGGTTTCCGCACAACATGGATTTTCGTGGCAGGGTGTACCCGGTGCCTCCACACTTTAATCACATGGGCCATGACAGAACCCGTAGCTTGCTGCTTTTTGCGGAAGGGAAGCCCCTGGGAGAGCGAGGACTTGACTGGATGAAGATTCACCTGGTGAATTTGACTGGGAATAAAAAGAAGTAAGTTTGCGATGACACGCACATGTGACCATCCTTCTGGAGCTTATTATCCCCATGCCAACAAAGTTGGTGAAGAGGGGGTATGGCATCTTTACCTTTTATCCAGCCATCTGGATTAGGAGTGACTGGTAGGTAGAGATGGGATGGGATGTAATGAAATAAATGGTAATAATCCATCTTACAGAATTTTTGTCAAATATTTGCGGATGAGAGAAATGTATTTTTGTGCAATATTTGCGGATAATAGAAATATCTTTGTCAAATATTTGCCTATAATAGAAATCTGTCTTTGTCAAATATTTGTGGATGATAGAAATGTGTTTTTGTCAAATATTTGTCTATAGTAGAGATGTCTTTGTCAAATATTTGTGGATAGTAGAATGTGTTTTTGAGAAATATTTGTGGGTCACAGAAATGTATGTTTTTGCCAAATATTTGTCTATAATAGAAATGTGTCTTTGTCAAATATTTGTGGATAATAGAAATGTTTTTGTCAAACATTTATGGAAAATAGAAGTATGTTGTCAGAAATTTGTGGATAATAGAAATGTATCTTTGTCAAATATTTGTGGATAGTAGAAATATCTTGTCAAATATTTGTGGGAATTATCTTTTGTCAAATATTTGTGGAGAATAGAAATGTCTGTTGTCAAATATTTGTGGATAATAGAAATGTTTTTTTGTCAAAATTTATGAAGTATTTTATTGTCAAATATTTGTGAATAATATAAGTTTTTTTGTAAAATATTTGTGGACAATAGAAATGTCTTTGTCAAATATTTGTGGGTAGTAAAAATGTGGCTTTGTCAAATATTTGTGGATAATGAAAATTGTTTTTGTCAAATAATTGTGGATAATAGAAATGTCTTTTTGTCAAATAATTATAAAAAATGGAAGTATGTTATTGTCAAATATTTGTGGATAATAGAAATGTGTCTTTGTCAAAAATTTGTGGATAGTAGAAATATCTTTTTGTCAAATATTTGTGGATTACAGAAATCTGTTTTTGTCAAATATTTGTGGATAAATGTTTTTGTCAAATATTGTGAATAATATGTTTTTGTCAAATATTGTAAATAATATGTTTTTGTCAAATATTTGTAAATGATGTTTTTGTCAAATATTGTAAATAATATGTTTTTGTCAAATATTTGTAAATGATGTTTTTTTTCATATGTTTGTGGATAATATAAATGTGTTTTTGTCAAATTTGTAGGTCTTCCTTAGCTGACAGACTCGCCTATGCCAATGAGATGATGCCTGAAATACTAGATTCAGCTGACAACCCCATGGAGGTATGGTTCTTTACACCTTGTGTACATGCTCTTTATTCCCCATTCGCCGTTTTTGGCGGTTCAGTAAAAAAAACACTTGACCACGATTGACCGTTAATGTCACTCATGCACGGTAAACACAAATATTTACTTCAAGTTATACCTTACCTTCCATGCTATAAATATATGCAATCTGGTCACATGACCTGATTCTAACGCACTTCAAACCGACCCTAAAAACGTAGTAACCAGCCAAGCCCTGACCTCCATAATACCTCTCTACTATCCCTCACTCAACATTCCACCGAGGCCTGGCTTGGCTGGTTACTACGTTTTAAGGGTCGGTTAGAAGTGCGTTAGAATCAGGTCATGTGACCAGATTGCATATATTTATAGCATGGAAGGTAAGTATAACTCTTGTAAATATCCTCGCTACGCTTAGCGGGGTAAATCTAGAGGATAACTTGTTTACAAAAGCAATTAATAGATGAACAATAAGTGTTGCTGATATATACAGTGTCTTCTCATAGGAACAAGGAAAGTGGGGATATCTGCATGATGTTTTAAGCATATGTACACAATATGTATTATTGAAGGAAAAGTTCAGGAAGTCAGTATTTGATGATCAGTTTGTTTATGTGTTGAAATTACCTTTGGTATAAAACAGATAATGTCAAGTATCAGAGGGTATCAAGCACCATATGCATCTAGATATCACTCAAGGTCACAGTCTCAGAATGCTTAACTTAGATTTGTAAGAATCGGGGATTACCAAGCATAGGAGATGGCCAAGAATCAATGATTGCCAAGCATAGGAGATGGCCAAGAATCGATGATTGCCAAGCATAGGAGATGGCCAAGAATCAATGATTGCCAAGCATAGGAGATGGCCAAGAATCAATGATTGCCAAGCATAGGAGATGGCCAAGAATCGATGATTGCCAAGCATAGGAGATGGCCAGAATCAATGATTGCCAAGCATAGGAGATGGCCAAGAATCAATGATTGCCAAGCATAGGAGATGGCCAAGAATCGATGATTGCCAAGCATAGGAGATGGCCAAGATTCGATGATTGCCAAGCATAGGAGATGGCCAAGATTCGATGATTGCCATGCATAGGAGATGGCCAAGAATCGATGATTGCCAAGCATAGGAGATGGCCAAGATTCGATGATTGCCAAGCATAGGAGATGGCCAAGATTCGATGATTGCCATGCATAGGAGATGGCCAAGAATCGGGGATTAGCAAGCATAGGAGATGGCCAAGAATCGATGATAAGCATTATTTGTTGTTAAGGAGTATTTCTTGCCAGGTACTATTGGTTGCTAAGCACTATTATTGGTTGCCAGGCACTATTGGTTGCTAAGCACTATTATTGGTTGCCAGGCACTATTGGTTGCTAAGCACTATTATTGGTTGGCAGGCACTATTGGTTGCTAAGCATAAACACTATTATTGATTGCCAGGCATTATTGGTTGCTAAGAATCAATTCACAGCATTATGTTAAAGTTCTGCTTGTTTTTTAACCTTAAAGAGTTATTGTACACAAACTTTGACTTAAATGAAAATACTAAACTCAATTTCATCATTCTCAAAATCTCTTAAGAATCTATTTGATCTCCAGTTACAATATTTCATCTATACCATCACGTGGGTGTGGGTGGTTAGGGTGGTGTATGGGGAGGTGTATGAAGCCCTTCATTATTTTTTTTATTTTTTTTCTTGCTCTCTTTCTATTAAGTTTTGCTTGTTTTTTAACCTTAAAGAGTTATTGCATACAAATTTTGACTTAAAAAAAACAAACTCAACTTCAACATTCTTTTCATCATTCTCAAAATCTTTTTAGAATTTTTTTGATCTCCAGTTACAATATTTCATCCATATCATGATGTGTTTGTTAGGGTGGTGTATAAGAAGGAGGGGGGCTGTATGTATAATAAGGCTCTTTATTGATTAATTTGTTGTTGTTGTTTTTTCTCTCTCTTTCTATTATTTAAGTTTCAGTATTTGTTTTCTCTGCTCATGATTTGTTTGTACATTGTAAAAGCCCAGGCTACATTGTAGCTCTCCACCACATCAACTGTAGTCTTCATTGTTGTACATATGCATGTATGTATTGAAAAAGAAGAAAATAAACTTCAAAGAACATCAAAGAGCCTGATGAACATTTTGCAAACTAATTAAAAATCAGTTGCATTGGTGGATTTTCCAAATCAGAAATACCTGAAGCCCAGTGATTTCCTTGCATACACAAAAGAATATATGAATTATCAATACTTTGCTAACACGAGGGGCCAAGTCCCTTAGGGTCAGTCCATGTCAAACCACCCTCCAAAATAATAATTAAGATCATTGCAACTCTATCTCAGATTTTGTTCAAAATTGATGTATGTTATGTTCATCACCCAAATTTTTGAATGAAATCAGGCCATGAACATCAACATTGGACCTTCACTTTTCGAGATTTGGATCTCTACAGTTTGTGGGTTATATGTGATGGTCCGTAACTTTTGATCTGTGGGCCTGATTTCACTCTAAAGTTGAGGTTTGGTCTTTTTTGGTGAAAACAATTGCATATACCAATTTTGAACAAATTCTGAGTTGGTGGTGTATTTTCCATCGGGTGATCTGCCATGGAATGACCCCTTAGGAACCTCAGCTCTGAGGTCGGCAGCAAATAAGATAAATTTGTCTCTTCTTTCTGCAGGGACGTAAATGGTGGCAGGGAGCTGGAGAATGTTGGCAAGCGCTGGCTTGCTGTATAGAAATTGCTAACGCCGTCAGATCGCCAGATCATACCAAGTATATCAGCCATTTTCCGGTACAACAGGTACTGTCAGCAAATACGTTATTTTGACAAACAAGGCCCTGCAGATTTATATTCATCAGAAAACTGAAAGGAGACATGCAGTCTGATACAATCATTATTTCACATGGTAAAGGATTACAATTTAAACCAACTACCAAAAACAGCAAGTCAAAATCTCGTTCCCATCTCAAGTTATCCATCTTTAAAGTTAGCACATGGAGGCTGCCATTTTGGTCAATTCTGTATTGAAAGTTTGTGAATGATGACATTATTTCCCCAACAGAGACTAAGGAATGTAATGTATTCCTTTATAACTTTATATTATGTTTTTATTCCAAAATTATGTGACAAAAAGTTTTAACAGCATGTTTTGACAATTTCATGTGTACACAAAACATTTCTTGACCCTCACAAAAGAAAAACAATTTTTCATGAGCTAGAAAACTTGAGGTAGATTATACAGAAATACAAAGCATTCCAACATCCTTCTGGGCTGATGACATCATAATCTGCATGTTTTGAAATCAAAATGGCAGCTCCCATGGTACTAATTAGTAGTAGCATTCAAGTTTTTAATAATTACAAAAAAATGTGTTAGATTGCTTCAGGAGTTATGAAACTTGGTCAGAAGATTTGTTATTTTCAATTCTATCATATAGAATAAGGATTACATGTATGTCAGACTTTATGTCTCCTTCAACTTTAAATGTTTCAAATATGAAAGATTTGACACTAAACTGATATATAGCGGTTGTTGCTCATATAGATAGATGATACCAACAATATTTGGCCACATTTTTTGTCTGGAAAGGCACCAGACAATCAGCCAATATTTTTTTTCAAAATCAAAGTAGTTTATCCCACATGGGAATCTCCTTTAACTCCCCTGTCGTTATCCATACAGTATCCCCCTCCCCTCCCCCTCCCCATTGTGTTGTATACTTATGGTACATTTAATTAGCATGTTCTTCTTGCTGTTGGGAGAAACCTGGAAAAATGGAAAAAAGTTTGCATGCTGCAAATAAGTCTCTTCAATATTTTTGTTTCTCAAAATGATTTAAAAGTAAAAATGTAAGAAATCTAACCCTAATCGTAACTTAAAATATTTTCTTTGCTCCAATAAATCTTACTGTCAGTTCTTTTTGAATAAAAAAAGAGTGAATATGACACGCAAACTGTTCAAGGTAGACTTATTTGCGGCAAGCACATTTTTTCCACTTTTCCGCGACAGACACATTTGCGTTCTTCTTTTGTTTAGGATGGCACATGTAATGGTCTTCTGCATTATGCCGCCCTGGGACGAGATGTGATTGGTGCAGAGCAGGTCAACCCTCTACCATGTTATCCATATGGTATTCCCCTCTCCACCCCTTCATGTTGTATACTTATGGTACATTCACTTAGTATGCCCTTCTTTTATCTAGGATGGTTCCTGTAATGGTCTTCAGCATTATGCAGCCCTGGGACGAGACGTGATTGGTGCAGAGCTGGTCATCCCTCTGCCATGTTATCTATATGGTAATCCCCTCTCCACCCCTTCATGTTGTATACTTATAGTACATTCACTTAGTATGCCCTTCTTTTGTTTAGGATGGTTCCTGTAATGGTCTTCAGCATTATGCCGCCCTGAGACGAGACATGATTGGTGCAAAGCTGGTCAACCCTCTGCAATGTTATCCATATGGTATTTCCCTCTCCACCCCTCTATGTTGTATACTTCTGGTACATTCACTTAGTATGCCCTTCTTTTATTTAGGATGGCTCTTGTAATGGTCTTCAGCATTATGCTGCCCTGGGACGAGACATGATTGGTGCAGAGCAGGTGAATCTTATGCCTTTTGATGTCCCACAGGACGTTTATGAAGGAGTTTCTCAGATGGTAGGCTTCTTTGTTTTCTCCTGCTTAATATTGATTGAGGTATGATGGCAATTCAAAATCCTTCCAAACAATGGTAGTGAAGTATTAGATGAAAAATTATTATTATTGAAATTGGTTTTTTTCTTGTGATGTCATAGAATTTGCATTATTTATTACGATACATTACAGAATCTACCCCTTAAACACTATTTCATACTGGTTTTCCATGCTTGTGGCAATCTAGTAACCACATGAACGATTACGTGACATTGATATGCGGTCACTAAAAAGTTTCGAGTTTCTTGTTTCATTTCCACGTTACTCCACTTCGTATTATAACAAAATTTGTGGTCAAATAATTGCATAATACATGATCAACTCGTTGAGGGAATGTCCTTCAAACGGGATAAAAATGACAGTGGCAGTTTCATCCCGTGTTTCTAGGGGCGCTTTCTTCAAATAAAAGCCTTACAATATGCTGTGAAGTGCTTAATTTTTGACCAATTTTAATGACTTTTTTTTTTGGGGTGCTATTTTCTGTTTATAGCGTATTTTATTTCCCCTCGTGATGTTCTTACCTATCCATAGATGTAAGGATTTAATCTCTAAATAGCAACAAAATGGTCATGAGCACAATTCTGAAAGAGTTTTGCTATCTCTTTATTCCTCCAAGTTTTCACGATAACATACTGTAACTGAATGTGTTGGGAAATTTAGAAATGTGAATATTACTTGCTAAGCAAACTTGTTTGATAGTCTCTCAAAATTGCCAGGTTGCAGGGCTCAAAAATCCCGTAGTCTTTAAAAAAATCTTTTAAATCAAAAATTTAAACCCTGAAGTCATTTGTCTTTTCGTGAAATATTTCATGGTAACAAAAAAACGGAACTGATTCTAAAACGTCACTTCTGGACGTGAAAACAGTCAGTTTTAAAATATATTGAACAATATGACGACCTCCATAGGGCCTCAAACTTTAAATAAAATCTGGCAACTGGTTGACTTTTGAGAAAAACGGTATATTTGTGGAATCTACATGCATTTTTACCCAAATAGTAACCAAATTATTGTGTGTGTTTTGTCTCCTTGAAGGAATTTAGTATACAAAATATATTTTGAAAAAAGCAAAATGACTGTAAAAATTTGAAAAGTTGCTTTAAATGTTCACAACTTATTAAATTTTCCTCATGTATTTGCAGGTTGAAGAGAGTCGTGTTGAAGATGCTAAAAGAGACATTGCAATTGCCAAAAAGATTGAAGGATTAGTGTCCAGAAAGGTATGTTAAAAAGTATATCACAGCTGCCAGTGGGACCTCCGATTTCTGCTTTTATTTATTTTTATGCCTCACACTTAAAGTTAACGCAGTCTAAATGATAGTTTGGGGTAAAAATTGATTCCCCAAGATTGTATGCTGTCTGAACCCTTTACACCTGAAATGGATTAAAAGAGTAGTTCTGTTTATTAGTTATTAGAGATGTCAAATGGCAAAGAGTGGGGTAGGTGGAGGGGTGTCCGGTCCCCCCCCCCCCCTCATTCCCCCATTGGCTACGCCACTGACTACATGTCCATAGATCTTTGAGCTTTGGTGTCCTCATCTTGTGGAATCTTTTTTGATACCTATAGGTTGTGAAACAGACAGTGATGACAGTGGTGTATGGAGTCACAGCATATGGAGGCCGTACCCAGATTTTCCGTCAGCTGAAAGACCTGGATGTTTTGTCAGACTACGATGCTCAAGAAGCTGCGGGTTACCTGACCATCAAGGTCTTTGAGTCCCTCCAAAAAATGTTCACAAAGACTCGTGAAATCCAGGTAAGCTATTTTTGGAAGGGTTGAACAGGCACATATTGTGTAAAGGAATATTTGCATAAAGTTTTGTTTTGATTTATATGATAGAGAATCAAACAAGTCCCTCTTATATGAAAGAGGACTTCAAATGAAATAAAATGGTGAAGAAAGCACTCAAAAATCTGTTTTCAGTAAGAAAATATTCAAGTTTAAAGGATTAGTTCAGTGGTCATATCCATCTTGTATGAAAGAGGACTTCAAAAGAAACAAAATGGTGAAGAAAACACTTAACAATCTTGTCTGTCCTATTAAGGAGATATTCAAGTTTTGGAATCATTTGTATAGAAATGACTGAAATCAGACTAGTTGTGATGTCACCGCCTTAGATTCATCAAATTCTGGATGTATTCTATCATATTTTGTCCTGCAATTTTGTGGCTTTAAAACCAATGGATATGTCAGGAAAGAAATAAAGCAGAATCTAGTAAGGGTAATTATAATTTACCACATGAAGAAATTTGAGGAAAATAGTAAAAATAATAATAAAGGTTTTACAAAATTTCTTTAAAATACATTAACAATTGTGAAGATTGTGCCAATCTTCCATAGTGGACTAAGATTTAAAAATGACACCAGTCGTTTTAAAATGACTGGTGTCATTTTAAAATGACACCAGTCATTTTAAATGACACCAGTCATAAACAACACCAGTCATTTAAAAGCGACACAGTCATTTTAAAAGCGACACCAGTCATTTAAAAGCGACACCAGTCATTTTAAAAACCAGTCATTTTAAAAAGCGACCAGTCATTTAAAAATGACACCAGTCATTTTAAAGCGACACCAGTCATAAAGCGACGCAGTCATTTAAAAACGACACCAGTCATTTTTTGACACCAAAATGACACCAGTCATTTAAAATGACACCAGTCATTTAAAAGTCATTTTAAAATGACCAGTCATTTTAAATGACACCAGTCATTTTAAAATGACACCAGTCATTTTAGAATGACACCAGTCATTTTAAAATGACACCAGTCATTTTAGAATTTAAAATGATCCATATAGAAATGGTAAACTTAAAATAAAATTAAAAATCCGTTTTTAAAATACAGGAATGATTAACTTTCTGTGTTTTTTTGTTCCATTTAGGAATGGTTAAAATTGTATTTATATTTTTATTCTGTTCAGGAACAATCTTCCATAGTGGACTAAGATTTTAAAAATGACACCAGTCGTTTAAAATGACTGGTGCCGTTTAAAATGACTGGTGTCATTTTTAAATGACACCAGTCATAAACAACACCAGTCATTTAAAACACAGTCAGACACCAGTCATTTTAAAGCGACACCAGTCATTTTAAACGACACCAGTCATTTAAAAACGACACCAGTCATTTTAAAACGACACCAGTCATTTTAAAACGACACCAGTCATTTAAAAATGACACCAGTCATTTTAAAATGACACAGTCAGTCATTTCAAAATGACACCAGTCAGTCATTTAAAAAGCGACACCAGTCATTTATTTTAAAAATGACACCAGTCATTTAAAATGAACATCAGTCATTTTAAAATGACACCAGTCATTTTAAAATGACACCAGTCATTTTAAAATGACACCAGTCATTTTAGAATGACACCAGTCATTTTAGAATGACACCAGTCATTTTAGAATGACACCAGTCATTTTAGAATGACACCAGTCATTTTAGAATGACACCAGTCATTTTAGAATGACACCAGTCATTTTAAAATGATCCATATAGAAATGGTAAACTTAAAATAAAATTAAAAATCCGTACAGGAATGATTAACTTTCTGTGTTTTTTTTGTTCCATTTAGGAATGGTTAAAATTGTATTTATATTTTTTATTCTGTTCAGGAATTGTGCCAATCTTCCATAGTGGACTAAGATTTAAAAATGACACCAGTCGTTTTAAAATGACTGGTGCCGTTTTAAAATGACTGGTGTCATTTTTAAATGACACCAGTCATAAACAACACCAGTCATTTAAAAACGACACCAGTCATTTTAAAACGACACCAGTCATTTAAAAACGACACCAGTCATTTTAAAACGACACCAGTCATTTTAAAACGACACCAGTCATTTCAAAATGACACCAGTCATTTTAAAATGACACCAGTCATTTTAGAATGACACCAGTCATTTCAAAATGACACCAGTCATAAACGACACCAGTCATTTAAAAACGACACCAGTCATTTTAAAACGACACCAGTCATTTAAAAATGACACCAGTCATTTTAAAATGACACCAGTCATTTTAAAATGACACCAGTCATTTTGAAATGACACCAGTTATTTTAAAATGACACCCAGTCATTTTAAAATAACATCAGTCATTTTAAAATGACACCAGTCATTTTAGAATGACACCAGTCATTTTAGAATGACACCAGTCATTTTAGAATGACACCAGTCATTTTAGAATGACACCAGTCATTTTAGAATGACACCAGTCATTTTAGAATGACACCAGTCATTTTAGAATGACACCAGTCATTTTCAAAATGATCCATTTTATAGAAATGGTAAACTTAAAATTTTAAAATTAAAAAATGATCCATATAGAAAGGTAAACTTAAAATAAAATTAAAAATGAATGAATAACTTTCTGTGTTTTTTTTGTTCCATTTAGGAATGGTTAAAATTGTATTTATATTTTTTATTCTGTACAGGAATGGCTAACTGAGAGTGCTTGGATGATATCCAAGGCTGGATCCTCGGTTGAGTGGACGAGCCCGTTAGGCCTTCCGATCATCCAACCGTACCACAAAACAAAGCCCCATTATGTGCTGCTAACAAATGGCCGCTCTTGCATCATTTATGTCAATGACGGTGGAGGGTAAGGGATTTGAATGTAGGTTTGTGGAGGGTAAGGGTGTTCAATGTGGTTTTGTTTAGGGTAAGGGTGTTTAATGTGGTTTTGTTGAATGTAAGGGTGTTTAATGTGGTTTTATGGAGGGTAAGGGTGTTAAATATTGTTTTGTTGAGGGTAAGGGTGTTAATGTGGCTATGTGGAGGGTAAGGGTGTTTAATGTTTAATGTAGAGGGTATGGGTGTTTAATATGGAGGGTAAGGGTGTTTAATGTGGAGGGTAAAGGTGACTAATGTACTTGTGTGGAGCCTAAGGGTGTTTAATGTGGTCACTTGGAAGGCAAGGGTGTTTATGTGGTTTTGTGGGGTGTAAGGGTGTTTAATGTGGTTTTGTGGGGTGTAAGGGTGTTCAATGTGGGTGCTTGGAGGGAGGGTAAAGGTGTTTAATGTGGCTTTCTGGAGGTTAAGGGTGTTTAATGTGGCTATGTAAAAAAAGCAAAATACCTTCATATGAAAGAATTTGCTCATTTTGTTCTCTAGGTGAAATTGATACTTATTAACCGCTGCTAAATGATTTGTGTTTGAAGCACATTCCACCTTATTATTAATTACCCGGATGTGCATAAGTTAACTGATTTACTGAGCTTGGACTTGAAAAGTTATGTAAAAGTCTTTCAAACAAACTAGGATATGCAAATATTAGCATGACAACAAATACATGAAAAAATACAAGATAATCATTTTACAAAATACAACTTCAGATGGGGCCTAATGAAGGGAGAGGTTAACAGTACATAACCTCCTGAATGAAACTTTACCTTTCGTTTCCTAATATGGTTTTTTATTAAGAAACAACATTACACAATACAATCATAAGCTGAATCCATCCCAGCCATTAGGCTCATTGATCTGGTGCTTTTCCCGGTTTCCATGGCGCAAGCGGACAAGAGTACATTACTACCCCTGGACAGGACGCCAGTCCATTGCAGATTAACTCCCGAGCAGTGCTGGTACTCATTTTACAGCTGAGTGGACTGAAGCAAGTAGAGTAAAGTGCCTTGCTCAAGGACACAATGCAGCACTCACGACAGGAATCGAACTCTGTACCTCTTGAATACAAGCATGACTCCTTAACCACTGAGCCACAGCACCTCTTTAACAGGAATGGTTAAGCAATACAATCATACAGGGGCCTAAAACAAGTAGTACACAACAAACAAATTTCCTCTGCAAACACTCGCTACGCTTGGGAGATTCCATCGCTATTTTTACTTTGACTGATATCTAGATACTGTATGCTATGTGCTATGTATACTTGCCTGGCAGCTTCCAGCCCTAAGATCTGCTAGCCTACCCTTGATACAGCAGTACTCTCATCACCATGAAACCCAGACCACAACCATCAATGTGATGCATTGTTTATACAAAAGTTCTAGAATGGAGATGCCATTTTGTTAATGTGAAGAAGTCATGATAACTTTCCCAGAAAGGAATAAAAGTTACTCTGAAAACATCATAATGTCCAAATGGGATGGCAAAATGAAGTATAAATACCCGGGAACGAAACGGTGAACATCAACGGAAGATTAAGTTCAATTGCAGCTTACATGGGATAACAAATTCAAGGCTGAATCGGAGTTCGCTGGCAAAACGATACAGGTCTGCATGCAATGACATCAGCCAGCTGCCTAAAATCTCAGGGTTTCAGTGTAGAGAAGACCTGGCCTCAGTTTATATACATAGTGCATCTCAATCCTGCTCTATCATTGAGGGCGCTAGTTGCTTTAAATTAATCAGATACATGTAAATCAGACTTGTCACATTCATATGATTATTATGATGTAAAAGTGACATTTTTGAATTTATTTCATATTGTTATGATGATGTGGAAATCAAATCTTCTTGTTTTCAGAAAACCGAATACATCCAAGCAGAAAAATGCCTTTCCACCAAACTTCATCCATTCGCTGGACTCAACGCATATGATGCTGACTTCCCTGTACTGTCAGAAGTAAGTCAAAAGGAGTTCTTTTCTTTAATTTGCTTTCCATCGACTTATTTCAAAGCTGAATCGGTACTTCCCAGAAAACTGATTTAAATAATGTCACATGGCCAAAATTAAACTGTTCATAATGGATCGTAGTATACTGGGAAAATCTTATTGACCAATCAAATACTTCTGGTGGAATCTTGACCAACTGCTCACTTCACTCCAAGTATGTGATCAAGCATATGAAGAAAAGGCTCTCATAATCTAAGGATATGTGCGTTATACATTAAGGCTTTCATACGCTAAGGATATGTGCATTATACATTAAGGCTTTCATACGCTAAGGATATGTGCGTTATACATTAGGGCTTTCATACGCTAAGGATATGTGCGTTATACATTAGGGCTTTCATACGCTAAGGATATGTGCGTTATACATTAGGGCTTTCATACGCTAAGGACATGTGTGTTATACATTAGGGCTTTCATACGCTAAGGACATGTGCGTTATACATTGAGGCTTTCATACGCTAAGGACATGTGCATTATACATTAGGGCTTTCATACGCTAAGGACATGTGCGTTATACATCAAGGCTTTCATACGTTAAGGATATGTGCATTATACATTAAGGCTTTCATACGCTAAGGATATGTGTGTTATACATCAAGGCTTTCATACGCTAAGGATACGTTATACACATTAAGGACGCTAAGGATATGTGCGTTATACATTAAGGCTTTCATACGCTAAGGATATGTGCGTTATACATTAAGGCTTTCATACGCACGCTAAGGATATGTGCATTATACATTAAGGCTTTCATACGCTAAGGACATGTGCGTTATACATTAGGGCTTTCATACGCTAAGGATATGTGCATTATACATTAGGGCTTTCATACGCTATGGATATGTGCGTTATACATTGAGGCTTTCATACGCTAAGGACATGTGCATTATACATTAAGGCTTTCATATGCTAAGGATATGTGCGTTATACGTTAAGGCTTTCATACCATACGCTAAGGATATGTGCATTATACATTAAGGCTTTCATACGCTAAGGACATGTGCGTTATACATTAGGGCTTTCATACGCTATGGATATGTGCGTTATACATTGAGGCTTTCATACGCTAAGGACATGTGTGTTATACATTAGGGCTTTCATACGCTATGGATATGTGCGTTATACATTAGGGCTTTCATACGCTAAGGACATGTGCATTATACATTAAGGCTTTCATACGCTAAGGACATGTGCGTTATACATTAAGGCTTTCATACCATACGCTAAGAATATGTGCATTATACATTAAGGCTTTCATATGCTAAGGATATGTGCGTTATACATTAGGGCTTTCATACGTTAAGGATATGTGCATTATACATTAGGGCTTTCATATGCTAAGGATATGTGCGTTATACATTAGGGCTTTCATACGCTAAGGACATGTGTGTTATACATTACGGCTTTCATACGCCAAGGATATGTGTGTTATACATTAAGGCTTTCATACGCTATGGATATGTGCGTTATACATTAAGGCTTTCATACGCTAAGAATATGTGCATTATACATTAAGGCTTTCATATGCTAAGGATATGTGCGTTATACATTAAGGCTTTCATACGCTAAGGATATGTGCGTTATACATTAAGGCTTTCATACGCTTAGGATATGTGCGTTATACATTAAGGCTTTCATACGCTAAGGATATGTGCGTTATACATTAAGGCTTTCATACGCCAAGGATATGTGCGTTACACATTAAGGCTTTCATACGCTAAGGGCATGTGCATTATACATTAAGGCTTTCATACGCTAAGGATATGTGCATTATACATTAGGGCTTTCATACACTATGGTTATGTGCGTTATACATTAGGGCTTTCATACGCTAAGGATATGTGCGTTATACATTAAGGCTTTCATACGCTAAGGACATGTGCGTTATACATTAAGGCTTTATACGCTAAGGGCATGTGCATTATACATTAAGGCTTTCATACGCTAAGGATATGTGCATTATACATTAGGGCTTTCATACACTATGGTTATGTGCGTTATACATTAGGGCTTTCATACGCTAAGGATATGTGCGTTATACATTAAGGCTTTCATACGCTAAGGATATGTGCGTTATACATTAAGGCTTTCATACGCTAAGGATATGTGCGTTATACATTAAGGCTTTCATACGCTAAGGATATGTGCGTTATACATTAAGGCTTTCATACGCTAAGGATATGTGCGTTATACATTGAGGCTTTTATACGCTAAGGATATGTGCGTTATACGTTAAGGCTTTCATACACTATGGTTATGTGCGTTATACATTAGGGCTTTCATACGCTAAGAATATGTGCGTTATACATTAAGGATTTCATACGCTAAGGACATGTGCGTTATACATTAAGGCTTTCATACGCTAAGGACATGTGCGTTATACATTAAGGCTTTATACGCTAAGGGCATGTGCATTATACATTAAGGCTTTCATACGCTAAGGACATGTGCGTTATACATCAGTGCTTTCATACGCTAAGGATATGTGTGATATACATTAAGGCTTTCATACCATACGCTAAGGATATGTGCGTTATACATTAAGGCTTTCATACGCTAAGGATATGTGCGTTATACATTAAGGCTTTCATACGCTAAGGATATGTGCGTTATACATTAAGGCTTTCATACGCTAAGGATATGTGCGTTATACATTAAGGCTTGCATACGCTAAGGATATGTGTGTTATACATTAAGGCTTTCATACCATACGCTAAGGATATGTGTGTTATACATTAAGGCTTTCATACGCTAAGGATATGTGCATTATACATTAGGGCTTTCATACCATACGCTAAGGATATGTGTGTTATACATTAAGGCTTTCATACCATACGCTAAGGATATGTGTGTTATACATTAAGGCTTTCATACGCTAAGTATGTGTGTTATACATTAAGGCTTTTATACCATACGCTAAGGATATGTGTGTTATACATTAAGGCTTTCATACCATACGCTAAGGATATGTGTGTTATACATTAGGGCTTTTATACCATACGCTAAGGATATGTGTGTTATACATTAAGGCTTTCATACCATACGCTAAGAATATGTGCGTTATACATTAAGGCTTTCATACGCTAAGGATATGTGCGTTATACATTAAGGCTTTCATACTATACGCTAAGGATATGTGTGTTATACATTAAGGCTTTCATACGCTAAGGATATGTGCGTTATACATTAAGGCTTTCATAGGCTAAGGATATGTGCGTTATACATTAAGGCTTTCATACGCTAAAAATATGTGTGTTATACATTAAGGCTTTCATACCATACGCTAAGGATATGTGTTATACATTAAGGCTTTCACTACGCTAAGGATATGTTATACATGCTTTCATACGCTAAGGATATGTGTTATACATTAAGGCTTTCATACATAGGCTTTCGCTAAGGATATGTGCGTTTATACATTAAGGCTTTCATACGCTAAGGATATGTGTGTTATACATTAAGGCTTTCATAGGCTTAGGATATGTCGTTATACATTAAGGCTTTCTAAGGATACGCTAAGGATATAAGGCTTTCATACACTAAGGATATGTGCATTATACATTAGGGCTTTGCTAAGGATATGTCGTTATACATTAAGGCTTTCATACACTAAGGATATGTGCATTATACATCAAGGCTTTCATGCTTTAAGGTGTTATACATTAAGGCTTTCATACACTAAGGATATGTGTGTTATACATCAAGGCTTTCATACACTAAGGATATGCGTTATACATTAAGGCTTTATAGGGCTTTCGCTAAGGATATGTGCGTTATACATTAAGGCTTTCATACGCTAAGGATATGTGCATTATACATTAAGGCTTTCTACACTAAGGATATGTGCGTTATACATCAAGGCTTTCATACGCTAAGGATATGTGTTATACATTAAGGCTTTCATACGCTAAGGATATGTGCATTATACATCAAGGCTTTCCTACACTAAGGATATGTGCGTTATACATTAAGGCTTTTATACGCTAAGGATATGTGCGTTATACATTAAGGCTTTCATACGCTAAGGATATGTGCGTTATACATTAAGGTTTTTATATGCTAAGGATATGTGCGTTATACATTAAGGCTTTTATACGCTAAGGATATGTGCGTTATACATTAAGGCTTTCATACGCTAAGGATATGTGCATTATACATCAAGGCTTTCCTACACTAAGGATATGTGTGTTATACATTAAGGCTTTCATACACTAAGGATATGTGCATTATACATCAAGGCTTTCATACGCTAAGGATATGTGCGTTATACATTAAGGCTTTCATACACTAAGGATATGTGTGTTATACATCAAGGCTTTCATACACTAAGGATATGTGTGTTATACATCAAGGCTTTCATACACTAAGGATATGTGCGTTATACATTAAGGCTTTCATACGCTAAGGATATGTGCGTTATACATTAAGGCTTTCATACGCTAAGGATATGTGCATTATACATTAAGGCTTTCCTACACTAAGGATATGTGCGTTATACATCAAGGCTTTCATACGCTAAGGATATGTGCATTATACATTAGGGCTTTCCTACACTAAGGATATGTGTGTTATACATCAAGGCTTTCATACACTAAGGATATGTGCGTTATACATTAAGGCTTTCATACGCTAAGGATATGTGCGTTATACATTAAGGCTTTCATACGCTAAGGATATGTGCATTATACATTAAGGCTTTCCTACACTAAGGATATGTGCGTTATACATCAAGGCTTTCATACGCTAAGGATATGTGCGTTATACATTAAGGCTTTCATACGCTAAGGATATGTGCGTTATACATTAAGGCTTTCATACACTAAGGATATGTGCGTTATACGTTAAGGCTTTCATACACTAAGGATATGTGCGTTATACATTAAGGCTTTCATACGCTAAGGATATGTGCATTATACATCAAGGCTTTCCTACACTAAGGATATGTGCGTTATACATTAAGGCTTTTATACGCTAAGGATATGTGCGTTATACATTAAGGCTTTCATACGCTAAGGATATGTGCGTTATACATTAAGGTTTTTATACGCTAAGGATATGTGCGTTATACATTAAGGCTTTTATACGCTAAGGATATGTGCGTTATACATTAAGGCTTTCATACGCTAAGGATATGTGCGTTATACATTAAGGTAATGCAACCATTGGTATTTATAAGTTTCCCTCCATAAACTGCAGCTGATTGGTTGTTTAACAAATTTCCAAGCGGTTGGTTGATTGAAGTACACTGACATGATAACATTTGGCTAAAATCGGTTTAAGATCGTACCATGTAGATAAGTCAATTCTACAACAAATAGAGATAAATTTAAAATTAAATATCTCTATAACAGAATAAGATACCAAATTTCTTCACTAAGTTTTGTTCTCTCCTTTAAAATCCTCTTGCATATACTGTGAACTTGCATGGCCACTGAATGAATCCTTTAAAGGAGTATTCTCATGTTTTTCAAGGAATATTCCCATTTTTTAAAGGAATATCCCCCATGTTTTTAAAGAAATATTCCATGTTTTTAAAGGAATACATGTTTTTAATGGAATATTCCCATGGTTTTAAAGGAATATTCCCATGTTTTTAAAGGAATATTCCCATGTTTTTAAAGGAATATTCCCATGTTTTTTTAAAGGAATATTCCCATGTTCTTGGAAAAAAGAATATTCCCATATTTTTTGTAATAAACAAATAAAGAATAAAAAGCTCAGTATGACATCACAGCAACACATTCTCCTACAAAGTTCATGTATTTTATTCAAATCTCTCATCCTTTTTTATTAGTAAAACCTGCTAGAAAAATAAATTGATGAAAGTTAGGACATCATCAAACACATTCATCATACTGTACAAAAACTTTAAAATGCAATTGGGAAATCTTCAAAAATCTATATCTCCTGAATGGAATATGATATCAACCTGATTTTTGTTCCAAATTAGCTCTAAAAGTATGGTCTTTTAAATACAATTTTACAAAAAACCATGGAAATATTCCTTTAAGAATTACCTTACATATTACTAATAACCTTTACCCTTCCACTTCACAATCACAATTTAATCTTGCTTTTCCCCTTGAACTTTCATATGTCACTGATGCCTCCATCTTCCACTCATCATGCCCTATTCTTACCATCCCACACCCTACCAACCACTCTTTATCGAAACCATTCCAATTATCCCGACCAGTTTCCCCATCGGCATCTGGGAGGGCATATGTTCTGTGCTTAAGGTGCTCTCTGTCAAAAGTAAAGGGTCACCTGGATGGGACACCAGTCCATAGCAGGTTAACTCCCCCAGATCAAACTGGTACTCATTTCACAGCTGAGCGAACTTGAACAAATGGAATGAAGTGTCTTGCTTACCGACACAGCACAGCACCCTAGCTGAGATTCAATCCTGGTGCCTTTTGAGGACGAGATCGATGCTTTAACCACTGGGCTACTGCACTCCCATGTAATATGTAAGCAAGGCATGTTATCCAGTGGTGAGTGAATTGGGATCATTTTGTGAAGCCTTATTTTGTTTGATAGTGTTGCCTTGCATAGTATGGGGCAGTATACCATCTTTTAACTTTATTGCTGGGAAGCTCTATTAATATTACCCATGCTGACATCATTTAGTTTAATGATTCAAAAAGTTGTACAAGTTTGTAAATGAATGAATTCATCAGATAAAACGATACACTTTTCTTTATTTTTGTCCTATCCCCAGGGCTGGAATTACCTTTGTCTCTGTTCACGATTGCTTCTGGACCCATGCTTGTGATGTTGAAAAAATGAATGAGGTATAAATATTTTCTTCTCTTTTTTTTTAATTTTTTTTATTCTCCCCAGCAAAGTTGGCTGGAAGTTGTCATCAATATAACTCAAGAAATACAGACAAGATTTTTATCAAAACTTGGTTTCCTTATTGTATAAGGGATATCAATGTGGAGGATGATTTAGGGCAGATATTTGTTGAAATATTCCAAAAGAATATGCTGTATAATGAATTCATGCCCTGGAGGGAACTGCAACATAAATGCATCACACCTTCTATCCCACTCGACTTTTGACAAAAGTGGTGAATGGTTGAGTGGCATTCACTGTCCTTCATAGCGGACAAAGCCGTTGGTGCTGCTGGTGGGAGTTTCACCCCATCTGGTTCTCTGAACACTCCTCGAAAAGAGCAGGGTGTTAACCTAGTCTTGATTCACTTCCATTCCAGGCATATTCATCAGGTACACACTGAAGACAAGTCATTGTATTGTGACTAATGTGTGCTTTTCCTGGCATGTGCTTAAAAGTGTAAAAACAAATAAACAATCAATTTTCTGGACTAAAAGAATAAAAAAGGAAATAAATGTTTTGGTATCTGTGGTATGTTTGAAGATTTTCTGTGAATTCATTTGCTCATTAGATATGCAGGCAGCAGTTTGTGAATCTCCACAGCCAGCCAATCCTTCAAGATCTTGCCAAGGACCTCATTAAGAAGCATGGCAATAAGTAAGTGATCTCAAAACTTGGTTTTCATGTTTCTCCTGATGTATGGCACAACTGCATTAGCAGCTCTCAGTCAGAACAGGTAGCTCAGTTGGCAGAGCGCACGACTGAGATGCTGGAGGTCCCGGGTTCAACGCATGGTCAGATCTAACCTTTTTCCTCTGATATGTGGATTTAGCTTTTTTCTCATTTGATCAACTGTGGTTATATGTGAACACCCCCCTTCCCCTCCCTCCTCTCTTCCCTTATGGAACTAATTGAACTGCTATTCCTTCTTCATTAAAGATTAATGTTGATTCAAGTGTGTGTTAATATACACATGTAATGCACTGGGCAAATGACTTTGGCACAAGTGGAATGGCCTGACTTTGTGAGTGCAAAGTCCTTTGAACAGTGAATTAAATGTGTATACATGATGCCAAAACATTAATCTTTTTATAAAATTTCTGTGTTATGTTTAAAATGCATGAAAAACAACTAGAAAGACTGAATGACAAGAACAGTTAACATGAATTTTTTCGCTTTATAAAAAATTCACCTGTTTCAAAAATGGAATAAACCAAATAATCAAGGTCGTACCGTGCATTACCAGGATTTTAAACATGGGTCATGACAATGCAAATACTCTATACAAATTTGATAAAGTTCCATACTGCACCCCATTGTGTGCACTCTCTTACCCTTACTCTACCACGCAGCGATATTATCGCCGTTTTAGGTGCCCCACCTTTGACCCCATCTACCAAGCGCATTTAAAAAAAAGTGCTGGCTAGAGTAAGGGTAAATCAACCTGCGACAAGTGTGCCAACTCAAAATGATATGCAGCATGGTCGCATTGTGTCAGGGAGGTGGAACGAGCCCGACTCTGCTGCTCGAAAGACAGTGGACCCTTCAATATTCAGCCTGTGCTTAACCCTTGCTCTACCATGCGGCGATATAATCGCTGTTTTGGGTGCCCCATCTTTGACCCTGTCTCCCGAGCGCACTTTTAAAAAAGTGCTGGTAGAGAGTAAGGGTTAAATGCTGAATATCTTAGATTCAAGTTAGTTTGATTTGATTTGAAGGTATATTCCCGTGAATTTACATGCTCCCTTTTACAATAGAGGATTATCAAAGAAAAAATTGGTGAAACACCATGTTGATACCTTATTATTAGTGTACAGTGTGATGTTATACTTGCAGTTCCAAGACAGTTATTATGTATTTAAAAAGTAATTGCCTCTTTCAAATTATTATTCTACTTTCTCATATTAAATTTTACAGACCAATGCCCAGTATGAAATTGAAACGGATGAACAGCAATAAACTGAACCACTTAAAAGATTACATCGGGCAAGTGCCTCAGCAGGGCCAGTTTGAACTGAAAAATGTTCTGGATTCGGTGTACTTCTTCTGTTGACGAAAGCTTTCTTTAGGTGTGAATGGATGCCAGTAAACTGCAGCACATGAAAGATTACATCTGAAAAATGTTCTAGATTTGCCGTACTTCTTCTGTTGACGAAAGCTTTCTTTAGGTGTGAGTGGATGCCAGTAAACTGCAGCACATGAAAGACTACATCTGAAAAATGTTCTGGATTCGTCGTACTTCTTCTGTGGACGAAAGCTTTGTTTAGGTGTAAGTCGATGCCAGTAAACTGCAGCACATGAAAGACTGCATCTGAAAAATGTTCTTGATTTGTTGTACTTCTGTTGAGGTGTTAGTGGACGCCAATAAACTGCAGCACATGAAAGGCTACATCGAGCAAGTGCCTCAGCAGGGCTAGTTTGAACTGAAAAATGTTCTGGGTTCATTGTACTTCTTCTCTTGATGAAAGCTCTTCTTGTGTGTGTTGGTTACAATAGAGGGCAGCATAATAGTCAGATGCAGAAGATGGAAAGCAGCGTCGAGGATAGTGTTGTGTTGGTGAATTGTTCTGCAGCAAGAACATCAGTTATTAGGAATGGAACTCACGTGTGGATTTCATGTTTGCCTATAATTTATGTGGTGCTAGACTAGTCGTTCAGACTAGTTCTTGAATTCCTTCAGGCTAGTCGTTGAATTTCTTCAGGCTAGTTGTTGAATTCCTTTAGGCTAGTCATTGAATTTCTTAAGGCTAGTCGTTGAATTTCTTCAGGATAGTCGTTGAATTCCTTTAGGCTAGTCGTTGAATTGATTTAGGCTAATTGTTGAATTCCTTTACAGGATAGAACAACATGAAGGGAGTATGGGTGTCCTGGATGCTTATTGCTTAATAATTAATGCAAGATCTCTGGACAGGTAACAACTTAAGATTGAAATTAGGAAAATATAGTATAGGGCATGAAAATAGCAAAAGGTTTTATCAAAATCTGAACCATTTTATATCATTTTAAGTTTAAGTTCCTTATTTTGATAAATTATGCAAATTTTATTCAATTTTGTGACATCACGACAAGAAAACCTTTGAATTTTCTTATGTTAAAATGGTCGGATCTACCTTAAATGTGTTATTTGGATTATTTTATTTGCAAAAATATAACTTTTCTGCACAAAACCCCATCGTTCGCGGGAAATCGCAAAAGAAAAATGCATTTTTCGTCACCTTGACGCAAAAACCCAGAATAAGGCTCAGTACACAATGACGTCATTTTGGGAACGACTGTATGTAAACAATGCATCGATGCCATGTATAACGTGTGGCCGCCATTGAAATTTCACAACTAGTATCAATAGCATCTCTGTTTGTTCTTCTAAGATATTACATTTTCGAAGCAAATATTAAACAAAATGCCGCAGCGTTGTGTAGTTGGAGGATGCAGTAATATAAATTATAAAAGTAAAAAAAAACTAAAAGTTGTTTATCAACGGCAAAGGGCAACAAAACGAGACAATTCTGGACGTGTTTTGTGCACTTGACATGAACCAAGTTTTGGGGGCTTACTGGTACAATGTGATATTCAGCTCACGCCAGATTCTGTTCTGTTTGATTTAATCTGTTTGATTTAAACAGTAGCTTGACTGCATGGTCTCTGACATGAAAATTTTACTGTTTCGCGAGTAATACAAATTTAAATGAGAGGAACAAGAGGAAGAAAAAAATAAGAAGGGTTATGAGATTCAAACTTATAACCTCTCGCTCAAAAGATGAAGCTGTAACCGACTGGGCTACTTAATCAGTTGAAAATTTGTATGATTTTTTTTTTTATATAGTGTGGATTATGATTGAAGGAAGAAAAATTGATGAATTATAATTTAATTGTAATGTGTCCATATGCCAAGCCATCCCTTTTAGCTTATCAAAACTTTATAAATAAACAAACAAAATTTTCACATTTTCTTCAAAAACTTTTCAATCAAGTGCGAAAATGCAAACAGAATTGCGTGAATGGACTATTCAGTTCACGTAGGCCTGTTGGCTAAATGTCGAGCGACAGAGACTTGAACATTGATAAATAAAACTTTATATTTCCATTAGATGTAAAAAACAAAAGGTAGGTTTTGTTGCAAACACTTCAATTTAATTGTTTAACAAAATATTACTTGCGAAACAGTAAGAATTTCATGCCGACTACACAGGCTTTGTACTGTAGGACCATGTAAGGGTTGTAAGCCTGATCCTTCTTCCTGGTCTGCAAGCGGTTCAAATTCAAAAGGAACGACATCCATTCATTATGAGAATGTTCTTCATTCATTTCCAAATCATTTTTATCATAGCTTGAACTTGAAAATACAAATTAAGATCTGAAGAGCCCGAAAAGCTTTCGTAATCAGACGCTATTTGTATGTGGTTAGTTGTGTGTGTGAAGCATTGTTTACGATCAGCAGTCCCTGAAATGACGTAGCAAACTCTTCTGACGTCACAAATCCCTTTCAACTTTTTCTCGGAGCAAGCAATAAATGATCAATTTCTAAGTCATTTTTCATCATAAAAATGGACTTAGAACCAGGATTTCTTGACGGATTATTGAATTTAGGGATATGAAAAACCTTTATCAGGTTAAATCTCAATAATTTTAGAAGGCATGGCAGAATCACTTTAAGTTCTTCTTTTTGTGTTATCCACCAAAAAGGTGTTTTAAATGGGTTTTATAATATTTTAGCCAATATTCATGCCAGCTGATGTGTAATTATGGATTTAATCTTGATGCAGAGTGTTTATGTTAGTTCCAAGAAATCCAAAGCACAGTTAAACCAAGTAAGTGTTGTGGGGTAGAGCCAAATTCCTTGCTTTACCCCAAACTTTACAAAACCTTGAGAAATAGACAAATCGGTGTGGTTCAGCAGAAAATGAAAGCAAGAATTCAAAGCGCAAAAAGAAGTGAAACGCCTGCTGAAAATTTTCCAGCAGATTGTCGATTTTTGTACCAAAATAAAATAATAAATAAAGAATGATGATTTGTAGAAGTTGCTCCTCTGGTCAATTTTGAGCGTAGAAAAAATCAGATATTTTAATTGAAATGAGGAGATACCTAATTTCACATCTTCGAAAACAATTGCTTTGCAGAAATATTTCCTTGGAATTTCAGTTGTATGTGTCTGATAGAGAACAATTTAAGAAACAGATTGGTGAAAAAACATGTTGATATCTCATTCCTAGAAGAAGTTATTGAAGTATATAGATTTTTCTTGTCTGCCTAAAAATGACTTTTGTACTGAGTCTAAGTCATTATGATGTCATCACAGCACTTGCTGTACTACTCTTAATGTATTTTGCACATTGATCACCAGTTTTTCATAATTTAGATATAAGATATGAGAACAGATTGGAAAACATTGAAAATTTGATTCTGCACTATTCTTAGTACTTTTTGAAGAAAAAATGTTTCTAATCATTGGAAATATATCAAATTAATTTTCAAAGAAATACGCAAAGAATAGTACAGGAAGTGTTGTGATGACATCATGATGACTTACACAAAACAACAATCTCTTTTACTTAGACAAGAAACAATCTTTAAAATGTAATAACTTTGTATAGGAATAAGATAATAACTTGAGTTTCTTCACCAATCTTGTTTCTTTTATTGTCCTATCAAATAGAATACAATAAAATTCCATGAGAATATTCCTTTAAAATTGCTTTCATCTTATTGTTTTGTATAATTTTTTTGTGTTTCAAGTGGTAGGAACTTAATTAAGGCTTAATCCATCGGTAATGAATGAACATGACTTGTCCTTCTTAAAAATTTGTTCCAGTAAATTATGACCACAAACTTACTGTAGCAAATAATGAGACCACTTATCTTACTTAAAATAACTGCTCAACCAGGAGAACGAATACAATGGGGCCATTGATAAGGGAATTTGATTTTAATTACCTGTGGTTTTTAGAATAAAGAAAATAAAGAGGAAAAGTCTGCTTATTTATCAGGTCGGGTCTGACTGTTTGAAATTTTAAGGAGCACAACAACTAATGAGAGCATTATTAAGCTTAGTGCTTAAGATTGGTTGTGTGTGAGGATCTGCATTACATTGCCTACAATCTTGATTGCTTTGAGAATCAAACATATGGACATTTTATACCGTATTCATCATAAGTAATAAAAGGATTTTATATAGCGCCCTTTCCATACAAGTATATTAAACAGCGTTTTACAAACATCAAAGATTAGCATAGAGAGCTGCCCATGTGGGCACATTGTCCATCCATCAGCTAAAAGCTGCAGCATGGGCTGCAGTAGTGTTTTGGGAAGTGGATGAACACCGTGTTTTCACACTTCTCTTCTCGGATAGTGTTCAGAGAACCAGGCAGGGTGTGACCATCCTGCCATCGGGATCAAGGGCTTAAAGTCCCCTCCGAAAGACGACGAGTGCCATTTAACCATTGCCACTTCTCTCAACAGCTGAATGTGGAAGCAGGAGCTGCAAACGACATACTTCCGCATTGATGTTTGGCGTATCTGTCTGCGTAGCTATGGAAACATGGATTAAACCTGACCGGAGGCTTGAACCCCGTACCTCCAGCATTTCAGTGGTGCGCTCTACACCAATTGAGCCATCTCATTTAATAAATAATCTACCATTTGGTTAATTCCACCAAAATATACTGTAGTATAACGTAATTATGTTAGGAATTCATTTGTAGACCACAGGCGAAATGAGTATTAATTGTATGGAGAAGCATTGTTTTGTAGACTTAAATTCTGATGAAAAACATTTTTGCTGCCATTTAGATCCAAATAATTGAAGCAGCTTGTATGCTACGGCAAATCAACAATATTTTACTAATCAGCTGAGAAGGGGTTAATGATTTACCTCACATATATTCTTGCCGCTTTTTTTTTTTTGATAAGTGCTGCAAATTTGGCATTTCAAACATTGTTTTACTCAACTATAATAACTTATCAAATAGAGTATATTTCTAAATAATGTGTCATTCAGAAAAATCTTTAGCAAATGTTTATACATATGAAGTGTATAAAAAGATACTCATTGGGGGAATGAGAGATACCTATTGGGGAAAGAAGAGATACCTATTGGGGGAATAAGAGATACCTATTGGGGAAAGAAGAGATACCCATGGGGGAAGAAGAGATACCTATCGGGGGAAGAAGAGATGCCTATTGGAGAAAAAGAGATACCTATTGGGGAAAGAAGAGGTACCTATTGGGGAAAGAAGAGATACTATTGGGGGAAGAAGAGATATTATTGGGAGAAATGGAGATACCTATTGGGGGAAGAAGATAATCCTATTGGGGGAAGAACCCCCAAAATTCCTGGTTATACTGGAAAGATTGTAATTCTATTATTATCAAAGGTTTTCATTCAAAGGAATTTGAAGTCTTCCTCTGTATACATGGATGTTCTTAACACTTATCTTTTCATAATTATATTTGAGATAAGTGTGCAATACATTGTACCAAACAAATATGATTCTTTTCTCCTTTTTTTTTTTAATGGGTATGTTTAGGAGTCGAGCCTGTTCATCTTGGGCGATGATGAAGAAATGTTTTTATGTAGTAACTGACATCAGCCTATAAGTGACTTCTCCACCTTATAGTTTTAGTGAACTATAAATAAAATCTATTGGTTTCTTGTCACTTCAAATTTACACAGACATCTGCTCCAGTAATTAATCGTAATATTTAATCCTGAAACTTTGGAACCTCATGAGAGCTATGACCCGCTAGCCTAGCACCCCCTCCCCCTCCCGCCCCCTTGGAGTGACATAAATGGTGCCCCAAACTAAGTCATTTTTTAACATTTAACTAGTGTTGTAGCATATCATTTAGCTAGTGTTGTAGCATATCTTTGTGCCCCCCCACCAAAAATAAAGAACATGTTTCTATGCATATACCTCTAGCTGCAGATATGAACCCACTCTCTAGGGATGGGATCAGGGTTCCCATCTGTGAGTATTTGGGCTTCATGATGAAAATCCGTCGCAATGGACTTATAGTCCAAAATCCTCAAAGCCTACAAGGTTGAACAAAAACATCACTTAAAATCAATAAACAAACAAAACTTTCACTGTTAAATACCATCCTATTTGTGAATTATTACTTCAAGCACTGGGGAATACTTTTGTCCTTGTATTGAGTGTAAAATTCAGTGTAGCTGCAGTGTAATCTGTTTACTATCAATGTCAGATTATGACCATGGAAAGTGAGATGAAGTGTGTGGAAATCCCTGGTGTAATTGCTTGTGCTGGATTGTGGTTTCTGTTGTGAGCACTACATACCCCGACAGATTTGAGATTTTGTCCGGGCTTAGGACCCAAAATGTATTGCGAGGTTTAGACTTGATGTTAGATTTCCACCTGGAACCCAAATGCTCATCTGTGATCTTTAAGTTTTATGCCAATCCTGAACCTGCAACTGCTAAATAAGGACCATCATCTGGGATCTGGAACCATCTTGTCTTCTAATGTAGCTGGATCCACTTTTGCCAAGATCTTTAGCAGTATAACAGCAATTAGACTCGCCTAAGATCCCACAAATATATAAAAACATCCTAAGTCTAAAAACCTACATCTCAAAAGTCATTTCCTGACCTGCTAAATACTTTGTTTGTTCAAATTGTTTGCATGCATGTACTTTCTTTCTCCTAAAATCTCAGACAAATGTACTTGACACTTTCTTGCCTCCCCTTAATGCACTTATCGATTGTGTGACTCACCCCCTCCTCTACCCCTCGACAAGGTGAGTCATTGCACCAATGTGGGTGGACAAAACATACATTGACTGACATTTTCTGTTGAATGACTTGCCCAAATCAAAACACCTGTACAAAGTCAATGGGTCTGAAGTAAATTGACCCACCCCAGAGTCAATTCTGGTGACTGACAATTTGGTACAATGAAGCACATGTGAGTCACTATTTCATGTCAATGACTCACCTTTTGACTGACATTGCTGGGGGTAATTGGGGTGAGTCGTACAACTTACAAGTGCATTATACCAACTGTTTAATGTTGCACATACAGTATATTACCAAAATATTTCCCTCCAAGTGCATTCCAACAATGGATTGGGAAAAAAAAGTGCCAATGCGTTTGTCCCTGATTGTAGCTTTTATATTTGTGGTGTTTCTGTTACCTCTTTGCTAACTCACTTACAGTCAATCAGTTAAACTGAAGTATATGCATGCTTCAGCTCTGCATAAACTAGAGAGCTTATGAGCCATGGTCCAAACTTAAGCAGCTGTGATCATTGATACTGAAGACTAATTGTCCTTGTTGCAGATATTATTTTTATGAAACTGCTGACTTTTCTGTAGCCCCAGATTATTGGGATGACCATAAGTTTTGTGGCACCTTAATTGACTGCAAAAGTCCTTATCATACTTCTTTGCCTGTTCAGGTAGTAAAAGAAATGCCAATTGGTAATAAACTATTTTAAGGGACATGTTGGTTGGTATGAACAATCATGAAGGGGATTTCCCACACCAGGAATTGGAGATCTACCATAGTGCAAGGTTCTCCCCATTGTAGGGATCTTCCCCACCTTATGGTATTCCCCTACTCAGGGGCTCTCCCCTATCCTATGGGTCTCCATCTTAGAGTCTGCCTAAAATGAACATGCATCCCTCATGTTTTGTACATGCATGTGAAACAGCTATCACATGAAAGCAAGTTACCTGCACCGGGTGCATGAATGCACTTCCTATTCGTTTTTATACATATTCTGAGTGTCTGTCTGTTTGGTAAGAGGCTTTTTCAGCTGGGAGACCCAGTTCAGTCCTGGATCGAATAATACCAGACTGTAACAAGAACTACCGGAATGTGAGTATGCTTGACTATTTGAAGCTAGTATAAAAAATGGGCGTATTGAGAGAAGTATAAACAGACATAGGGTAGCAGGGACATGATTTCAAATTACTTGAGCTTTAAAAGATGCACTTACATTTTCATTTGCTTTGTTAATTTTCACAATCTACTACAAGCTTCAAAATATCTTTTGACTTTTCCCAGATAATTTAAGACAAAAAAAAAGGAGCTTAAGGTTACCTCACTTAGTAACTCAGAAAACATGTAAAAGCTAGCAGTCTTTATACCTATAACACCCTTTTAGTTTTATCAATTGAACAACAAAAGAAGGAGAGGCCCTGACTTGCTGATGTCAATGAAGGAATGTCATTAAGCCCCCTTTCCAACCTGTACCCTCCCCCAAGCCCTCCAGAACTAGTACATCCTGGATTGTAACACAACCTCCAATTTAAGAAAATACGTATAAAGCAGCATGAAAAATGTACAATAACATTACAGCAAAATTATGCAAAACAATATTGCTTAACGTACGATAAACTAGACATTGGAAACGATACAAATCCCCTCACCGCTAATAATGCATATTCCAGACTTACATTCCACCCCAACCTGTTCCAAATGTCATTCCATGCCTATAATACATGCAATCACACCTAGAAATCAGATACTGTATGTCATTCCACCACAACTGAAATCCAGATGACACCCCACCACATACCATTCCACCCTGTCCCACATGCCGACCTACTGTTCCACATACCAACGCTCCCTGTCCAACATGCCAATGCATCCTGACCAACATGCCACCCCACCCTGTCCTACATACACTTTGACCGTCCCACATGAAATCCCACTCTCCTAATTCCTTCAGCTACTTAATCATCATGTAGTCTTCTACCCCACATTCCACTTATTGTTTATATTTCCCAAACCCCTAATTTAAAATTCTTTGGAGGGAAGAAATTTTTATATGCTAATTAATTAATGGCAAGACAAACAATCTGATTGCTGTTCATGTCAAAAATGTTATCAATACAAAAAACTACTCCTAAAATCCTATTTATATTTGTTTTCATACTCAAGACATCTCAATCAAAATTCTTCAGAGGTGAGGAATCTTCTTTTTTTTTTGCTTTTTCATTCAGCCCAAGACGAATATCCTAATTGCAATGCATGTCATCATAACAAACTCATCCAAAAACTGTACACATACAAAGAAAACTAAAACCAAAAACTTTAAAGTGGACGCTGATGCCAACACAAAGGGTAATACGAGTCGAGCTAAAAATGGTACATGCTGCTCGTTTGTATGGCACTCCCCACTTAGAGGGTAATTCACAGCAGTAATGTGAAGTTTAAAGGGGAATTGAAATCCCTGTATTTGTACAGGAAAGAGTGGAGGATTCAGGACACACAACAAAAATTATGGTGTGGTTTGGTTTGTTGAAGTTTAACCGCACTGCGACAGTCAAGAGTCAAATGTGCCAGAGGGTGTTAATGAATAATGGTGTAAGAGTAAGGATAGTAAGGAGATGGAAGGTTTGTAAGAGAGATAAAGGGGGAAAGCTGAATGTGGGAGAAATAGTTAGCTTAAAAGAAAGGGGTGTGTAAGATTAGGTGTAGAGGAAGAGGAGGGGAGGAGATTATGTGGTGGAAGAGGTTGTTGTTGGAGGAAGTTAATGATGCTTGAGGAAGAATTGTTTTCAAATAGGTCTGAGATTGAGGATAGTGAGGAGAAGAGATCTGGAGTTCTGGTTTAGGGGACAGGTTAAAAAAATATAATTGATGGAGAGATCGATGTTGCAAGTGGGGCAGGGGAGCTGGACAAGAGATGGGAGTGAGTAAGAGAGGAGTGGCCGAGGCGAATGCGGGTGACAACGATATCTTCCCTGTGATTGCGACTATGCGGAGGGGTGTTGGTGTTTGATGGTGGGAAGTTTATTACTGGTTTCGTAATTCCAGGAGTTTTGCCAGGTTTTGTTGATGTAGCTGGAGAAGGAGAGACGGAAAAAATTATGACACAAAATTATGGTTCAATATTCTTATATTTATTAGCAGTCTACAAAACAATAATTGTATAAAGATATTCATAGAGCAAACGTACTATCTGCAGCTAGTTGGCTAGCAGCACGTCCTATCGCCTACAGTGCTTGTAATACTGTAACTACTATAAATCATATACAGTAACATGTCATATCAGAGGAAAACACATAATATCACTATTATACAAGATTGATGGTTTGGTTTGTTGATGTTTAATGGCACTGTGACAGTCAGAGTCAAATGTGCCAAGAGGGTGTTAAGAAATGAAAGTGTAAGAGTTAGGGCAGAGAGGAGATGGAGGATTGAGAGGGAGAAAAAAGGGAAAAGAGGGGTGTGTAAGGTTAGGTGTAGAAAGGAAGAGAAAAGAAGATTACATATGGTGGAAAAGGTTGTTGTTGTGGAGGAAGTTGATAATGCTGAAGGAGTGTTTTTGAATAGATCTGAGATAGAGGTGGGTTTGATACAAAAAAATTGCACAAATTCCTAAATGAAGTTATCATTATTACTTTTTCCAAATTTTCTAAAATAGGCACATGATTCTTAAGGATTTACTGCACAATCTGGTCACTAACAAATTTTCAGCAACATCATTTTTGATAAATGGGCAAATACTGTACTGCCAGAAAAAATCATGTGACTGAGCAAATGAATTTTTTTTTAAATAGTTTTAAAACTTAAGAAAATGGTCTTAAAATATCTACAGGGACATACATTTATAGTTGTTTTACTGAATCAATTTTAAAATCTTAATAGGTTGAGAATAAATATTTTCAGTCTTGTCAGAATTAACGTTTTTGAGTTACGAATAAGCCACACCCACCATAGCAACGCGGTGACTAGGTGGGGGCAAACAAATTAAATCCGCAATCGTGCATTACCAATGCATGGACATTTAGATCTTCGCGAAGCCTGCTGCAAGCTTTGGTCCATTTATGAAACTTCTCAGGATCTTTAGAGGTTTTAGCAAAAGGGATAAACAAAATTCAGTTTGCTAAGTGTTCTGGGTAACAGCAATCAGATTTACAAAGCCCGCGGTGCAATTTTTGTTCACCATTTGCTATCACTCATTCTGTGTGTGCAGAAATTTGTTTTGTACAGTAAACTGCATTGACTACATGAGCGCGCGCTGCTAGCTAGTTATACTGTACCAGAACCGCATAGGATGGTTTGCCCCACTTACTTACACAGATTTTGTTGCTAGGCAAATTCATGCGGTGATTGGTTGAAAAAGCTGTCACTCATCTAACTCAGACAGGTTAATTGACTGCTCTTTCTCTAAGAGTTGTGGCATTAGGGAATAGAGCAGTCCATCTAACCCTCGCTCCCAAGTTTGCATATAGATCTATTCGGTTTTGTACCAAGTCACTAATGTATGTTTAATAGCGCATCACTTAATTGAATAATTAGAAGCCCTGATTTTGTGATTTTTTTTTTATCCAGTATCTCTGTCAAATAAAAATTGTATCATTTGTTTTGCAACCTGGAAAAGATATACAGTTTTCTATAGACCTTTTCATATCGGAATCGGTAATTTTCGGAAATGTAATTCAAATGTCACATGGTCGGAATTCACCAATCAAATTCTGGGGGAATCCCGATTGTCTGCACAATTTACTAGCATACGGGGTCAAGCCCATTAAAAATACAATTTTACACACTAATCAACAGTATATGCATACAGAAATAGGCACTTCACTAACATGCCAAAATATTTTCTCTTTAAGCCTACCCACACCCGAAACCTGAGTTAATCCTGAAAACTCAGGTATGACAATTAACAACTTGACTTCCTGTTCAGTGTATTGTGTTTCCACTCCAAACAATGATTGTTTATCTGCCATTCCTATGCACACCACAGCCAAGTAGCGCAAGGCTATTAGATTACACAAAGCCATAGCTGAATAATCAAGGCACTTTTGTGATTGAAATCACTCATCCGTGATAGGTGTCTTAGCGAGAAAAGTTAAGTTTTCAAAGTGGTGATAAAAATAGCTGTGTATCATAATGCCTGAGGTAATAATGTGTACTAACTGTGAATGATTGACTGACCATTTCCCCTAAGGAAAGATATTGCTTCATAGACCTATTCAGAGGCTTAAATTGCAGCTTAATTTGGTTAGGAAATTCCATACCAAACAGAAAACTTTCTATAAGCTATTTTCAACTCCATTCACACTAGTTTTCTGAGATGCAAAATTAGTCGCCTCATTCACAAATAACATGCAATTTGCTGCGTACTCAAAACTGTTTTTATATTTTGTGCTGTAAGGTCAAAGGCACAATTTCATACCATTAGACCCTCAGCACTGAACACCAACGTTTTAAAGTTTGAACGATCAGTCCCAATCTATGTCCTATTGTTGTGTTTAAATTGTGCACAAATGCTTTTAATGTTTCGTGATTGCTTAGGAATGTGAACCCCAAAGAACATACAGTGTTCCATTCACAATAGCAGCATTTTTACATGCACACTAGTCCTACAACTCAATGCATTGAACATACTGTCATAAACATACCTGAGGCCAAATTTCATCTTCAAATCTTACTTGGTTATCGCACATTCCTTAATTGCGACAGTCTTGAATTAAAAACATTCCTACAACAAAATATCTATCCCGGCAGAGCACTTTGAACTTTGATGACGCAAATTGAGATACTTTACATATGCATACAAAACACATTTTACGTAACGTTTATGTACGTGTGTAATGTGTTTGCATATGCACTGACTCAATGTACTAAGTATGTACAATGTATGTGCGTACAAATTTAATGAAGGTAATACATGTGTGTATTGTTGTTGTTTACAATTTTCCCTGCAGCTGATTGGTTGGTTAGTATTCCCCCAGCATTTGATTGGTTAAAGTACCCTGACGTTTCACGTTCGGCTAAACTTGGTTTGAAAAGGTGTATAAATGATATTTCCAGTAGAATAACGATTTTCTGCCTTTTACAAACAGTGCGGGATATGTGCCAAACAGGTACCGTTTGAAATATCTCCATCGGGATATGGTATCCCAAATGAGACATCAAAACTGTCATTTCATTCAGGCTTAAAGTTGTACTTTCTCTTTTCATAATTTATGCATGATTAATAAATGTCAAATTTCACTTTTTAACTAAATCAGTTTTATAGAAACTATTGATCTATCAATATTCACATTTTCATTACAGACCTTTCACTTGCTTTCACCAGTTTTGCAATGCTTTGATGGATATTGCTAATCCCTGGTGAAATAAACGAAAACTATCTAGAGTTTAATGAATATTCATAACTTGACACAGAAATTCCCCCATTTGTGCGCAAATTCATTTGAATAATTCATTTTCAGAGCATTGAGCTATTCAGGTTGATAGCCCAATTGGGATATATTTCATATTTCCTATGGGATATCATATCCCATTCTGGATACCAATATAGATGCAGCTTTATCTCGATTGGGATATAGTATCCCGATTGGCATTTATGCTGCACTGACAAAGGTCCAAATAAAGAAAGAGATTTTAGTCCCTAATGGTGACCAACTTAACACTAGCTCTAATGCTAACCAGGGTTTGTTTCCACTGACAAACTGGCGGTTTTCACCAATACAAACATGATGCACGCTTTATGACATTACTTTGACTACTGTATGTCCAAATTTGAGAAATACTTTTAATAAATGGTACATTTACTAATCTTAGATCAATTCATAATGTTTTTGTTATTTTCATGGTTTCTAATATGAAAGCGCATTAGCCTCTTTACGTCCCCATCTACACTACATGCAAAACGTCCTTCAAACTCAAATGTTCTTATACCTGAAAACTTTGCGTGGTAAAAACTTTGTCTTCGCAGGGTTTTCGATTATATTATTGAGCACAGCTTTGAGATGTCTGGCGACTGGTTTCAACTCTTTCTGTCATAACGTGCCAGTAAATTCATCTGGGGCATGAAAAAGTGAGGACAAGACCCAGATTTGGTAATGTTTACCACCTCTATAAAAAGGTCCACAAATGCCCGACCCAGCTTCTTTGTAAACCAGTCGTCATCGTGCGGATATTGCACACAGTGTGAAAGGAATATCATTCTTACTATTCGTGATGTAATCGGATAAAACAACTCCGCATTTTCTTCGACTATGAATTGCAGCACTTTCAGCACACTCTTTCGACACGTATAATTTTCGGGTGATTCCACCATTTTGCAAAGAGCGGCTTCTGATTGGTAGAAACAAATACCCCATAGTCTGGGATCTTCATTTTTTGGAACAGGTGCGGGAAAAATGTAGAAGTCTTCCATGAGCTTCCGCATTTTGATGCTCGTCAGCCATGGGTTAGGTCGGACGGCTGTGTTTGGACCCCATCTCCTCAATGACTCTGGCCAGCCATCGTTAAATGGAATGCCTGGTAAGAGGCTAATATTGAAGATCTCACCAGTCATAAAAACTGTCAACTTCACTGCCGGGCCTGTATCAAAAGAAAGAATAATATCAACTTTGATCAGCTTGGTAGGTAGAGACAACATTTAATAAACCAAATCCAGTAATGACATTAAGTCTAAACCTCACAATACATTTTGTGTCTTAAGCCCAGACAAAATCTGAAATCTGTTAGGGTTTATATTGCTCACAACAGAAACCACAATCCAGCACGAGCAATTACACCATAGATTTCCACACTCTTCACTTCAATTTCCAGGATCATAATCTGACATTCATAGTAAACAAATTTTACTGCAGCTGCACTGATTTTCACTCTCAACACAAGGATAAAAGTATTCATCTGTGCCTAATGTGTCTGGTTTGAAGTAATAACGTATAAATAGGATGGTATTTAACAGTGAAGGTTTTGTTTGTTTATTGATGAGTGATTTTAAGTGATCTTTTTGTTCAACTTTCTAGGCTTTAAGGATTTTGGACTGAAAATCTAATGCACCAGATTTTCATCATGTAATTTGCAGCATATCTCATTATTCTATGCTTCCTGTCCTGTATTGTGGGATAAATAAATGGACTACTAAATTGACCAAATTTGAGTCCCATGAAAATTGAATTTAAAACTTCACTTATCATTTTATTCTGTCTGAAAATGATATTTCTGTAGACCTGTTGTTCGGCATTTAAGTAGGTGTAGATATATTTGTGCTGAATATGACAAATATTTTGATATTTGAAGCTATAATTGACCAATTTCATACCTTACTGCACAAAATATTGTATTGTAGGAGAATGCATACAGCATTAGTTGCTTAATTGCATCTCAAGACTAATTGATTCAAGAAAAGTTCTGAAAAATGTCAACACCATAAAAATCTTGCATTTTTTATGCCCCATTCTAATACCATCTGTGCTCCTCTTAATACTGTTTGCTTTAAAACCATATCTCAGTCATTTGTCAGGTGTATCTTTTTTTACTGTTTATTTTTAAATCTTTTATTCTTATTCAATCTATTTTTGTATCCACATACATGCTCCATTTTTGTATTAGTTTTGCATTTTGTATGCACCTTTTTCATCATCGCATACTCTCCTCCTCCTGGATTTTAATCTTTTTTAACATTTTAAGCATATTTTACTGTTTTCTTTGCTGCATTATTATCCAGTTTTTAGTGCCATTTTATTTACTTAACTTATGATTAGGACCACTATGCTTTGGTTTGTTGATGTTTAACAGAACCACGACAGTCAGAGGCAAATGTGCCAAGAGGGTGTTAAAAAATTAAGGTGTAAGAATAAGGAGATGGAGGATTGGTTTGATTTGGTTTGTTGATGTTTAACGGCATCGCGACAGTCAGAGGCAAATGTGCCAAGAGTGTGTTAATAAATAATGGTGTAAGAGTACGGATAGTGAGGAGATGGAAGGTTTGTAAAGGGAGATAAAGGGGAAAAGCTGAATGTGGGAGAAAAAGCTAGGTGAAAATAAAGGGTTGTGTAAGGTTAGGTGTAGAAGGGCAGGAGATTATATGTGGTGGAAGAGGTTGTGTTGTAGAGGAAGTTGATGTTTGAGGAAGAATTATTTTCGAATAGGTCCGAGATTAAGGAGAGTGAGGAGAGAAGAGACCTGGAGTTCTGGTATAGGGAACAGGTTAAGAAAATATGCTTGATGGAGAGATGGATGTTGCAGGTGGGGCAGAGAGGGGCAGGAGAGCTGGATAAGAGATGGTAGTGGAGAACTGAGATGGAGAAAAGGGGGAAAATAGGGTGAATTTGGGAGAGAAAAAATTAGATGAAAAGAGAGGGGTGTGTAAGGTTAGGTGTAGACGGGAAGAGAAAGGAAGATTAGATGTGGTGGAATAGGTTCTTGCTGCGGAGGAAGTTGATAATGTTGGAGGAAGGATTGTTTTTGCCCACTATGGAAATAAGTTTCTCCCCTTGTTGGGTTACATAATTAGTGTTTTCCTTTTCTTTTTTGTATTCAATGAACCCTTGTAACCCTTGTAACCTATAAGACTTTTTTCACTATATGCCATCATTTATAAGGTGTTCATGCATCAACTCTGTGCATTCTGTCTGTGCATTTGAAGTTCCATTTCTATCATGGTGTATTTATTTATGCAATTATACTTTCGTTTGAGCTGTTTGTATTTCATCTGTAGCATAGCATAGCAAGGTTTAATGTGCCAAAAGCATCCAGTGCTAAACATAATATCAAGACAGCCACGGCCTTTGATAACAAGTTGTGAACTCACTGGTTGCAGACCCACCAAGATTCGAACCAGGGACGTGCGGGTGAGACGACAAAGCACTAACCACTATACCACAGACGTCTGTAATGTTTTTATAGACCATAACATTTTCTGTACGTGATTTTTTCTTGTTGCTCTGTATAAATATATGTGACTTCTAAACTGGTAATGAGACCAATAGTATGTTGTTAAAAAAAAAAAAATGGCACAGATCATTTTTGTCACTTGTGCAATATTGTTTATTAGGCCTATTGTTTGTTTATTTTTTGATCTCACAGCACAATATTCAATCAATCAATAATTTGTTAACATTTGTCCAATTAGTACCTGCTCTACAGTAGAACCAGTGTTTTGAAAAAGCATAGAAAATAATGTAGCAATACCAAGTGACAGTGTACAGTATGTGCACTGCACTTGTCAGTTGGCAATGTCAGTCAAATGTGAGTCACTCACATGTGCATCATTGTACCAAATTGTCAGTCACCAGAGTGACTCTGGGGTGAGTCAATTTACTTCAGACCTATTCACTTTGTACAGAGGCGAAGGATTGGGGATAAGTCATTCCAAAAGATATGTCAGTCACCTACTGTAAGTGACCGCAGGGGTGCGTCAATGTACATGTTTTGTTCACTCACCTTGGTGCAATGACTCACCGTGTCTGTGGGTGAAGGGGTGAGTCAAATAGTTGACAAACTGCATAACCTCACAGCTTACTTTGTAAATGATAAAGTAAAAATCACATCCTATAAACATCACATCCTACAAACATCACATCCTATAAACATCACATCCTACAAACAGCACATCCTACAAACATCACATCCTACAAACATCACATTCTTTGAACATCACATCCTATAAACATCACATCCTACAAACATCACATTCCACAAACATCACATCCTACAAACATCACATCCTACAAACATCACATCCTATAAACATCACATCCTGCAAACAACACATCCTAGAAACATCACATCCTATAAACATCACATCCTTCAAACATCATATCCAGCAAACATCGCATCCAGCAAACATCGCATCCTATAAACATCGCATCCTATAAACATCGCATCCTATAAACATCGCATCCTATAAACATCGCATCCTATAAACATCGCATCCTATAAACATCGCATCCTATAAACATCGCATCCTATAAACATCGCATCCTATAAACATCGCATCCTATAAACATCGCATCCTATAAACATCGCATCCTATAAACATCGCATCCTATAAACATCGCATCCTACAAACATCGCATCCTATAAACATAGCATCCTACAAACATCGCATCCCACAAACATCGCATCCCACAAACATCGCATCCCACAAACATCGCATCCCACAAACATCGCATCCCACAAACATCGCATCCCACAAACATCGCATCCCACAAACATCGATCCACAAACATCGATCCTACAAACATCGTGATCCTACAAACATCGTGATCCTACAAACATCGTGATCCTACAAACATCGCGATCCCACAAACATCGATCCCACAAACATCGATCCACAAACATCGTGATCCCACAAACATCGATCCCACAAACATCGTGATCACAAACATCGATCCCACAAACATCGATCCCACAAACATCGATCCACAAACATCGATCCTACAAACATCGATCCTACAAACATCGATCCTACAAACATCGATCCTACAAACATCGTGATCCTACAAACATCGATCCTACAAACATCGTGATCCTACAAACATCGATCCTACAAACATCGTGATCCTACAAACATCGCATCCTACAAACATCGATCCTACAAACATCGTGATCCTACAAAACATGATCCTACAAACATCGCATCCTACAAACATCGCATCCTACAAATATCGCATCCTACAAACATCGCATCCTACAAACATCACATCCTACAAACATCACATCCTACAAACATCACATCCTACAAACATCACATCCTATAAACATCACATCCTACAAACATCACATCCTACAAACATCACATCCTACAAACATCACATCCTACAAACATCACATCCTACAAACATCACATCCTACAAACATCACATCCTATAAACATCACATCCTATAAATGTTAATTCTTTTCTTTGTAGAATGTTGAGAGTATAGGATAAAGTACAAATGTAGAATACACATTTGGTTTTTTTCATGGCAAGTTTTATCACACAAAATTGGATTACGCAAACACGGTCAATATGAGCAGAAAGTAAAGCAAATAAAGCATAGGCTATATAATCACTCAATATTCTACATGCAGATATTATACTTCAATTACAGTAGCATAGACTTCATACAATGCATCCATATCAAAGAGAAATAAGTGAAAATCTTTAAAACGAGTCTCCTAATAAAACAAGATTTTACACAAAGATGTATGTCACTGCCATGTGAAAATCTATTTAGGATGTACAGAAATTAAATATGAGAGATCATTAAAAATTTTAACTGCAAATGTTGTGAGATTATAACAAGGTTCAACACACTATAACCATGCTTGGCAAACCTAATAATTCCTTGGTATGACAGTTGACGCCTGTAAAAGGGACTTCAATTTCAAAAATTATACCAACCATTCCTTTGAACTTTTACTTCAAAAACTGCTGGTTCCTCTTCCCACCAAAGATTTTCTTCGAGCTTTGCTACGGCCTGCACTGTCAATTTTTCAAAGAGGTCAAGGAACTTTTGTGGGCAAATGAATGATGCCACATTAACGCCTGGTTCCGATGTTACTTCATCTTCTCTCCCACTAAATAAATCATGACAGTATGTTTCCGTTGGATCTACCACAAAATATCCATATCCTGGCACCTTATTCACATAAGGATTATCACATGAAATACTATCAAGAAAGACGAATGGTTTTATGGCTGAACATTCTGTATCGCCTCTGCCTACGTTTAATGTTTTGCATACAGTTAAGTTAGGAAGGCGAATCAGTACGTCAAAGTCGTACGGCCTACAGTTAAGGATACCAACATAGCAACTACTGGCGTCCAACGGAGTCACTTGGAAACGATCGTCAAAAGTCGCTAATTGGGACAAAATTGGATTTAAAACACGAGTCAATATATGCTGATGATGGTGTAGGAATTGGATTCTTGTCGGGATCACTGTATTGTCGATAAATTCCAGTAAAATTTTAGTCAAACTTGCTCTGCTTTGCGAATCTTTGCTGTCGCTTTTTTCGGCCATGTTTGTTCAAATGTTAGTAGCATGCAAGTATTCGAGAATTCAAAACACTTTTGTCTGTATACCTAAATATTGTAATGATCCATGGTCCATGGTTGCATTATCCAGAGCTGCGCGGGTCCAGGTATTGAGACGTTTTTCAATATTTAATACGTGTGTTTGTATTACAATCTTGTGTCATAGAGTTTGCTTTTAAAACAGTAGTTGAGAAAAACTAAAGTACGAAAGAGGTTTGAACAAAGTTGGTTTGAACTTACAGACCGATCGTCATCGGAAACAATATAAACACATTCAATTCATTCAGTCATTACACATTGATTCTATTCTATGATTTTGGCAGGAACCTAAATATTTCAAAGTTGGGAAATTTTTGTGATCTTTCCTTCAAAATTTGGGCAAGTTTTCTTCAATTTTCAGGAAGTTTCATTCATTTTGCGGCAATTTCTTCAAAGTTTTCTTCATTTTTCGGGAAATGTCCTTCGTTTTCAGAAACTTTCCTTCATTTTCGTGAAATTTGCTTACATTTTTGTGAAATTTCCTTCATTTTCGGGATTTTTTTTTCAATGTTAGGGATTTTTTTTTTCTTCAATTTTGGTAAAATTTCTTCATTTTTGAGAGATTTCCCTCATTTTTGGGAGATTTCCCTCATTTTCGGGAAGTGCTCCAAAATTTGTCTTCAATATTTGGAAAATTTTACCTTAGCATCGCTTTCGGAGGCTTCGCTTCCCCCCCCCCCCTCCCCCCTTTCCCTCCCCTTTCCTCCTCCTTCCCCATCCTGGACCCATTCCAGTTCTTGCTTTGACGGTTCCTAGATTCGAAACAGTGATTTTAAGCAATTTCCTAAACGGTTCTTGCCGATTTACTTCTATGTACCCAACGTTTTACTTTTATGCTTGTGCTCCCCCCCCCCCAGTGAAACATGACCCACTGGGGAACAATTGGGGCTCATCTCCGCTTTAAAAGAAATATATATAATATATATATATATATATATATATATATATATATATATATATATATATATATATATATATATATATATATATATATATATATATATATATATATATATATATATATATATATATATATATATATATATATATATATATATATATATATATATATATATATATATATATATATATATATATATATATATATATATATATATATATATATATATATATATATATATATATATATATATATATATATATATATATATATATATATTTATATTTTTATTCTTATCGAATAGCTGACTGGATTATCATTAATTTTGGACACAAGCTTTTCCAGTTTGCACGAAATTTCTCCAATTTTGGACCACAAATATTAATTTTTGGATCACAAAATCTTCAAGTTAATATCCGCTATTGAAATTTGTGAGCAAAAAGCCCTCAGGCTGATTGTAAATTAAAGGTATATCCAGAGAATGAAAATCTTTCCTCCGTCGGAAGAAAGAAAGGTAATTTTTGACCAGAACAGTTTCTAAATGTGAAAATAACATTTGTACTAACGGTATGCAAAATAATTTCTTTAAGTCTTTTTCATGGCATGACTGAGTCACTTAATTGCTATGAGCAAAATGCTTTTATGTAGTTCTTTCATACTTGTTTATTATAATTTAATGGTCAATTTTTCATCTAATTTTGACGTTGATGAGGCATTTTTGTATGGTTTATATTTGTTTTGTATGAATTCACTTCACTCCATGTTCTTGCGATAATCCCTACCTGTACATGTCTCTTTAAGCCTTAAAGGCCCACAAGCACCGAACTGGCAGTTTGATTGGAGTTACAGTTGTCCCAAAAATAGTTTCAGGGATATACCAAATTCTCACACAGGGATGATTTAGTATCATTCGGAAGAGCTCGCTTTGCTCTCTCCAAAATTGGCAATTTTTAGTAGGTTTATAGGCCTACAAAGAATGTTTTCGTAAATTTTGTCTAAACATGGAGGATTTTCCAAATTGTTCCAAAACTTGCAAAATTTGAAAAAAAAAATTAAGATACTTAGAAATCACCTATCAACTTCAAAATTTCTTTTTAGAATTTGAGAAAGATCAATTTCTCTACATAGCTAACCTCATTTGCATAAATTTGCATACAATATGCAATTTTTTTTTTACATGAATGAAAAGAACAAAGATTTAGCTTTCAAACATTCTATGTAACAGTAACATTGCAACAGAAATATGTTTAAAAGCCCTTTAAAAAAACATTAAAAAACATGCAATCTTCCAACATCAATTAAGCTGGGCCTTCAAGGGTTAAAATAACTATAGTAAATGTAATTTGATATATTATATTTGTATTTAAGTCAGTACACAAACTGGTCCTGTTGCACGACTCAGACATGAACGAAATAAACAATCTCAAACAAAATTCCGGGACAAAACTCAAAATAACCACTCCTTAGCTTGTAATAAACATCTTTTGCACCAATTCTCTGTTTGTATGACAAAGCTTAGCGTATCATTAATACGATCAATATTGTGAAACAAAACATGGTTTTAATAAAGGAATAGGCCATGTTTTTTTGTAATATTCCCATGTTTTTATTGTAATATTCCCATGTTTTATGTAATATTCTCGTGGGATTTTTGTTGTATTCCCATGTTTTTTTTTTGTAATATTCCCATGCTTTTTTTGTGTGTTGTTTTAATATTCCATGGATTTTTAAATATTCCCATTTTTTTGTGGGGGTAATATTCCCATGTTTTTTGTAATATTCCCATGTTTTTTGTAATAATCTCATGGGATTTTTGTTGTTTTTCCATGGTTTTTTTGGTAATATTCCCATGGTTTTTTGTTGTTGTTGTAATATTCCCATTTTCTTTTTAATATTCCCATATTTTGTTGTAATATTCCCATGTTTTTGGTAATATTCCTTTTTTTTTTTGTAATATTCCTATGGTTTTTGGTAATATTCCCATGTTTTTGTAATACTCCCATGTTTTTTGTAATATTCCCATGTTTTTGTAATATTCCCATTTTTTTTTGTAACATTTGATTTGAAAGAGCATAATTCTAGAGCTAATTTGGTACAAAAATGAGGTTGATATCATATTTTGTTCAGGAGATATGGATTTTTAAAGATTTCCCAAGTGCATTTTAAAGTTTTTGCACAGTACGATAAATTGGTGTTTGATGATGTCATAGACGATAGAGGCAATTTGGACATTAATTGGCTGTTTCTGTTTGATTAGAAACAATTTTCCAAAAGCTATTAAAGTAGGGTATATTTGGCAATGTATATAAATACCTAACTTTCATCCATTTATTTTCATAGCAGGTTTTACTAATAAAAAAGGATGGTAGATTTGAATGAAATACATCAACTTTGTGGGAGAATGTCTTGCTGAGCCTTTTCCTATTCGTTTATCAGCATTTTTTGTGAACCTTACAATTTGAATATCTCCTGGTAGGAATAACATATCAACATGATTTTTGTACTAAATTGTATCTAAAAATGTTCTCTTTCTTATGAAAGGTTACAAAAAAAAGCCATGGGAATATTCCCAATATACACACAAGAACAGCATTCAATTAACTCAAGTACAGGAGTAAAATTGTTACATAATAGAATCAAAGAGCTTCAACATCAATACAGGATCTTCACCTGCATGAGGTCACTTAAGGCTGGCTGCCAGAAAAAGCAAAAACATCACATTTGTGATATCTTTTCAATGTTTGGGAAATATATTTCATTGTGGTTAAATTTTCGGACAAATTCTTCATTTAGGGACAATTTTTCTTCGATTTTCGGGAAATTTCCCTTCATTTTGGTGCAATTTTCGGTAGGTTTCTTTAAGTCTTGAGAAATTTTCTTCAATTTTTGGGATAACTCTATCAATTGTATTTTATCATTGACTGAAGTGTGTGGTGAAAAACACTAAAAAGGGGATATAGCGTGAAGATGTTTCAGAGATGGTGAAAAAGGGTTGTACACGATATAAATTTTTTAAAAATTTCCTTTATTTTGGGGACATTTCCCTTCAATTTTCGGTCAATTTCCTTTAATATTTGTGATATCCCTTTTAATGTTTGAAAAATATATTTTACTGTGTCGTTAAATTTTCGGACATTTCCTTCATTTGAGAACAGCTTTTCTTCCTTTTTTCGGGAAATTTCCTTAATTTTGGTGTTATTTTTCCTCGATTTTTTTCAATATTTCGGACATCTTTTTCAATTTTGGGAAAATATATTTCACTTCTCGTTCCATTTTCGGATTTTATTTTAATTCTCAATGTTTGGGCAATTCTTGATGCTTGGGCAATTCTTGATGCTTGGGCAAGTCTCAATGCTTGGGCAATTCTCAATGTTTGGGCAATTCTTAATGTTTGGGCAATTCTTAATGCCTAGAAAATTCTCAATGTTTGGGCAATTCTTAATGCCTAGAAAATTCTCAATGTTTGGGCAATTCTTAATGCTTGGGCAATTCTTGATGCTTGGGCAATTCTTGATGCTTGGGCAATTCTCAATGTTTGGGCAATCTCAATGCTTGGGCAATTCCCAATGTTTGGACAATTCTTAATGTTTGGGCAATTCTTAATGCCTGGACAATTCTTATTGTCTGGGAAATTCTCAACGTTTGGGAAATTCTTAATGCTTGGGCAATTCTTGATGCTTGGGCAATTCTTGATGTTTGGGCAATTCTTAGTGTTTGGGCAATTTTTAATGCCTGGACAATTCTCAATATTTAGGCAATTCTTATTGCTTGGGCAATTCTTGATGCTTGGGCAATACTTGATGCTTGGGCAATTCTCAATGTTTGCGCAATTCTCAATGTCTGGGCAATTCTCTATGTCTGGGCAATTCTCTATGTCTTGGCAACTCTTAACCCTTACTCTACCACGCGGCGATATTATCGCCGTTTTGGGTGCCCCGTCTTTGGCCCCGCCTCCCGAGCGCATTTTCAAAACAGTGCTGGTAGAGTAAGGGTTAATCAACCCGCGACATGTGCGCCCACCCGATAATATGGGCAGCATGATCTCGGTGGGCGGCCCAGCGGGTCCCGACAGCGAAAGGGGCCCGACTTTTCTGCCTGGAAGACAGAGGACCCTTCAATAATCACGTCTTGATTAACCCTTACTCTACCACGCGGCTATATTATCGCCGTTTTGGGTGCCCCGTCTTTGGCCCCGCCTCCCGAGCGCATTTTCAAAATAGTGCTGGTAAATACGCCTGATTTTGATATTGCTAAGTTACAACGAATACAGAATATGGCAGCAAAGCTAGTTTTGAGAAGAGGGAGAAGAGAAAGTGCCTCTCAGGCACTGCGTGATTTACATTGGCTCCCTATCAAGTCCCGAATTATTCATAAAGTGTTGACCCTGATATACAAGTCTGTTGTTGAAAAGTCGGCCCCAGATTACCTTAGGTGTAAATTTTCATTAGCCACTAATTCAACCAGATCCCTCCGCTCCTGTAATGTTGCCTACAAATTGGTGATTCCACGTACTCAGCGTAAAACGTTTGCCTCAAGAGCTATTAGTGTTGCAGGAGCAGAACTCTGGAACAAACTTCCAAATAACATCAAACTTTCTCCCAATGTAAACATTTTTAAAAGGCAGCTGAAGACACATCTATTCCCTTCTTAATTTTTGAAATTGCATTTTACACATTTTTATCTTTTTATATCCAGTGTTATATACCATTTATACAAAGTAATATTTTTCTAAACCATTTTATCGATTTCCAAATTACTTTTTATATTCAACTTTTTACTGTTACCGATTTTGATATTTATACGTATATGATTATATATTTTTCTTTTTTTTTCTTTCTATATTTGTATTTTAATTGTAAAGCGCGGCGAAAACCATGTTATGGCATGCGCTATATGAAATGAAATAAATAATAATAATAGAGTAAGGGTTAATCAACCCGCGACATGTGCGCCCACCCGATAATATGGGCAGCATGATCCCGGTGGGCGGCCCAGCGGGTCCTGACAGCGAAAGGGGCCCCGACTTTTCTGCCTGGAAGACAGAGGACCCTTCAATAATCACGTCTTGATTAACCCTTACTCTACCACGCGGCGATATTACCGCCGTTTTGGGTGCCCCGTCTTTGGCCCCGCCTCCCGAGCGCATTTTCAAAACAGTGCTGGTAGAGTAAGGGTTAATGCCTGGACAGTTCTCAATGTGTGGGCAATTCTTAATGCTTAGGCAATTCTCAATGTTTGGGCAATTCTCAATGTCTGGGCAATTCTTAAAATTGCATATCATTCATGCATGAAAACCAAAACAGCTGTAAAACGGTCAGTTTAATTTCTTACATATTTAAAAGGACTATGGACAAATGCTCAAACGCTATTACACAGAAAATAACATTACAGTCAGTTTTATAGATTTTGAATTTTGAAAATAATACATCTATTTTTCAAGTTATGAGTAAAGGATTTTTTTATATAATATATTGAAATGTGGTGCATGAACCTTTATATTTTTTCCTTTGATTTCTTTCTTTAAATTCCTTTCCTTTTAATTTCTCCAGCTTCGAGGTTGTTTGGGGGTATGTCCTAAGATAAAATCTTCTTCAATAAAAAAATTGTCCATTTTTTAAAAGAGAAATGGCAGAGGGATAAAAACAAAATGAATAAACATAAGAAGATAGATACCGTCCCATACATACATCACAAGAGTAACACAAAAATTTGCATATTTTAACAAGTCTTCAAAAAGGTGTTTCATGGCCAAAGTTTTACTTATTTTGATCATTTTTGTTGCTTTCTCCATGTGTCTTAGCTAATGCTTGAAAAACAATGAATAAACATAAGAAAATAGAGACCGTCCCATACATACATCACAAGAGTAACACAAAAATGTGCATATTTTAACAAGTCTTCAAAAAGGTATATGATGGCCAAAGTTTTACCGATTTTAATCATTTTTTTTGCTTTCACCCATGTGTCTTGGCTAATGCTGCCCCTACCTCTCCTATACTTTCAATGTTGGGCAATTCTTACTGTTTGGGGAATTCTCCTCACAAAAGACAAGATCATCCTACAATAAAACGAGACTTAAAGGAAACAAGAAAAATCAGCAAAACATTTCATTTCAAATATATATATATATATATTGACAAATTTCATACCAATGGCATAGATTATCTATGTACGAAAAGAAAAAAACAATATAAAATTTATGATAAAACATGGATGACACAATTGAAAAGGTTTCTGTAACACCTTTCAACACACATACACTCAACGTTAAAAAACATATCTTTGCTGGGGCAGGCACGTAGCCAGAAATTTAAAAAAGGGGGAGAGGGGAGGGGAGAGGGGGAGGGGAGGGGGAGGGGGCAGGGGGGAGCCAACCTCTATGAAAAGTAATTTGGAACCAGAGCGACCGGGCCAAATGAGATGCTCTTATTGATATATTCTGTGCAGATCATTCGAAAGACGCCCCCCCCCCCTCCCTCCCGCCAAAAAAAAAAAAAAAGAATAGAAAATTGACATTCCATTCCCAAAGAGAGGGGGACGGGGAACCGCGGCTCCCATGGCTCCCCCCTTGGCTATGAGCCTGTGCTGAGGTGAATCATGTCAATCATATACACTATGATACACTACACTAGAAGAAGAAAGAAACCGAAGACTGTCTAATATCTTATCATAATGAAGGAGATATTTGGTTTAAGAGGTCATCGAACCTTTGTGATTTGGGTTAAGGGGTGATATAACCTTTGTGATCTGGGTTAACAGGTCATCTAACCTTTGTGATCTGGGTTAACAGGTCATCTAACCTTTGTGATCTGGGTTAACAGGTCATCTGCCCTTTGTGCAAAGGAGGAGCACAGTTCAGTGATATAATTGTCTATCAACATTTGAAGAAATTCTGAAGAAAAAAAAAAATCATTTTGTTAAACTGAACAAAATAAATAAATTATTAAGAAAGTGGGGATGTGATGTAACACAAATAGACTTGAAGATAAGAAAGCTATCATGCTGAGATTTTTTTAATTATGTCCATCATATATACTACGATACCCAAAATTTCCTGGTCAACTTGAATAAGCAGACAAAATACAGGTAAAATAAGGTTCCACATCGAACGTTGCTGCAAATGGGGAAATTTCCTTGTTTTCAGCAAAAGAATCATGGATATACACATTTACACATACATGACTAACAACTTATGCTACATGTTTCTCTATGGATATAGAAATACAACTAAATCAATCTCATTCCTAAAAAGCAAAATGTTGCTAAAAAATAATTCTCTATCATAAATTCACAATTTTTAACAATTACTGTTCTTGTAATGACTAATATGTATTGTACAATGGCTGATAAATTGAACTAGAGATTAAGGGTTTCTTGGAATCAAGTCAATTATATACACTAAACTAGAGGAAAGAAAACTAAAATTAGTCAAACAGCTCACTATAATGAAGGAGATATCTGGTTTAACAGGTCATCTAACCTTTGTGCAAAGGAGCAGCACAGATCAGAGATATAATTGCCATTTACCATTTAAAGAAATTCTGAAGAAAAAAAAAAAATCATTTTGTAAAGAAAACTGAACAAAATGAATAAATTGTTAAGTAGGTGGGGATGTGATGTAACACAAATAGACTTGACGATAAAAAACCTATTGTGCCGATGAGTGTCAAGTCCATCACATACACTATGATACACTAGAGGAAAGAAAACAAAGACTGTGATACATCTTATTACAATGAAGATGTGTGGGTTAACAGGTGGTCAGACCTTTGTGCAAAGGAGAAGCACAGATTAGAGATATAATTGTCAATCAAAATTTGAAGAAACTCTGAACAAATATTTTTACGTAAAAATGCAATTGACGATAAAAAAAACTATTTTGCCGAGAGTTTTTTAAAATTATGCCCTACATATACACTATGCATTAATCATGGACATTCCCTATACATTTCAAGGAGAGAGTTGCTATTTTTCGAGAGAAAAAAATTCTCCTAACAACTACACAACTAACTGAACATCCTATACTTGAAATCTAAAACCACAAAAAAATATTTTCAGACATGTAAGATTCGTGCCCTTATATCAGCGATGTTCGGTTTTTCCACATGTTAGAAAATTGAACATCTCAATTAAGGCCATCAAAAATGTACGCATCAATGCCCTCACACCCCATACATACAGTGTACAATTATACATACATGGTACGTACAGTTTATTTCGGGAAACGGTCTAAGCGGATACAGTATGTACATTATTTAAGAAATATTGAGTGAGGGCGTTGCGAGTAGCAATGTTGTAGACATCTGGCATGATGAAATAACCATCCTTATGAAGAATGGTCCATCAATCATACATGGGTTTTGCACAAAGTCCTCCAAAGCATATAATGTATATTTTTATTTAGGCTCTGCCAAGGACTAATCTGATTCGTATCACTGAACAGCAGTTATGTAGCAAGCTACATACGATGAATGACCTATTATGTACAGTGTAACAGTAGCTGGTTGCTAACAAGTGAACTGTGAATAGACTATGAAGATGTTGTCAGTTAAGAAGGTATAGATTACCCCTATGTTGTGTATGGTGTAACAATAGCTGGATGCTAGTCAATGAAGTATGAAGAGTATCTCGGGTTGAATGGTGTGGATTACCCCTGATTTTGAGAAAATCGGGGGTGTCGGGTTGGAGGGGTCTAAGGGCGAAAAATTCTTAATGGAGCACAATATTGGCATGAAATGCAACTTCGTGTAAACTCACTGTAAAGTTTACCACATGGGTATACACATTTAAACACACAAGACCCAAAAATAAATACCAGTTGTAACCAACAACTTATGCTACATGTTTCTCTATGAATATAGAAATACATGTAGAAACTAAACCATTCTCATTCCTAAAAAGCAAAATGTTGCTCAAAACAAATTCTCTATCACATAAATTCACATTTTTAACAATTACTGTTCTTGTAATAACTAATATGTATTGTACAATGGCTGATAATTTGAACTAGAGATTAAGAATGTACATGTGACTAAATATATTCTGTACATACGACAAAATAAATACATACACAAATGATTGTACTTGCATACATGTACGCTAAGTGATATTCACTAACACAACTATAGCACAGATAATTTGAAGAAAATAAAGAACTAAAATGATATTTAGGAAGAGGGTTACTGGAAGAGTATACTATGTTACTTATGCTAGTAACTGAAAACTGGTGAGAAGGGGTGGGGCTTGGTGAGAAGGGGTGAGGTTTGATGAGAAGGGATGGGGCTTTATGAGGGGTGGGGCTTTATGAGGGGAGGGGCTTGATGAGGAGGGGAGGGCTTGATGAGGAGGGGAGGGGCTTGGTGAGGGAAGGGTCTTGGTGGGGGAAGAGGCTTGGTGAGGAGGGGAGGGGCTTGATGAGGGGAAGGGGTGGGTCTTGTTTAATCAATGAAATTAACCTCCATAAAAGTTTCGTTTGTTCTAAGAAATTCATTCCTGAAAACATGTTAAGTTAAATTCTTCCAAGCCAGTTTAGGCAGGTGTGTATCCCTGGTTTCCTTGATGCAAGCTGATGCGAGTACTTGCCCCTGCAAGAGACACCATTCCATTCCAGACTAATTAACCACCCAATAAGTTTGTACTCATTTCACAGTCAACTGGAGCAATTGGACATAAAGTGTCTTGCTCAAGAACACAACGTGGTACAAAGAGTGAAAATTGAACCCAGTGTACCTTTCGAATACGAGTCAGACATTTAACCAATGAGATGCCACGCTACCCAATAAAAGTGTATACACATGTTAAACAGCAAATTCTGAAAACTACACTTTTAAAGGTATCTTGTTGGCAAATTTCTTCAATTCTTTGAATAAATTTTCTTCATTCTATCCTCCACATAAATTATGTTTCCATAATACCTCTTTAAAATATGGTAACCTTCTGTCACCCAATAAAATTCCTACGCAACAATGAACTAACACCCACTCATCATTACCTTGTCCTATTACATGAGCATGGCAGGTAGCTTAATCGGTTGAGCGTACGACTGACATGCAGGAGGTCCCAGGTTCAAGTCCAATGGAGATTTGACCAGTGATTTTTCCACAGATATGCAGAACGATATACGCTGACATCAAGCGCAGACAGATGTCCGTCTTCTGAATTACCCCTTCTCATCTGACCGTTGGGAAAAGTGGCCAATGGTTGGGTGGCGCTCACTGTCCTTCGGAAGAGACGTAAAGCCATTGGTCCCGATGGTAGGAGTTTCACCCCCATGCCTGGTTCCCTGAATACTTCTCGTAAAGAGCAGGGTGTTAACCCGTTGTTCATCCACTTTCCATCCTGGCAAAATTCACATTGGGACCACACTGGAAATAAGTCATGTGACTTCCGTGTGCTATCCCTGGCACGTGTCTAACCAATCATCACCCAAATGATCTCTGTCACAAGGTTTTCAATTTTCCTAGGTTGGTACCAACAAATTTTCTGAGAATTGCTATATTTTTAGAGATGAAAGTTAACTGTTAGTGTATCTATATAATTTTCCACATTTTCGTTAACTTTTTTAATATAGATTCATACTGACTAATATTCCATAAATATTATCATGAAATTCTATTGTATAACAAAAATAGATTCCAATACAAAAACATCCCTAAAACAAAATACTGTGAATAAAAGGTGAAAGGTTAAATATAACAAGAACAAAATGTACATTCCAAGGGATGATGGAAGCTCTGAATTCTTACGTCAATCTAGAAGTTGTGCTCATGCATCAGTTGCTAAATAAACCTTACTTCTATATGACTGAAAATAATTGGAAAGTAAAACGATCAAGTAAGTGAACCAAAATCTGTTCTGCTATAATTAATCTTGGAATGTCACCAAAAGTGCAAACTCACTTATGAAAGCAAACACCCCATTTCCCCCCGTTAGTTTCGAATGGGGAAAATTGATGTGGTCTATGTTACTTGGCAAAATGTTTGCCCCCTCCCTATGAGGTACAGCTACCCCATGCAGCAATGGATTCAAAATGAAAATAAGACATCAAAAATATTTATCTCATTATTTTGCATATCATTTAAATATCTAATAATACACCGCACACATTGGTCCATTCTTGTCTGATTTTGCTTCCAAGTCTTATGCTGTGCCAGGTCACATCAATACCTTAATATAACTTTTGTTTTCTCTTCCTTTCCAAAGAATACTTTACTTGTTAAAAAAAAATTTTTAATGTCAGACGAGAGATGAAGTTTGACACTGACATGTATATGGACGCGTAGATGCAATACAAACTAAAATCTATTAAAAATTTCATCGTAGCAAAAGGACTTCATCAAAATCAGTAAAACATGAACCATTATTCACCTTTTTTAAATCTCAGCGATCAATTTGCATATATCATGCACATTTGCATATATCATGCACATTTGCATATATCATGCACATTTTGTGATGTATTACTGGGATTCTTTTGTAAATTCTTCGTTTGTTTAAAAGTCTATCATAGTTCCTTAAAGTGATGCAGCAAATTCTGCGAAAAGAATTGAGTCTTTGCCATACCCCCAATCAAACTATAGTAGGAATACTTTCCCATGATACTCAGTGACTAAGATTTAGGAAAAAAATTCAAATTACACATTAACATTTTTTAGCTGTTCACCCAGTCATACATCACAAATTTTACATTAATCAAAAAGTGATCAAACTTTGATCAGACATAACTTAAAACTTAAAGTGATCAAACTTTGATCAGCCGTAACTGAAAACTAAAACTGATCAAACTTTGATCAGCCATAAGTCAAAACTAGAACTAATCAAACTTTGATCAGCCCTAACTCAAAACTAAACCTGATCAAACTTTGATCAGCCATACCTCAAAACTAAAACTGATTAAACTTTAATCAGCCGTAACTCAAAACTAAAACTGATCAAACTTTGATCAGTCGTAACTGAAAACTTAAAGCGATCAAACTTTGATCAGTCGTAACTCAAAACTAAACAAACTTTGATCAGCCGTAACTCAAAACTAAAACTGATCAAACTTTGATCAGCCATAACTCAAAACTAGAGGGTATGTTAAAGGAGCTGGCGGCCGTATAGTGAGGGCGTATTTAAGTTGTCTCATAATAAATCAAAACACGTTTCTTGCACCCTTTGGTACGGAATATCATAAACGTTACTAAATCCCGACCAGTCACTCAAAATTTGTAAGTGTTTTCCCATTGACTTTTTGGAAGTTGCTCGCTTGTGCGTAAACAATTCTGTCAAAAACAGACTGTGTGAATTCTATTTGTAAAAATCTGCATAAAATGGCAAAAATTAACACCTTTACTTTTCGACCGCCAACTCTTTCAACTTAATACCAAAATGCAGGCCATCAGATATAAAACAAAAGATCTGTTCTCATAAAATACATTTTCTGGCAAAGATTAGGTTGAACTCCTCAGGAATCCTTGACGACGAGTGAACACACAATTACAATGACGGGGTCGTCGCCTGCGTATTCAGTTATGATAGCAACAATGCTATCACGAAACGCTTAATATGACCCGGACGAGAACAAAGGTACGACGTACGGACAGACATAACATCGACAACCAAGTCAATGTCCACGGCCTTTGATAACCAGTTGTGGTGCACTGGCGAGGACACCTTGAGTGCCCAGGTGGAATATTACTTCCTGCGAGAAAAAGATTCAACTGACCATTTACACCATTTTATTATCAAACTTTAGTCATGGTCAATAACTTCATTGACCGGTATGATAAATTGTATGTATTCATGATCACCCCAGCAACTATTAATATCTAGAACCAATAAAAATCAACAACAAAAACAGTATACAAAATTTAAACTCTTTTCACATATAAATTTGAGTCCAGTTATAATGTTAAAGTGACAACAGATATACAGTACAATACAATTCCACGTTTCTGATTGGTCAAAAAATGTACACAACAACTAACACGCCAATCAATAACCGCTGAGAAAGTGATGTCACTAGTTTATATCTGATTTGGTGGTGACATGTCACGGGACAAAATTCTCTCTTTAATACTTCACATGCTATGCCTATGCAAATGTATTTTCTACGAATAAATGAATATATAAACAGAACTGAAGTAAAACAAAAAAAACATATGAACTACAAATTCTATGACAGCTGCTAAAGTGAGGTATTTTTTTGTTGAGTATTACAGCTTGCACTTATTTCAGCTCATATGCTGTGTTACGGACTACATATAGATTACATATGTGACGGAATGCAGAATGGCCCATATACTCTTCTGTTAGGCTTACATCTTAATCATTTAAGTTGTTCTTTACTTTGTGATTTTAGGCCCCATAAAAATGATTAGCTGATCAATCTCTCGCGTTTTAATTTTGAGAGAATCCCAGATTTTGTTTTCTTCTTGAAAAAGTAACTTTTTTTTCTTTTTTTGTTGATCAGTTTATCAGCGTCCGAACTTCTATATCTTTCTACTTTCCGTCAAAATATGAACAATTCCTTTCGATAGTGTTTAATATCTATTAACTATTTTTATTTTTTTTACGGGGCCTTATCCTGAGAAACTCTACTAATAAATTTCAGGCGGTTTAGGAAAACTTCCAGTACACCGGCCCTTACGACTGATAGGCAGAAGCCCCCCATCAGAGAATTTTTAAAATATAAATTTGACTTTTATTTAACAATTAAAATGGTAAGAAAGGAGCACATTTGAAATAAAATACTTTTTCAGATTCTCCTGTTGGTGGTAAGCAGCAAAACCCAAAGAATTTTCAATAACATTTTGGATATAAAACAAATATAACAGCTTTCTAACAAAAAAATATATATTTAAATTTCAAATCTATTAGGGATTTGCAACAAAAGTAACAAGAATTATTAATCTAGATTCTTCTTTTTAACCAAAAGTTCAATAGTTTATGTCTTTCCACATATGCCTCCTACATTTCTTATAACATTCATTATAACATCCTTGTCACTTAAAAAAACTTTTAAATGACGCACACCATTTGGTACTTACTGCATACTCACACATTAAACTTTTCACATATATTCAGAGATTAAACCTTTGACAAATACTATAACCCTTAACATATATTTTGTGCAATCTAATAACCGATATCTAACACTTGGAATAGTTGATTTTATCCCAAAGCTTTTAAAAAATTATACAAAATTAATGTCTTTCGTCTACAACACAATGTTTGCCTTTTGAAGTATCATACGCCTTCTTGATAATGTTGGTAAAAGTAGGTACCATAATTCTGACTTTTCACAAGCACATTTTAATTTGACAAATTAATAAAAAAATGTCTAAGACATTCCTAACATCCTTAAAAAGATGCAATAGACCAAAGTTTCTAAACATGTAATAGACCAGTTTCTAAACATGTAATAGACCAAAGTTTCTAAACATGTAATAAACCAAAGTTTCTAAACATGTAATAGACCAAAGTTTCTAAACATGTGATAGACAAAAGTTTCTAAACATGTAATAAACCAAAGTTTCTAAACATGTAATAGACCAAAATTTCTAAACATGTGATAGACAAAAGTTTCTAAACATGTAATAGACCAGTTCCTAAACATGTGATAGACCAAAGTTTTTAAACATGTAATAGACCAGTTTCTAAACATGTAATAGACCAAAGTTTCTAAACATGTAATAAACCAAAGTTTCTAAACATGTAATAGACCAAAATTTCTAAACATGTGATAGACAAAAGTTTCTAAACATGTAATAGACCAGTTCCTAAACATGTGATAGACCAAAGTTTTTAAACATGTAATAGACCAGTTTCTAAACATGTGATAGACCAAAGTTTCTAAACATGTAATAGACCAGTTTCTAAACATGTAATAGACCAAAGTTTCTAAACATGTAATAGACCAAAGTTTCTAAACATGTAATAGACCAGTTCCTAAACATGTAAGAGACCAAAGTTTTTAAAGATGTAATAGACCAGTTTCTAAACATGTAATAAACCAAAGTTTCTAAACATGTAATAGACCAAAGTTTCTAAACATGTAATAGACCAGTTTCTAAACATGTAATAGACCAAAGTTTCTAAACATGTAATAGACCAGTTTCTAAACATGTAATACACCAAAGTTTCTAATCATGTAATAAACCAAAGTTTCTAAACATGTAATAGACCAAAGTTTCTAAACATGTAATAGACCAGTTCCTAAACATGTAAGAGACCAAAGTTTTTAAAGATGTAATAGACCAGTTTCTAAACATGTAATAAACCAAAGTTTCTAATCATGTAATAAACCAAAGTTTCTAAACATGTAATAGACCAAAGTTTCTAAACATGTAATAGACCAAAGTTTCTAAACATGTAATAGACCAAAGTTTCTGAACATGTAATAGACCAGTTTCTAAACATGTAATAGACCAGTTTCCATTGACTCATGTTCATCAAATTCATTCTACACTCAATACAATAACAAATGTTGATTAATTTAAGAAGCTGTTACCCCTGCAGAAAAAATAGTCACACAAGGATTTGTAGTTTACACTAGAACTTGAAAATTAACGCAAGTTGGAGATATATAAATAAACATGCCTTTAATTTGCAAGGTAATTTACCTACGGTACAACACAATAGCTCTTCTTAACTAGCCTTAGAAAATATATTTTGGCAATGTCTGATGGTAAATGCTTACACACAAATGACATCTAAGATGATAACGTCAAAAACATACTTTTATGAAGCCACACGTTCAAAAATAGAAAACGGATGTAGAATCATAATGGAATGGGAGATGGCAAAATAATAGTTCTTACACCTGAATATCAGGTGTCAATTCAACTTAAAGATCAATAAAAGCAAAAATCTTGCATTTGGTGAGAAATTGATCTTACAGGTCTTTTTATTAGGTTTGGTTTGGTTTGTTGATGCTTAACGACACTGCGACAGTCAGTCAAATGCACCTAGAGGGTCTTAGAAATTTAAGGTGCTAGAGTGGGCTGGAGAAGAATGGAAGGAGAGGGGATAAGGAGAGAAAAAACAGGATGAAATATAAAGGCGCAAAAAGGGGGGGAAAGGAGAGGGATAGGGTTGTAGAGTAAAAAAAAGGGGGGGCATGGGTAAGGATTAGATCAGGTGGAATAAGTTGCTATTGCGAAGGAAGGTGATGATGTTGGAGGATGAATTGTTCTTGAAGAGATCACAAATGGAAGTGGAGGAGAGAGATCTGGATTTCAGGTATAAGGGACAGGTTAAGAGGATATGCTTGATCGAGAGATCAGTGTTGCAAGTAGGGCAGAGAGGTTTGGGAGAGCCAGAAATGAGGTAGTGTTGGGAGAGAAAGGAGTGACCAAGGCGGATGCGGGTGACAACAATGCCCTCTCTACTATTGCAAATGTGCAAGGGAAGGTTGGTCCTGACTTTGGGATTGATAGTGTGAAGTTTGTTACTGGTCTCAAGATTCCAGGAGTCCTAACAGGTCTTCCTGAGGTAGCATGAAATGTTGAAGCGGAAATCTATGAGTGTGGAATAAGGATAGGTGCAATGTGGTTCGACAGAGCGTTGTTGGCGGCTCTGTTGGCCCTCTTGTTCCTGGGAATACAATGTGGCTGGGGATCGGAAGAAGATGATTTTCTTCCCTGAGGAAGAGAGAGCGTGAATTTTGTTTACGAGTTGTAAGATTAGTGGATTAGACCGGGCATGTTGAGGATACCTGTGAGAATGGATTTAGAGTCAAGAGAAGATGACGACGAAGCAGGAGCGGAAGGAGAGTTCTGCAAAGTTTAAAGCTAGGAGGATACCCTTTGCCTCAGCAGAGTAGATGGAAGCTCCAGATGGTAATCTTAAAGAAAGGGTGAAACCGGGACAGGTAACGGCGGCTGCAAAGAAGCCTCTCCATGTGGAGCCGTCAGTGAAGAGGAAGAAGTAGTCGTGGATGTGTCTACTGAGTTGGGGTTGTGAAGAGCTTTCATGTAGGAGGTAAGGCCAGGGAAAACTTTTGGGAGGGTGATAATCCAGGTGGGAGTGGGAGGGATAGTGTGCCTGGCTATTGAGAAAATGTTAATGTTGGCATTGGGGAGATGAGAATGCATCGGGATACCGAAAGACGGGGAGAAAATGTTGATGTTGGCATTGGGGAGATGAGAATGCATTCGGATACCGAAAGACGGGGAGAAAATGTTGATGTTGGCATTGGGGAGATGAGAATGCATTCGGATACCGAAAGACAGGGAGAAAATGTTGATGTTGGCATTGGGGAGATGAGAATGCATTGGGATACCGAAAGACGGGGAGAAAATGTTGATGTTGGCATTGCTAAATGAGAATGCATCCAAATACAAAAAGGCGGGGAGAAAACGTTGATGTTGGCATTGGGGAGATGAGAATGCATCGGGATACCAAAAGGCAGGGGAAAAATGTTGATGTTGGCATTGGGGAGATGAGAATGCATCCGGAGACCGAAAGGCAGGGAGAAAACGTTGATGTTGGCATTGGGGAGATGAGAATGCATCCGGATACCAAAAGGCAGGGGAAAAAGTTGATGTTGGCATTGGGGAGATGAGAATGCATTCGGATACCGAAAGACGGGGAGAAAATGTTGATGTTGGCATTGGGGAGATGAGAATGCATAGGGATACCAAAAGGCGGGGAGAAAATGTTGATGTTGGCATTGGGGAGATGAGAATGCATTCGGATACCAAAAGGCAGGGAGAAAACGTTGATGTTGGCATTGGGGAGATGAGAATGCATCCGGATACCAAAAGGCAGGGAGAAAACGTTGATGTTGGCATTGGGGAGATGAGAATGCATCCGGATACCAAAAGGCAGGGGAAAAAGTTGATGTTGGCATTGGGGAGATGAGAATGCATTCGGATACCGAAAGACGGGGAGAAAATGTTGATGTTGGCATTGGGGAGATGAGAATGCATAGGGATACCAAAAGGCGGGGAGAAAATGTTGATGTTGGCATTGGGGAGATGAGAATGCATTCGGATACCAAAAGGCAGGGAGAAAATGTTGATGTTGGCATTGGGGAGATGAGAATGCATTCGGATACCAAAAGACAGGGAGAAAATGTTGATGTTGGCATTGGGGAGATGAATGCATCGGGATACCGAAAGGCAGGGAGAAAATGTTGATGTTGGCATTGGGAAGATGAGAATGCATCGGGATACCAAAAGGCAGGGAGAAAATGTTGATGTTGGCATTGGGGAGATATGAATGCATCAGGATACCAAAAGGCGGGGAGAAAATGTTGATGCTGGCATTGAGGAGATGAGAATGCATCCGGATACCGAAAGACGGTGAGAAAACGTTGATGTTTTTTTTTTGGTAGATTTTTCAACAGCTACTTAGGTTATAGAGATGTCTAAGCCTGCTTGATAAAGAAGTTGTGAAGCACTGGTTAATGAAGAGCCATCGGGGATTGAACCCAGGACCTATAGCATGCCAAGCTGAAGCTATGACCGAAAGACCATGGAGGTCTAATTTTCTTTTTAAAACATCTTGCCTTTCGCATGTAACGGCGTTTTATCCAGCAGGACATGAGTTTAATCTTTTAAACATAAAATCTATTTCTCAAACTATTTAGTCAAAAGGTCAGCAAAACATTAAATGTCCTCATATCACTGGTCAATAATCTCATTTTACAGGTCAAGAATATTCAGACCTCGTAAAAGAGGACATTAACAGAAAAAAAGAAAGTCTTCTAAAAATCTACTCATAGAGATAATCGTATAAAGGTGCATGGTCAATTACAAAAATTATCCGCTTTATTTTTCATCAAAAAGAGTGTAAAATAGTTACAAGAGTAGCCAATGTGAAGAGCAGATATGTACTGGGTAAGTTTCAATCAACACTGGAATTTGGGATGAAATAAAAGAATGATGAGATTCACTAAAAATATTATAATTGATAACAAGCTGACCAACCAGAATAATCCAAAATGTTGATATTAATAATCAGCTGCCAAATCAGAATCACTACAATTGTTGATATTGATAATCAGATAACCAATCAGAATCATCAAAAATATCAATATTCAGATAACCAATCAGAATCATCATAAAAAATTGATATTGATTATCAGATAACCAATCAGAATAGTTAAATAAATCAATACTGATGATCAGATAACCAATTAGAATCAACAATATTTATAATCAGATAACCAATTAGAATTATCAAAAATTGTAATACTGATGATCAGATAACCAATCAGAATCATCAAAAATATTGAAATTGATTATCAGACGATCAGAATCATAGGAAATATTGTCACTGATTATCAGATGACCAATCAGAATAATCAAAAATATTGACATTGATTATCAGATAACCCAATCAGAATCATTGAAAATATTGATAACCAGCCAATAAATCAGAATCCATTGCATCTAAAATCGACCTCTCAACAATTGGATAAGATTTATTGCTTCTTTATCGGATGTTCTTTACAAAAAAAAAGCAAGATGGAAAGTTTAGAAGAATATTTAGGACATCTGTAACAGATGACAATGTACATTACTATTTACATGGACAAGTTTTCATATATGATCAAACAAAGATAAACTATACAGGTGGAGCTTTTCAAATTTAAGAGAAATGAGACAATTCAAAAACTGTCAATAAAAATAACAAGCAGCAGTTTGATTGGCGTGGATGGGCGTGGTGTATTTGAAAAAAATTGGTGTCACATGGGGAGAGGGGAGGGACTTGCCTATCTCTCCTTTTACTTACATAGATAACAGGCATCATCAAATCAATAATCGCTTTTCCAGAATGACTTAATATCATCACAGGGTAGTTACCACTTTTGCAAGGTCTGTCACGCTGGCAACCAGGTTTGTAGCAGAACTGGTATTAGTGATTTACACCATATAGAGAAGGCCATGTCAAGTGGACAAGTTAATTTGTCAATGCTTGTTATATCACCCAGCTACTGTAAGTATGAATTTCATACACATACATAACATTTCATTACCATCAAGTGGCACTGGACCTCTCTAAGATATTTCCATCAAAATATTCTTTCTATAATATTGACACACTACTGTATAAAACCAGCTAGACATTTTCTAAATAAAAACTGCAAAATTAATAATGAAAAGTTGATATATAAAGCTGTCATTCCTTCACAGATAAAGACAGTTTTTTTACAGTAAGCATGGTCAAGGAACGTAAATGCACACATGGACAAAATGCGCCTAATGCTTTAAGAGAGTCGACCTTGAGGATTATCATAGAAAACTTGCAGGTTGCAGATATCCATGACAGTGTCAGACATCTTCTACGACAAATGATTTCAATGCGCTGAGTGACAATTTCTGTAAAAGATATCAAGCGAAGTCTGTACCTAGTAGATGGCGGAACTAAAATAAATGCGCTCATGCGCCATCACTTAAATACTTTTATTTCATCCCTTTTCAATGTTTATTTATGTTTTTATCTTTTACTCAACCTATTATGTACTGTTCAGAGAATAGAGTCATGATTGATGGCTTGTCACAAAATGTCACGTTACAAAATTTCAAGTCACATAAATGTCTCAAATGTCACATAATTTTTGGCATTTTTTGCACAGAATGTCACATCAGTTTTGTCTTTATCACATTTGATTGGCATAGATTCACACATCATGACCAGTTGACTGGTGATACTAACAGAAAGGATCATTTGGTTATGTCTGTTTCATATAACCACAACAAAAAAGGTTTTGTGGTTCCGATGCTTCTTTTTCATAATCTGAATGATTTGCAAATTTGTAAATTTGTATTTACTGTCATGTCATTGCATATCATGAAATATTTGTTCCAGGATATTTATTCATAAACCACACCGATAAAAATGTTAACATTATAGCATTTGCACAATAATTAACAACATTATCATAGCAAGTATGATGCAAAAACGGTTCCTCATTTATCCAATTCCAAGAATTTGTCAGTAAGCCCTGCCTAACCATTTATATTCATGAAATCACTACCACTACATTAGAACATATGTACAGACCATGACCCATCTGTGTACCTGATATAGAATAAATCTGATGTATCATTTATGGGGTACAGTATGGTGTTCATATCATTTAGCAATTTTACATTAAGCCACACCCACCATGCATATAAATAAGATCTGCTGATAACATAAGCATGTATTAGAGCTGTGAACTTTTAGGGATTTTAGTAAACATGTACACGCCAAAAAAAGTGAACGTGTATCGTTTATACGCGTTTAGTACCGTAATTTTCGGATATACACCAAAATTGCTCCAAATTAACGATGCAAAGTAAAAAAATCACACAACCAGTATGGCAAAAGTTGTGACTCTCATTGCCCAAATAGACGCTCGAGTTTAGCTTTCCAAATCGTGAAAAGTTTACTTCTACAGTATAAATCATCATTTTTATGGAAAATATGCATGGAAATTCAGTTTAGAAAGAACAGATAACTTCCTTTCAATGTCATTTAAACTCAAGTTTGCGTAACTTTTTTGCCGTACTCGCTAGGGCTTTCAAAGTTTCACTGAAAATCTTGCATACTATGATACCTCGCCGTAAAACATTTCAAAACTACGCCACCACCCCGGAAGTTCTGAAATATTAGTCCTCACGAAAAAATGGCCGCCATCTTTGCGAAGCACCTAGAATTTCAGCTCTATCAAAACCTTTTTATGTTTGTTTATTTGTAATATTTACATGTAAATGTACTTATTATCACGATTTAAGTATTTTGACTGTTTGTTGGTCGATTTAACAGCTTGTAAAACGGGCCTTGATTGAGTGGGATTGAAAGCCTTATTAATTAGGCCTATGGCCTATTGTTAGTTTTACTGTTTATTGCTGCACATTCGCAGTGTATTTCACAAGTTAGCCTACTCAGATTTCGGCGAAATCAAAGTGCAAAATATCCCCATTCATAGGTGATTACTACGCATTTGTGATTCTCACATTTAAAAAGGATAATGCTAATTGGGTTTACAGTTTGTAAAAAGTCATTGATTGGAATTTTGTAGGCCGAATGTGTGTGTGTGATTTGAATCATGAATGATCAAATTGATTTTCAACAGCAAGACTTAACTATGAAAAACGATTACTCACAATGAAGTATTTAGTAAACGTTCACTAGGATTTGCGAGCGTGTAGCATGTACATGCTAAATGGTCACAGCTCTAGCATGTACACAATAACCAACAAAATTATCACGCCAAATATGACGCAAAACGGACATACTGTTGCTCATTTATCACTTTTTCAAAATTTTCACTTCAAGTGTAGCCCACTTTTTGATATGCATGATATCACCACCAAAAACAATAGAGTGCATCTAGAGACCATGGGCTATCTGTGTAACAAATATGACATGAATCCAGATTACAGTTCTAGAGATACCGTGTCTACAAGCTCTTTTCAGCAAAATCATATAAAGCCCCGCCCACTATGCATATTAATGAAATTCAATGTTTTTACATCAGGAACATGTAAACACCAACTAACATCATAATTACAACAAACATGCAACAAAACAGATGTGGTTTTTAAAATATGAATATTTCAAGATTTTACATTAAGCCCCGCCTACTCATTAATATGCATGACATCACCATCAAAAACAATAGGGCACATCTACAGATCATGGGCTAAGTGTACCAAATATGACATGATCCAGTGTACCGTTCTTGAGATATTGTGATTTACGAGCTGGCTATCACACACATACATACACACACATACACTATCATGACCGCATAGGTTCCTGATGCTATTGTAAAGGAAACAAAAATGGAATCCACCACTAAAATGCAACATCAAATAACCAATGATTGTAAGTGAAGGTGTAAAAATGTCACAAAATGTCATGGCAAATTTTAATACATCTGTTTATGTTCATTTTGTTACATTTTGTCACAAAATTGTCAAAATGTCACAGATTTTTGGACAATGAAATTTTGTCACAAAATTTCACCATGTCACGGATGCTCTATTCTCTGTTGTACAGGCCCTCATGTAAAATTAGCCAAGTTCTAAATGAAGTCACCCCATGTGAATATTGAAATAAATAGAATAAAAGATAACAATCTTGCAGAATCCTTGAAGTCGATACTCTTTAAGTATTTGCCGCAGAGCATCCATTTGTGCAATTACACTTCTTGGAATGGTACATGGAGAGAGGGGATTTGAAATGCCCCGCTCCCTAGCAACTGAGATTCACCTAAAAACATGTAAAAAAGAAACAATCATTGCTTGAAATGTAATAACAGACTGTATCCTCCTTGCTTGATCAAAAAACTTACTATACATATATACGGATATTGCTATGTTCTTTGTGATAAGGAGAGTGAGTTCCTTCGTAAAACTGAACGAACGTCACTGGTAAACCTGAGGGCATCAAGAAATGGCAGCAAGTTAAGCAGCCCCACGTCGGAGGCGTCCGACATCCACGATCTTACTGGTATACCATTATCTGTTGAAAAAATTTAGGATGAGAGCTTTGAATCATAATGTGTTCGAAAGACCATTCTATTCCATATACCAAGATGACGAAAGTATCTGATTGGATTAATGGGTTGAGGAGCTATAATTTTCCAAGAAAAAGTGCCAAAATGCACAAAAATATCGTCAAATTTGACACATTTTACCGAAAATTTACAAAATAGGGCAAGGTACGAGTAAAATTTAATTAGACTTGAAATAGATCATTTGTCTAAATAATGGTGACCAAAAATAAACTAATAATTCTTGTGTTGTTGACAAAAAAGTATTGAATAATCTGCATTTTTACCTCCAATTTACGAGAACAAAATTAATATAACCCCTCACGAAAACATGTTTGAAAAGGTCTAAGGTCGTACTTTCAAATGATACTACTGTAAATGCACCCCTCTATGATTTTGGTAACATCCATTTTTTTTCTTTCTTCTGAATTTGGTACAACCAAATCGGTTGTGAAGTGACTACTTGGTAGTTGTAGAGGTAATATCATCAGCAAATAAATACTAGACAATTCAAAATTTAAGGGTAAAAATGTTTCAATATTTTGGCAGTTAAATTTTGTTACAAGGTATTGTGTCGCTATAGAATGAGCTATGAGCTTTTCCACAGCACTATACATGATGAAATAACCATCCTTACAAGGAATGGTCCATCAATCATTCATGGGTTTTGCACAAAGTCCTCCCAAGCATATAATGTATATTTTTATTTAGGTTCTGCCAAGGACTAATCTGATTCACATCACTGAACAGCAGTTATGTGGGTTGAGCCCCAGATGAATGACCTATTGTGTACAATGTAACAGGTAGCTGGTTGCTAACAAGTGAACTGTGAATAGATTATGAAGATGTTGTCAGTTAAGCAGGTATACATTACCCCTGTGTTGTGAACATTACCCCTGTGTTGTGTATGGTGTAACAATACCTGGATGCTAGTCAATGAATTATGAAGAGTCTCTCGGGTTGAATGGTATGGATTACCCCTGATTTTGAAGAAAATCAGGGTGTCGGGTTGGAAAGGGTCTAAGGGCCAAAAATTCTTAATGAGAGAAGTATGTTGTCTGTGTCAGTAACTCCTCATCCAGCTGTTGGGAAAAGTGGATGGTTGTATGACGCTCATGGACCATCGGATGACGCTCACAGACCATCGGATGACGCTCATGGACCATCGGATGACGATGCACAGCAGGAGAGTTGCCCTTTGCCTGGAACATAAGTTACTGAGCATTATTTGAAAAGAGAAGTTTGAAAATGTGGCATTTATTCCATTTATGTGCCGATGCTGCTGAAGAATGTCCAGCTGCTGCTGGGGAATGAGAGTCACGTGCAAAGAGACTTGAATGTTTGTTTCACACAACATAGGAACTTGCGTCATTCATTCATTATAGCGAAGAAAGAGTATGATGGGGAGAGAGTAGGTCTTGAGTCGAGTAGCAAAAAATCAGAACTAGGTACCCGTTACTATTACCCGATTCCGATCCAGGTTTCAGGACCCAAAATTTAAAAAAAAAAGATTAGATCTATTTTTTATATTTTTTTTTAGCTCTATAATTTTTGCGGAACTGGTATATTATTAGGCCTACACTAAAATCATGGTAACTACACTAATTTATAGCAAAAAGATTTGAGTGACATTCTACATTCTTGAGCTTATTTTTGGTCTAAGTTAGTGAAAGTACCATAATTGTTGTGTAAGCCTAATGACATAACAATTCTGAGAAATTTGTAAGAATTTTATATTGAAAACATTCCAAATCCAAAGGTTATTAATATTCTTACCTGGATATAATCTATACGCCCCAGGAGAGTTGTCTACAATGAAGACACTGGAAAGATCACTATTAACATCTTTTAAGTCTTTGGTGTAACTTCCAGAATCAAAAGTACAATGCTGAATAAAAAGAAAATATATGGAAAAAGCGGGTAAATATTAGCTTCACATAAGTAAGATACAAAACATAAGAGTTGGATTACTCTAAATTACCATTTTATTAGTATAGACACTGCTTAAAAATATGTTTTGTAAATTTTAGACTAGAAATTTACACATCATTCCACAAGAATACCTTTGCTTCAAAGGACATTTCATACTCCTTGGAAGATGCTGCTTCTCTTAATAAAAACTCCTTTGTGTGTTGGGTGGAAATCGAGCACATGGTTTATTGAACAGCTTGTATGGAGTGTTAAACAAAACAGATCACAGTTTTGTGGTTTTGGGAACTAAAGGAAAAAATAACTTTTACTTCAACCGGCCCTGCTCTTTATGAGGGCCAGTCGAACGAAGTGTTCCTGGTTTTAAAGCAGAGCCATTTGTAATGTAGATTCAGATTCAAGGCTTATGTGAGGTTACCACTATGACATCAGCTGACGTCGACAAATGTTAGTGATGTACAAAGCATTTTCTGAAACTTTCCCCTTTTACAAAATTACATGGAGAACATTCTATAAAGCACAAATACTAACAAAACTAAAGAAACAACCTTCAATAAAAAAAAAATTCTACCTAAGAATCCCAGTTTTAACCGCAGTTATAACTGCCAGATTCGTAGATTTTTTGCAGGTCAGAATGAAGATAGAATTTGGTTTAAGAAAAAATACGCAGTAGAAATGCATACACGAAACGAAAAAAACATGAAAATATTACCATATGGCAATACTGTCATGATGAAATAACCATCCTTACGAGGAATGGTCCATCAATCATTCATGGGTTTTGCAGTCCTCCCAAGCATATAATGTATATTCTTATTTAGGCTCCGCCAAGGACTAATCTGATTCGTATCACTGAACAGCAGTTATGTAGCAAGCTACTTAAGATGAATGACCTATTGTGTACAGTGTAACAGTAGCTGGTTGCTAACAAGTGAGCTGTGAATAGACTATGAAGATAGATTACCCATGTGTTGTGTATGGTGTAACAATAGCTGGTTGCTAGTCAATGAATTGTGAAGAGTCTCTCGGGTTGAATGGTGTGGATTACCCCTGATTTTAAGAAAATCAGGGGTGTCGGGTTGAAGCGGTCTAAGGGCCAAAAATTCTTAATGGTACATCACAATTGATTTTTGCTTGTTAACCGATATGAAAATTGGTATGCAAATGCCATATCACGACAGTCCACATATTTCCTACAGCTAAAGTACTTTACAAATAAATTCAATTACATAAACGAAAATAGTAAATGGCAAGGAGAAAATCTTACAAGACGTACGTACCCGCCTATAATATCGTCTTTTTAATATTCCCCTCCCGTTGTCTAATTTTTCAACCACTGGAGCTCCGTAGATTTCCATGCTTGCTGTAAATATTACTAGGTCGTACCACTGACTAACCTGAGAAGCAAATAAAACGAGGAGAAAAGGTTAAAGGTCATGACCCAAATACTTGTTATGTGTTAAGGACAAACAGATATTCAGGATGGTAGAGACCACTTATTTGCAGCGTATGAGAACAAAAAACGTTCTCAAGTATGAATTCTCACCGATCTCAACAATTGTTGCTCGAAAACGTGTTAGCTTTGCTGGACATTGCTTCAGGGATAAAAACCAGTCAACATCTGACGTCCTATTCTGGAGGCTACCACGCTCAGCAAGAGGGAGGCTACCATGCTCAGCAAGAGGAGGGCTACCATGCTCAGCAAGAGGAAGGCTACCATGCTCAGCAAGAGGAGGGCTACCATGCTCAGCAAGAGGGAGGCTACCATGCTCAGCAAGAGGGAGGCTACCATGCTCAGCAAGAGAGAGGCTACCATGCTCAGCAAGAGGAGGGCTACCATGCTCAGCAAGAGGAGGGCTACCATGCTCAGCAAGAGGGAGGCTACCATGCTCAGCAAGAGGAGGGCTACCATGCTCAGCAAGAGGGAGGCTACCATGCTCAGCAAGAGGGAGGCTACCATGCTCAGCAAGAGGAGGGCTACCATGCTCAGCAAGAGGGAGGCTACAATGCTCAGCAAGAGGAAGGCTACCATGCTCAGCAAGAGGGGGGCTACCATGCTCAGCAAGAGGAGGCTACCATGCTCAGCAAGAGGAGGCTACCATGCTCAGCAAAGAGAGGCTACCATGCTCAGCAAGAGGAGGGCTACCATGCTCAGCAAGAGGAGGGCTACCATGCTCAGCAAGAGGAGGGCTACCATGCTCAGCAAGAGGAAGGCTACCATGCTCAGCAAGAGGAGGGCTACCATGCTCAGCAAGAGGGAGGCTACCATGCTCAGCAAGAGGGAGGCTACCATGCTCAGCAAGAGGGTTACCATGCTCAGCAAGAGGAGGGCTACAATGCTCAGCAAGATGAAGGCTACCATGCTCAGCAAGATGAAGGCTACCATGCTCAGCAAGAGGGAGGCTACCATGCTCAGCAAGATGAAGGCTACCATGCTCAGCAAGAGGAGGGCTACCATGCTCAGCAAGAGGAAGGCTACCATGCTCAGCAAGATGAAGGCTACCATGCTCAGCAAGAGGAGGGCTACCATGCTCAGCAAGAGGAAGGCTACCATGCTCAGCAAGAGGGAGGCTACCATGCTCAGCAAGAGGGAGGCTACCATGCTCAGCAAGATGAAGGCTACCATGCTCAGCAAGAGGAGGGCTACCATGCTCAGCAAGAGGAAGGCTACCATGCTCAGCAAGAGGGAGGCTACCATGCTCAGCAAGAGGGCTACCATGCTCAGCAAGAGGGAGGCTACCATGCTCAGCAAGAGGGAGGCTACCATGCTCAGCAAGAGGGAGGCTACAATGCTCAGCAAGATGAAGGCTACCATGCTCAGCAAGAGGAGGGCTACCATGCTCAGCAAGAGGAAGGCTACCATGCTCAGCAAGAGGGAGGCTACCATGCTCATCAAGAGGAAGGCTACCATGCTCAGCAAGAGGAGGGCTACCATGCTCAGCAAGAGGAAGGCTACCATGCTCAGCAAGAGGAAGGCTACCATGCTCAGCAAGAAGGAGGCTACCATGCTCATCAAGAGGGAGGCTACCATGCTCAGCAAGAGGAAGGCTACCATGCTCAGCAAGAGGAAGGCTACCATGCTCAGCAAGAGGGAGGCTACCATGCTCAGCAAGAGGGAGGCTACCATGCTCAGCAAGAGGGAGGCTACCATGCTCAGCAAGAGGAAGGCTACCATGCTCAGCAAGAGGGAGGCTACCATGCTCAGCAAGAGGAGGGCTACCATGCTCAGCAAGAGGGAGGCTACCATGCTCAGCAAGAGGGAGGCTACCATGCTCAGCAAGAGGAGGGCTACCATGCTCAGCAAGAGGAAGGCTACCATGCTTAGCAAGAGGGAGGCTATCATGCTCAGCAAGAGGAGGGCTACCATGCTCAGCAAGAGGAAGGCTACCATGCTCAGCAAGAGGAGGCTACCATGCTCAGCAAGAGGAGGCTACCATGCTCAGCAAGAGGAAGGCTACCATGCTCAGCAAGAGGGAGGCTACCATGCTCAGCAAGAGGAGGGCTACCATGCTCAGCAAGAGGGAGGCTACCATGCTCAGCAAGAGGAAGGCTACCATGCTCAGCAAGAGGAGGCTACCATGCTCAGCAAGAGGAGGCTACCATGCTCAGCAAGAGGGAGGCTACCATGCTCAGCAAGAGGGGGGCTACCATGCTCAGCAAGAGGAGGGCTACCATGCTCAGCAAAGAGGAAGGCTACCATGCTCAGCAAGAGGAGGCTACCATGCTCAGCAAGAGGGAGGCTACCATGCTCAGCAAGAGGGAGGCTACCATGCTCAGCAAGAGCAAGGAGGCTACCATGCTCAGCAAGAGGGGGCTACCATGCTCAGCAAGAGGAGGGCTACCATGCTCAGCAAGAGGAGGCTACCATGCTCAGCAAGAGGGAGGCTACCATGCTCAGCAAGAGGAGGCTACCATGCTCAGCAAGAGGGAGGCTACCATGCTCAGCAAGAGGAGGCTACCATGCTCAGCAAGAGGAGGCTACCATGCTCAGCAAGAGGAGGCTACCATGCTCAGCAAGAGGAGGCTACCATGCTCAGCAAGAGGGAGGCTACCATGCTCAGCAGAGGGAGGCTACCATGCTCAGCAAGAGGGAGGCTACCATGCTCAGCAGAGGAGGCTACCATGCTCAGCAAGAGGAGGCTACCATGCTCAGCAGCTACCATGCTCAGCAAGAGGGAGGCTACCATGCTCAGCAAGAGGGGCTACCATGCTCAGCAAGAGGGAGGCTACCATGCTCAGCAAGAGGGAGGCTACCATGCTCAGCAAGAGGGAGGCTACCATGCTCAGCAAGAGGGGGGCTACCATGCTCAGCAAGAGGAGGCTACCATGCTCAGCAAGAGGGAGGCTACCATGCTACCAGCAAGAGGAGGCTACCATGCTCAGCAAGAGGAGGCTACCATGCTCAGCAAGAGGGAGGGCTACCATGCTCAGCAAGAGGAGGCTACCATGCTCAGCAAGAGGAGGCTACCATGCTCAGCAAGAGGAGGCTACCATGCTCAGCAAGAGGAGGCTACCATGCTCAGCAAGAGGGAGGCTACCATGCTCAGCAAGAGAGGCTACCATGCTCAGCAAGAGGAGGCTACCATGCTCAGCAAGAGGGAGGCTACCATGCTCAGCAAGGGAGGCTACCATGCTCAGCAAGAGGGAGGCTACCATGCTCAGCAAGAGGGAGGCTACCATGCTCAGCAAGAGGAAGGCTACCATGCTCAGCAAGAGGGAGGCTACCATGCTCAGCAAGAGGGAGGCTACCATGCTCAGCAAGAGGGAGGCTACCATGCTCAGCAAGGGAGGCTACCATGCTCAGCAAGAGGAGGCTACCATGCTCAGCAAGAGGAGGGCCACCATGCTGCTCAGCAAGAGGAGGCTACCATGCTCAGCAAGAGGAGGCTACCATGCTCAGCAAGAGGAGGCTACCATGCTCAGCAAGAGGGAGGCTACCATGCTCAGCAAGAGGAGGCTACCATGCTCAGCAAGAGGAGGCTACCATGCTCAGCAAGAGGGAGGCTACCATGCTACCATGCTCAGCAAGAGGGAGGCTACCATGCTCAGCAAGAGGGAGGCTACCATGCTCAGCAAGAGGAGGCTACCATGCTCAGCAAGAGGAGGCTACCATGCTCAGCAAGAGGGAGGCTACCATGCTCAGCAAGAGGAGGCTACCATGCTCAGCAAGAGGGAGGCTACCATGCTCAGCAAGAGGAGGCTACCATGCTCAGCAAGAGGAGGCTACCATGCTCAGCAAGAGGAGGGCTACCATGCTCAGCAAGAGGAGGCTACCATGCTCAGCAAGAGGAGGCTACCATGCTCAGCAAGAGGAGGCTACCATGCTCAGCAAGAGGAGGCTACCATGCTCAGCAAGAGGAGGCTACCATGCTCAGCAAGCTACCATGGGAGGCTACCATGCTCAGCAAGAGGGAGGCTACCATGCTCAGCAAGAGGGAGGCTACCATGCTCAGCAAGAGGGAGGCTACCATGCTCAGCAAGAGGAGGCTACCATGCTCAGCAGAGGGAGGCTACCATGCTCAGCAAGAGGAGGCTACCATGCTCAGCAAGAGGGAGGCTACCATGCTCAGCAAGAGGGAGGCTACCATGCTCAGCAAGAGGGAGGCTACCATGCTCAGCAAGAGGGAGGCTACCATGCTCAGCAAGAGGGAGGCTACCATGCTCAGCAAGAGGGAGGCTACCATGCTCAGCAAGAGGGAGGCTACCATGCTCAGCAAGAGGAGGCTACCATGCTCAGCAAGAGGGAGGCTACCATGCTCAGCAAGAGGAGGCTACCATGCTCAGCAAGAGGAGGCTACCATGCTCAGCAAGAGGGAGGCTACCATGCTCAGCAAGAGGAGGCTACCATGCTCAGCAAGAGGAGGCTACCATGCTCAGCAAGAGGGAGGCTACCATGCTCAGCAAGAGGGAGGCTACCATGCTCAGCAAGAGGAGGCTACCATGCTCAGCAAGAGGAAGGCTACCATGCTCAGCAAGAGGAGGCTACCATGCTCAGCAAGAGGGAGGCTACCATGCTCAGCAAGAGGAGGCTACCATGCTCAGCAAGAGGAGGCTACCATGCTCAGCAAGAGGGAGGCTACCATGCTCAGCAAGAGGGGAGGCTACCATGCTCAGCAGGCTACCATGCTCAGAGGGAGGCTACCATGCTCAGCAAGAGGGAGGCTACCATGCTCAGCAAGAGGAGGCTACCATGCTCAGCAAGGAGGGCTACCATGCTCAGCAAGAGGAGGGCTACCATGCTCAGCAGAGGAGGCTACCATGCTCAGCAAGAGGGAGCTACCATGCTCAGCAAGAGGGGGGCTACCATGCTCAGCAAGAGGGAGGCTACCATGCTCAGCAAGAGGGAGGCTACCATGCTCAGCAAGAGGGAGGCTACCATGCTCAGCAAGAGGAGGCTACCATGCACAGCAAGAGGGAGGCTACCATGCTCAGCAGGAGGAGGCTACCTCAGCAAGAGGGGGCTACCATGCTCAGCAAGAGGGAGGCTACCATGCTCAGCAAGAGGAGGCTACCATGCTCAGCAAGAGGGAGGCTACCATGCTCAGCAAGAGGAGGGCTACCATGCTCAGCAAGAGGAGGCTACCATGCTCAGCAGGCTACCATGCTCAGCAAGAGGAGGCTACCATGCTCAGCAAGAGGGAGGCTACCATGCTCAGCAAGAGGAGGGGGCTACCATGCTCAGCAAGAGGGAAGGCTACCATGCTCAGCAAGAGGAGGAGGCTACCATGCTCAGGAAGAGGAAGGCTACCATGCTCAGCAAGAGGAGGCTACCATGCTCAGCAAGAGGAGGCTACCATGCTCAGCAAGAGGAGGCTACCATGCTCAGCAAGAGGAGGCTACCATGCTCAGCAAGAGGAGGGCTACCATGCTCAGCAAGAGGAGGGCTACCATGCTCAGCAAGAGGAGGGCTACCATGCTCAGCAAGAGGAGGCTACCATGCTCAGGCTACCATGCTCAGCAAGAGGAGGCTACCATGCTCAGCAAGAGAGGAGGCTACCATGCTCAGCAAGAGGAGGCTACCATGCTCAGCAAGAGGGAGGCTACCATGCTCAGCAAGAGGGAGGCTACCATGCACAGCAAGAGGGAGGCTACCATGCTCAGCAAGAGGAGGCTACCATGCTCAGCAAGAGGGGGCTACCATGCTCAGCAAGAGGGAGGCTACCATGCTCAGCAAGAGGAGGCTACCATGCTCAGCAAGAGGAGGGCTACCATGCTCAGCAAGAGGAGGCTACCATGCTCAGCAAGAGGAGGGCTACCATGCTCAGCAAGAGGGAGGCTACCATGCTCAGCAGGGAGAGCAAGGGAGGGCTACCATGCTCAGCAAGAGGAGGCTACCATGCTCAGCAAGAGGGAGGCTACCATGCTCAGCAAGAGGAGGGCTACCATGCTCAGCAAGAGGAGGCTACCATGCTCAGCAAGAGGAGGCTACCATGCACAGCAAGAGGGGGCTACCATGCTCAGCAAGAGGGGGCTACCATGCTCAGCAGCACCATGCTCAGCAAGAGGGAGGCTACCATGCTCAGCAAGAGGAGGCTACCATGCTCAGCAAGAGGAGGGCTACCATGCTCAGCAAGAGGAGGGCTACCATGCTCAGCAAGAGGAGGCTACCATGCTCAGCAAGAGGAAGGCTACCATGCTCATCAAGAGGGAGGCTACCATGCTCAGCAAGAGGGAGGCTACCATGCTCAGCAAGAGGGAGGCTTCCATGCTCAGCAAGAGGGAGGCTACCATGCTCAGATAAAGGGAGGCTACCATGCTCAGCAAGGAGAGGCTGCCATGCTCAGCAAGAGGAAGGCTACCATGCTCAGCAAGAGGGAGGCTACCATGCTCAGCAAGAGGGAGGCTACCATGCTCAGCAAGAGGGAGGCTACCATGCTCAGCAAGAGGGAGGCTACCATGCTCAGCAAGGGGGAGGCTACCATGCTCAGCAAGAGGAAGGCTACCATGCTCAGCAAGAGGGAGGCTACCATACTCAGCAAGAGGGAGGCTACCATGCTCAGCAAGAGAGGCTACCATGCTCAGATAGAGGGCGGCTACCATGCTCAGCAAGAGGGAGGCTACCATGCTCAGATAGAGGGAGGCTACCATGCTCAAAAAGAGGGAGGCTACCATGCTCAGATAAAGGGAGGCTACCATGCTCAGCAAGAGGGAAGCTACCATGCTCAGCAAGAGGAAGGCTACCATGCTCAGCAAGAGGAGGGCTACCATCTTTAGCAAGAGGAAGGCTACCATGCTCAGCAAGAGAGAGGCTACCGTGCTCAGCAAGAGGGAGGCTACCGTGCTGAGCAAGAGGGAGGCTACCATGCTCAGCAAGAGAGAGGCAACCACTTCGTATCTGAACACAAAACTTTTGACTTAAAGAACTGACTGGAGCTATGGCTGCTAAACCACGGTGGTGTATTTACATGTCTTTGATCTTGACCACCGTCAGTGGATAATGGACTCTTAAAAGTATTGCAAGCATGGGAACATGCGTGCAAACCGAGTTTCACAAATCATATTTGTCCAGCCCCCTGTGACGACCAAAAATCTTATCCAGACAACAGTGACAATTACTTGATTTGCCCCGACAAGACAACTTTCTTTTCAGCAAAATTTGTATTGCATATATACAAAGAATTCCCTGGGCAACCTTATTACTTTCAAGGCAACCACATACTGTACTCCGGCCTAAGGGTAAGGGGCAACCTTATTTACTTTCAGGGCAACCACATACTGTACTCTGGCCTGGGGGTAAGGGGCAACCTTATTTACTTTCAAGGTAACCACATACTGTACTCTGGCCTCGGGGTAAAGGAAAACCTTATTTACTTTCAGGGCAACCACATACTGTACTCTGGATTGGGGGTAAGAGGAAACCTTATTTAATTTCAAAGCAACCACATACTGTACTCTGGCCTTGGGGTCAGGGGCAACCTTATATTACTTTCAGGGCAACCGCATACTATACTCCAGCCTGGGGGTAAAGGAAAACCTTATTTACTTTCAGGGCAACCACATACTGTACTCTGGATTTGGGGGTAAGAGGCAACCTTATTTAATTTCAAGGCAACCACATACTGTACTCTGGCCTTGGGGTCAGGGGCGACCTTATTTACTTTCAGGGCAACCACATACTATACTCCAGCCTGGGGGTAAAGGAAAACCTTATTTACTTTCAGGGCAACCACATACTGTACTCTGGATTTGGGGGTAAGAGGCAACCTTATTTAATTTCAAGGCAACCACATACTGTACTCTGGCCTTGGGGTCAGGGGCGACCTTATTTACTTTCAGGGCAACCACATACTGTAGGGGGGGGGGCAAGTTAATTTGTGGTTAATATATCAATTGGTGTCACTAAAGAATTTCACATCATTGGTATTATTGGAATTACCATCCACTTCTTTTAATTTGTATAAATAGATAACTAAATTTATTACTTACCACATTAAGGAAGAAATCTACATGGGGTCTTTTGTAAACAAAAAATCTTTCTGGAAGACCATCTATGGTTACCTGTGACAAAAGAACAAAAATAAATAGAGACCACTTACATATTTGCAACGTATGTTTTTTTATTAACTTATTTCTATACATACGATTACTGTAACATTAATTACTGGACAACGCTAGTCCATCATTATCCAAAACAACTCAATGTAAAATTAATATTGCTTGAAAGTATCAAGTTAAGGTTTGGTTTGTTAATGTTTAATGACACCGCGACAGTCAGAGTCAAATATGCCAAGAGGGTGTAAATAAATAATGGTGTAAGAGAAAGGATAGTGAAGAGATGGAAGGTTTGTAAGGGAGATAAAGGGGAAAAGCTAAATGTGGGAGAAAAAGTTAGGTGAAAAGAAAGAGGTGTATAAGCTTAGGTGTAGAAGGGAAGGAGGGGAGGAGATTATATGTGGTGGGAGAGGTTAGAACCAAAAGAAAATTAGAAGCTGTTAAAATATGTTATCTGGTCTACAGTCTACCAAACACCCTACTGCACAGATATATGCATATAGACCATTAGTGATGGTACCAGACCATTAGTAATGGTTCCAGACCATTAGCGATGGTACCAGCATGTTACAGCTTCCTGTCAGAGACCTTTAACCCCCGTGTGTAAAACATTTTTGGAATTTTATCACTTCTGCTGGGCAAATCGTGGCATCACAGGATTACCACAATTATGAACTATTCAACTGAATTCCAATTCTTTCCCACAACTTCTATGTCAAAGTCAACATTGATACATTCTTTACTAACTCTGGGCGTCTTTGATATTGTGTATTTTTCTTTTGTGGTTAATTTAGGCTTTTTATGGGCGTGGCTAACCCTTCTTAGCAGGTCATCGTGCTATGTTATGTTACGACTCTCTACGTAAGTCTGTCACATTACTTTTACAGGACAGAGTGATATAGCAGTACATATAACTTACACTATGCACATTCAAGCAGCTACCAAATTATTTTTGAAAATTAATCACTCTCCGGGCCTGAATTATACAGTAGTCATTTTCATCACTTTACAGGAATTAAAAAGGGTGGGGAGGGGGGGGGATGGTACTACTTTCAAAAGTTGTTTAACTTCGGTTGCTTAACTTCCAAGGGTAAAAGCGTGTCATATAAAATTACTCAATAAGCTCCCTTTTACTTCTCAGACATCTTGGGCATATAGAAGAAATGATTCATTTCCTGTACGTTATTCAAACTGTGCCCAAAAGCAATTAAATTTTGTGTCATCTTTTGTTTTTGCCAGATTTTTTGCCAGATATACCCTCACCAACCCATCCACCTTTTAATTGCAGGACCTTATCAGAAGTCTCACTCTTGTCACTATATAAATATTTGTCGAAAGCAAAAACTCTGGAAAAATCCTGTTGATATATTTTTCATTTCAAACATTGTGCGAGTGTGTTGAAAAGTGACTTCACAGTGTACAGTGTGATGTCAGCAAGGCAAATCCGAGACAAATTGTTTTAATTAAAAATTAATTGCCTCTTCCTAAATGACTGGAAGCATTTTCTCTTCATTTATTGAGATAGGGTATAACATGCACTTTATAAGAACATGTTTTGCCCACTTGTTCATAAACCTTACACTTTAAGTAATTTTTTTAATTTTATTTATAGAAACACTGTACTTAAGAATATCTTTGAAATACAATGACTCGTAAGCAGAAAAAAATAACATGATTTTTACACCAAATTGTTTTAATATTCCGTTATCATATAAAGTAACCTATGAAAATTCACAGGAATATTCCTTTTAAGGAATATTCCCATGTTTTTAAAGAAATATTCCCATGTTTTACAGGGATATTTCCATGTTTTTAAAGAAATATTCCCATGTTTTTTTTTATAACATTTCATAAAGAGAAAAGTTTTAAAAACAATTTAGTACAAAAATCATGTTGTTATGTTATTCCTACCAGGAGATATTCAAATTGCAAAGTTTACAAAAAATGCCAATAAACGAATAGAAAACGGCTCGGTATGACATCATAGCAACAAATTCTCCCACAAACATGATGTATTTCATTCAAATCTATCATCCTTTTTTATTAGTAAAACCTGCTAGAAAAATATACCCTACTTCAATAACTTTTGGAAAATTGTTTCTAATCACAGAAACAACCAATTAACATTCAAAGAAATACATAAACATTTGCAATGGAATTGTCTCTATGACATCATCAAACACGAATTCATCATACTGTACAAAAATTTAAAATGCAATTGGAAAATCTTTAAAGTTCTATAACTTCTGAACGGAATATGATATCAACCTGATTTTTTGTAGCAAATTGGCTCTAAAAGTATGCTCTTTCAAATACAAATTTTACATAAAAAAACCCATGGGAATATTACAAAAAACCATGGGAATATTACAAAAAACATTGGAATATTACAAAAAACCATGAGAATATTGCACAAAAAAAAAAAAAATGGGAATATTAAAAAACCATGGGAATATAACAACAACAACAATAACCATGGGAATATTCCTTTAATTACACAGCTTTTACAATTCAAATGATTGATAAAATATATTTGTTCATTAGTTTTTCTTTTGGTGTATGGATGGGATTTTATTGTATATACTCAGCTTGACGGTGCAGTTTGAGTGAGTTTCTGCTCCATTAGACCCTGTGTTCACATTAGTTTTCAAAATTTGATTTGAAGAGGGGGAGGCGTCCCACATGTATATTTTTTTGAAGAGGGATTCAATTAAATTAAGGGGGATGCTAAAATATTCCAAAATCTAGAGTTTTCTTTGACATTATTACTTAGTGGCCAAGCAATTCTATTTCTCACATGGCATACACTGCACTCTATACAATGTAGCAGATTTACACGACATGATCCTGTTACTATTAAGTGTTGTGTATTCATCACACTCATCGCATGCGACCATCCAACACTCGGATTGAGAGGCCTGTACTGGACCTGTTTTTGAGTTCCTTTAGCCAACTAACATAGAAGTGTTCCAGTGCAGGGTGAAGGTAAAAAAAAAATTAATACTATTTACTGCATTTTAAAATTTCATTAATGCCTTAACAATCATGGCCTAAGCTGTAGCATTACTAACGCTTAGTATGAAGTAGTTGCGCGAACATATTCCTTGTGTATTAGTTTTGGATCATTAAGTTTTCTTTGCGGAAATAACACAATCGTGCATCTTAATATGAACTGGCTAGACCCCTCCCCCCCCTCCCCCAACAAAAAGAAAAGAAAAAAAGTTGACCAAGGATATACCTGTTTACTAAATTGTAAAAGGCAAAGATAAATAATAAAATAAAATTTAGGTTAGCTTGCAATTTTGCTCTCCAAAAGTCACTTATCAAAAAACTACTTTGCTTAAAAAATTTGTTCCATTTTTCTACCAACTTTTACCTGCTTATAGACTATAGACTTAATGAAAGATAAATCCGATCAAAACAATTCTTTATTACATTTTAATGTTCATCTATAGGATAATATGAAAGAATATGTGACCATATATTGCCCATATTTCAAACAAACAAAATCCTTAACATCCCCTCCGAAGGACGGTGTGCGCCATTCAACCATTGTCACTTTTCTCAACAGCTGAATGAGGAGTAGGAGCTGCAGACGAAATGCTTCTGCTTTGATGTACGGCGTATCTGTCTGCATAGCTGTGGAAAAATAAAGTTAAACCTGACCGAGGCTTGAACCCGGGACCTCCAGCATCTCAGTCGTGCGCTCTGCCAACTGAGCTACCTATTCTCGTAAAATCACAATAAAATCTGCAACCACAAACTTATATACAGTATTTGAATACCTCTGATACCTTTGGCAGGGAGTGCGGAAGCATTGTTGTAAGTAGGAAAGTGCACCAGGCCCCACCACCACTGGCAGCGCTAAGTGTACAGTTTGTTTGTTTGTTTGATGAGGGCTTAACGGCACCACGACAACGAGGGTCAAATTGTGCCTGAGAGGTCAGATCATTCTAGAGGTAGGAAGGAAAGGAAACAGGAGGAGAATGAAAGAAATTCAAGAGCAGAAAGCTGTGATCGAGAGGGGAGGTGCATGGTTGAAACAAAAACAAAGTAGAGAGGGGGTGAAAGAGGAGAATTAAATATGGTTGTAGAGGAACAGAGAGGGGGTGGAAGAGAAGAATTACATATGGTTGTAGAGGGAAGCTACTTACTTTAAGTACAAAATCTGGAGGTGTGGTTGGCTTCTTAGGTCTCCTCTTTCCCACGTGTTGTGAATGGACTAACGTTTCGTCCAAATCTAATATCATGACTTTTCTTTTAACTAATTCTGCAGAGAGAAAGAAAGAAATAGCATGATGAAATTGAAAGGAGATCTTTTGAAAATGTACAATACAAAATGTTCAAACATTAATACGTCCATGTCTAATTCCGTTAAAAAGATGTTCAAGTTTATTGTTCTGTATTATTTGTGTATTGTAGAAATGACTGGTGCGGACAATCAAGGGTGGTTTGTTTGTTTGATGAGGGCTTAACGGCACCACAGCGAGGGTCAAATTGTGCCTGAGAGGTTAGATCATTTTAGAGGTAGAAAGAAAAGAAAAAAAAGGAGTTATTGAGAGAAATACAAAAACTAAAAAACAGAAAGCCGGGATCGAGAGAGGAGGTGCAGGGGTGATACAAATAAAGTAAAGAGAGGGGGTGAGAGAGGAGGACTAAATATGGTTGTAGAGGGAAGCATGATGAAGGAAGGAGATAATTTTATCCGGAGGGTTTTTCTGGAAGAACTTGGCAATTGAGTTGGGGGGAGCGAGGGAACCTCTGGGAAGGTTGTACAGGCAAGCAAGAAAAACGTGATGGACTGTGAGGGTGCAATGGCAATTGTTGCAGAGGTGGTTGGGGGAGCCAATAAGGAGGTGGGAGTGAGTGAGGTGGGTGTGACCTATTCTAAGATGGGTAATATGAACATTGTCGACACAAGAGAGGTTGTAAGCGGTGGGTTTGATCGGAATGGTGGGCTGGATGACGTGGAGTTTGTTATCAATTTGGGAGTCCCATTTGGGTTTGCCAGCGGTCACGAACAAGGAAAGCAATAAGCGGTTTGATGTCAGAAAGGATTTTGGGAAATAGGGTAGGGGGAGGGGAGGTTGAGGGTAAGCTTAGCGGCTGCATCAGCCCTGTCATTGCCAGGGATGCCAACATGGCTGGGTATCCAGAAGAAAAGATTGGCACACCCCACTCCCTCTCCACTTCTCCCGTTTAAAATATTAGGGGGAATGACTGAAAAACAAAAGTTAACAAGAACAAATTCCTTTAGCACAACCAAACTTTAAAGGAACACTAGACCGAAATGTGAGGGCGCTCGTTTTTGTGAATTTCACAAATATATTATCCACAACAGATTGATAAACTGCATACCGCCATAGGCCACAGACTAATTTCTATACTGCTGGGTGCTAGATAAGCATTCAATTTTTGGGGGAACCCCCCTTCAAATACGCACTCACTTTTCGGTCTAGTGCTCCTTTAGGTAAAACAATACAATTATTGTTATTTTTTAACGCCAGTTACATTCTTCAACCTTTAACCCCGTGCCCAAAATAAAATGTCTTTTTACTAATTTATGCAAAGAACAAGAAAGAAGTTTTCTTTGAAAATTAATTGCCTCTTCCCTAATTACTGGAAGCATTGTTTATTTCTTGAGATCCATGGGAATTACATGCACTTTAATGGTGCATTTGAGAGGTGCTGTGGCTCAGTGTTTAAGGAGTCATGCTCGTACTCGAAAGGCACAGGGTTTGATTCCCGCTGTGAGCGCTGCATTGTGTCCTTGAGCAAGACACTTTACTTGCTTCAGTCCACTCAGCTGTTAAATGAGTACTAGCACTGGTGGGGAGAAAATCTGCGATGGACTGGCATCCCGTCCAGGGGGAATCATGTACTCTTATCCGCTTGCGCCATTGAAACCAGGAATAAGCACCGGTTCGATGAGCCTGATGGCTTGATGGAATTAGCTTTAGCTATAAATGTACTTTGCTTATCTACTCACGAACCTTACTCTCTAACTATAAGTAAAACATTTTATTTGTTTTAAAGATGTTTGTTTAAACGGCACTTTGTTTGTTTGATGAAGGCTTAACAGCACTTTGTTTGTGTGATGAATGCCTTACGGCACTTTGTTTGTTTGATGAAGGCTTAACGGCACTTTGTTTGCTTGATGAAGGCTTAAAGGCACTTTGTTTGTTTGATGAAGGGCTTAAAGGCACTTTGTTTGTTTGATGAAGGCCTAAATGCACTTTGTTTGTTTGAAGGCTTAACGGCACTTTGTTTGTTTGATGAAGGCTTAAAGGCACTTTGTTTGTTTGATGAAGGCTTAAAGGCACTTTGTTTGTTTGATGAAGGCTTAACGGCACTTTGTTTGTTTGATGAAGGTTTAACGGCACTTTGTTTGTTTGATGAAGGCTTAAAGGCACTTTGTTTGTTTGATGAAGGCTTACGACACTTTGTTTGTTTGATGAAGGCTTAACGGCACTTTGTTTGTTTGATGAAGGCTTAACGGCACCACAACAGCGAGGGTTAAATGGTAGGAAGAAAAGAAAATAGGAGTCTGAGAGAAGTATGGGGACTAATAGCCAGGAAGCTGGGGTGCCAAAAAAGGCAAAAGTAGGTAGAGGGGGGAGGGGGGGAGGGGACAGGAGGACTAAATATGGTTGCAGAGGGAGGCATGCTGAAGAAAGGAAATAATTTTATCCAGAGGTTTTTTTTTTGAAAGAGCTCGATAATGGAGTTGTGAGGGGTGAGAAAATCTCTAGGAAGGTTGTACAGGGGGCAAGCAAGGAGGATGTGGTGGACTGTGAGGGGGCCCACTTTTCCAAAGAATTTGTTAAAATCAGTACACTTTGGGGAAAATTTGCCTTAGTATCCCCCAACTTTTTGGAATAAGAAACCATGTTCGCCCCTCTTTCCAAATGAGAATTATGGCCCTGGCTCTTATTTCACTTCAAAACACTGGGCGAAGTGTTGTCCAGAGGAAATTTGTCAGATTATTTCATCAAACATGATAGAGAAAATCAACATCACGATTGATTATCTTGAACGAAACTATTCCTATTAAAGGAGCTGGCGGCAGCAAAGTAAGGGCGTTAGTTTTTGCTAATTTATGTAGATTTTACCCAATAGAAGTTGCATCACATGGTCTGCTTTTTACAGAAATTTTCATCCATCGCGAGCAAGCAAACAAATTCCAAAAAGTTAATGGGAAAACACGTACAAATTTCTAATACTCCTGTCGGGATTTAGTAATGTTTATGATATTCCGTACTGCAAAGGTAATCGATTTAGTGTGAGACTCTACGTAAATACGCCTTCACTTTTCGGCCCCAGCTCCATTAGGGTTAACTGTTAGGGAGACCTGAAATGTATTGTTTTGCTGAACAAAAGCATTGGTAACTTATTTGAGATAGATCTCTAAAATCTTATTATTATTCTTTTCCTCCCCACATTTTTTTCTTTTTCCGAAACAGGTTTTCCAAGTTTTCCAAAATAGGGCATACAAATTAAGATAGAGTACAATTGTAAACTTTGTCATAGGAATTTTGTGCCATTTTCCTTGCCAAAGTTTCATCTAGACCAACCACAGACCTTTAAAGCTCATATTTACATACATTCCAATCCTTTACCCATATGCTTTACAAAACTTCAAAATTTGAAAATAAAATAAAACAACTTCTTTAAGGACAGTAGCTAATTAAAGGAGACACAAAGTCTGGCATAATCCTTTGTTCCTGTATGATAGAAATAAAATATAACAAACATAGTCCCATACCTCCCAAAACAATCGAACAGCTTTTGTGTAATTATTAAAAACTTTAACCCTTGGAGTCCCTGGACATGCACTTTTCAAAAAATTATTTATCTTGTCAAACAGGGCCAGAGCAGTGATTCTGTTATCATTTGAAATAGCTCGAATAGTGCTTTCAGAAAATGTAACTTTTTGATGGGGTTATGTTGAAGATTTTGAGAAAAATGGGTTGAAATAGAGAGAGAAAAAAATTTAATGAACAAAATTTAACAAAAAGATGATTAAGGAACTTGCTTTTGCCTGAAAACCTGTGATGAGGAACTGTCAAAGACATCAATGCATCCAATTCTGGTTGAGTTTTTGACTGACCCTATCCTATAATTAATATCCTTTATGATCAAAAAGTTGTGCAAAATATTATGATTTTTGGCCTTTTTGAGATCAAAATATGGCAAAAATTGTAGTTTCTGATCGCAATGCCACACTGTAGTATATCGTCAATAAGCTTATTTCACATATTTTCAGACAAAGCAATTATCACCTCTTTGTTCATAGTGCAATTTAAGTAAACCCACACACTGTGTAAGACATACTATACTGTACCCAGTCTAGTGCAGCGGTTAGCGTGAGTGAAGTTCACGTGAATGGCCCGGGTTCGAAAACCGAGCTGGATGCGCAGCTTTGTTTTTCCGCGAGTAATTACAGAGATGATTAAATGTTTACATGTATTTTCATTATTTTTGCATGTTTTGCTTTAAAAAAAAAAAAAATGGTATCATTGGAAAGAATATTTCACAAACATTCTTAATATATGTAAAAAAATCCTCCATAAGTCCTCAATCCTCAACAAAATTGAGCAATTTTTACCTAATTTTGCCTAAAATTTGCATATTTATGTCGATATTTCCCAACATTTTTCAATATTTTGACTTTTTTATTGAAAACTTTATTGTCTTAGCAGCATTCATATAAACCAAACTTGTAGTGGTATAAAATGAAAGAAAAGTTGTAAAAATTAATTTTGTAAAAAGTTCTGAAAAATTGCAGTCGTCTTTTTAACACACTGGGGCTCGAAGAGTTAATGAGCACTGCTACTATGAAAGCCACCATTTTGATTTTACAACAAGCAGTAAGTGATGTCATCAGCCCAGCAGGATGTTGGAATGCTTTGTATTTCTTTATAATCTACCTCAAGTTTTCAAGCGTATAAAAGGGTCAAGGACACGTTTGTGTACACATGAAATGATCAAAACATACTGTTAAAACTTTGCGTCGCATCATTTTGCAATACATGATGAAGAAACACATTATAATCCTTTTGTCCTTGTTGGAGAAATTATATCATCATGCACAAGATTTCGATACAGAATCAAGCAAAATGGCAGCCTTTTGACTTCAAACATGAAATAATGATTGTATCAGACTTCATACCCCCTTTAAACATAAACGATATCGAAACTTTGTGCACGTACAGTTGAGTGGAAAGTCAAATTGGCAAACGCATTTCTAAAAATTGCTCGAGATAATGACTGTAACAAAAATAACCCGGTATGTCACTTCAATTGGCATCCGCTTTATTGACTATACTATCAGTGCGATATTTAAATTCAAAAGTGTTCGAAGTCCGATTGAATATTTCGGTATATCATGACAGATCTTAACCAAACAAATTTATACAGTACATATTTGTTTTAATTAAGCACACTTAGTGTGCACTTTCTTTAATGTAGAGTATACAGTAAATTATGCTTATTATTATTATTATGCTTATTATTATTATCATTATTATACCGAATATTATAGTGCTAAAATTCATGAAGAAAAAAACATGCTTATAAGCACTGTACATGAAATATAATATAAATTAATATAATTAGAAGTTATAGTTCATATGCTAACTTAAATAGCTGGTTTTTAATAAAGATTTAAAAGTGTTCAAATCTGAACAGTCTCGGACATCACTTGAAAGGTTGTTCTAGAGTGCCGATGCTATTGTTCTAAAAGATTTGTCACCATAACTGACAATTTTTGTTCGTGGTACCACGAGACTTGAAGATCTACATGACCCGAGTGCACGCGCTGGAGAATACAGTTTAATTATATTTGTCATATAAGAAGGTGATAAGCCACATAGTGCCCAAAAAGTGTGCACGATGACCTTGTACTTAATACGGTAACCCACGGGAATCCAGAGGAGCTCCTTCAGCACAGGTGTAATGTGTTCAGATCTTATCAACTTAACAATTATCACCCCTGAAGAATAAGTTTTAAATGCCAAGTATGGGTCTGCATGAGTCTTTTCAATTCTACAATACAAGTATCATTAGTGTGTGGTTATTATGACTATGGCTAAAAATCTTTTAAATATCCCAAAATTTTAAGGGATACATATTTCAGTAACTACATTTTGTGATTCAATTTCATCATTTTTTTTTTTTTTTTTTTTACACAATGATTAGTTTAAAAACAAGTGAAACATAATTATTAACCCTTTACAGTATATTAAAGGAATATTTCCATAGATTTTCATTTTTTCATATTTGATAGAGACAAATTTTACAGACAAAGTAGTGAAAAAACTATGTTGATATCTTATACCGTTTAGAAGTTATGAAATTTTAAAGTATTTTTGAATTTGGACAAAAGTGACTGATTGGCAACATCTGTGATGTCATAGAGACAATTTAAACAAAATGTTTTTTGTATTTCTTTAAAAAGATTTGGATTTTTCTATCATTGTAAATGTGATGTACACCAAGAAAAAAACAAAATATTTTCTTGTAAATTATATATTCCACCCTACCTCTGTAATGAATCAAAAATGGTATTCGATAATGTAAAAAAAAGTGTGATTAAATTGATAGAAAATACATAAGAAATATGCTGCAATCGCCTTGACAACATTTCACCAGGACATTCTGTACGAGGTGTTTTTAAGAACATTTTTCTACTCTTTAAATTGTTATAACTTCTACACGGAATAAGATATTAACAGTTTTTTCACCACTTTTACTTTGTTTCTATAAATTTTCTCTATCATATATAAAAAAAATGAAAATCCATGGGAATATTCCTTTAACCTCATGGGCAAATAAAATGGGAAAATTGTTTTTAATTCACTATGTATTCATAAGTCTGAGTGGACGGAATAAGCAAAAAAAGGAACAACGTTTAGAGTTTGGATTGACTGATTGCGTGATCTGTGTGCTTAAATTGGGGGTTTTTCGGAGAGAAGCTCCACCTTGCCCCTGTTTCCTTCTACCCTGCCCCTTGTTTTCAAACACTCGGAATATCAGCAAACATAATAATAACAATCGTTAGCACTGTACTTTACAGACCCCTAGCTTTGCTGTTTCACAGGGGCGGCCCACCGGCCCCTCTGTGGCCTGCCCTGCACCCTGCGGGTCCACGCTGCCCCTCATGATTTTTTTTTTTTAAGATTTAATTTTGTTTTAAACTTAACAATCTTATTTAACCTCAATAAATGAAATACCTTACATGGATACAGAACACAGAATAATAAGCATAGTAAGCAATTGTCCTGTTTGGCTCATGAATGGTCCTTATCAATATCAGTCAGAATAGTTTCATTCTGAGGTATGATTATAGTGAAAATCCCAGAGCTTCTTCACCATGGGATTGAGCCTTAAGGGGGCCCCTGGACTCCATGCCGAAAAGACGAAGCACTTTGCGGGAGCGTGCATTAATGTGCCCCTCAACAAGTCTAGCACCCTGCCCCTTTTTAAATCAAGCAAGTGGTCTGCTTTACATTTAAGGATACAAACACTTTGGCAGCATAAACGAATTAAACACTTTTTTTTTACACTTACACACAGTTGTATGCAAATGAAGGTGCAGTAATTAATGGAGACAAAGTCCTGATACAATCATTATTTTCGATGATAGAGGGTAAAAATCTTAAGCAACTTCCCAAAAACAGCATGTCAAAATCTTATTCCTATCTCAAGTTATTCATGTTTGAAATCGACACATGGAGGCTGCCATTTTGTTCAATTCTGTATTGAATTATTGTGCATGGATGACATAATTTCCCCCAATAGGGACATAAGGAATTTAATGTATTTCTTTGTAAATGTGATTAAAGTTTTTATTCCAAAATGTTGATGTAACACTAGTGCTGTTAATTTGTGATTAATTTACTAAACGTTTAATGCCAAAATTTGCGAGCGTTTAACAATTAATCACAACCAAGCTTCACCCAAAAATCCGTAAAAAAAACTTGTTTGTGGAAGTGGACCTGGCGCAGTTCCCACACTAACAACATACCGTGCATTTTCGGACCACAAATATAGCATAGCATAGCAAAGTTTAACATCCTGAAAGCATCCAGTGCTCGACATTATATCAGGACGGCCACAGCCTTTGATAACCAATTGCGAACTCACTGGTTGCAGACCCACCAGAATACAAACCTGGGACATGCGGGTGAGAAGACAAAGCACTAACCACTACACCACGGAGGTCTTTTATAGGCCAAGAAATATCAATAGGCCAAGAATCTCACCAAATCCAAATATCATGTCTTCAAATTACCCGTTAGGCTGATAAAACTACCTGAAAATAAAGATCCTTGCTTTAGATGACATTCAAAAAGGTGTAGAAAAAAGATATTCATAGAAATGTTGCTACTTAAGGCCTGTAAAATCAGTTTTTAAGTGCGACTACAATTTCAGTTGAATTAAGTTGTGGCCATGATCGTGCCGTAAAAAGTTATAAAATACTGATAATAAAGAAAATAAAGGAATTTGCTTGATTTTTAATGGCCTTTTTATGCATTTTAAGCATAGAGAGGTTTGTTTTCAATACATAGCTCAAACCTTTTAGGTGACTTTTTGAGTTTTTTACGATGTTTTTCAGTGTTACTAATTGTCACTGTACATTAGGCCAACCATACAATATTTACGAGATTAATCGCTTCAAAGTTTTACTAAACGTTTTTGAAGTGTTGCAAGCAATTAGCGATTAATCGCTAATCATCAACAGCACTGTGGCAAATTTCACAGTAATGGGGTCTAAAACACCAGTCATGTAAAGTGCTCATAAAATGCAAAATATTCATCATTTCAATATCAATTGTTTCATCATTATGTCTTGTTTATAGAAAAGATCAAATAACATGATTCCTCTGATAGAGGTCTGAGTTATCATGATATCAAATCATATTTTGAGTGATTATTGGACAGACAGATCTCCATATACTTTAGGCTGTTTATACAATTTATGTCTATCATTTAATATACAACACAACTGAAGCCCATGCATGCACTGTTGAGTGACAGGACATGCAAAATCAATTTTGTCTCCTTAAGTTTGTATGTAATATTGATAAGTTTATGGCATTATGAGCGGTCAGTTGTTTCTTACAAAGTATCCATCCAAAAGTTGAAAAAACATCATCTTTTTGAAATATAAACAATAAACACTGAAATTACTTTTAATTTGGTATACATGTACATTATTAATTAAAAAGTATTTTGCCTAAACTACCAGCAGAAAATTTTCAATGCTTTGCTTATTTGTTAAAATATCACAATAAACATTGCAAACATAACTGTCCGTCTAAGTTCGGTGTTATGTTTGCAATATAGAACATGTAGACTCCTTAATAAAATAAACAGTCAATTTAAAGTAAATTTGAAACAGAGTCCCCAGCTATTTTAAGATGCATGATCCTGTTCTAAAAACATCATCCACACATTTGAAAATTGTATCTACTTTAAAAGAATTCATGTTCAAGCATGTCTGTCCAACTTGTTACAAAATGTAACACGCATTGCAAACATAATCTTGGACGGACACCAGAGAGAATAAGTTATAATAGCAGCCAAAAGAAAATTCAATTACCACTAATAAATATTCTTGACCAGCTTATTGTTTGATACCAGAATAATAAAACTTATTGACAATATACATAAAGGAAAATAATGGTTGTGTAGTGTCCGTCCAAGGTTATGTTTCCAATGCGTGTGTTACATTGTATGTCCACGTTGAAATAGTATGACCATGGCAGATTTCACAGTAAAGGGGTCCAATTGTACTTATTAAATAGAAGTTCAGGTAATAATAATTACTTGATACCAGTATAATAAAACTTATTGATAAAATAGATGAAGAAAATAATGGTTGTTGTGTAGTGTCCATCCAAGGTTATGTTTCCAATGCGTGTGTTACATTGTATGTCCATGTTGAAATAGTATGACCATGGAAGATTTCACAGTAAAGGGGTCCAATTGTACTTATTAAATAGAAGTTCAGGTAATAATAATTACTTGATACCAGTATAATAAAACTTATTGATAAAATAGATGAAGAAAATAATGGTTGTTGTGTAGTGTCCATCCAAGGTTATGTTTCCAATGCCTGTGTTACATTTGTCTGTCCACGTTGAAATAGTATGACCATGGCAGATTTCACAGTAAAGGGGTCCAATTGTACTTATTAAATAGAAGTTCAGGTAATAATAATTACTTGATACCAGTATAATAAAACTTATTGATAAAATAGATAAAGAAAATAATGGTTGTTGTGTAGTGTACGTCCAAGTTTATGTTTCCAATGCGAGTGTTGCATTGTATGTCCATGTTGAAATAGTATGACCATGGAAGATTTCACAGTAAAGGGGTCCAATTGTACCTATCACATAGAAGTTCAGGTAATAATAATTACTTGATACCAGTACAATAAAATTTGCTGATAATATAGATAAAGAAAATTTTGGTTGTTGTGTAGTGTCCGTCCAAGCTTATGTTTGCAATGCCTGTGTTACATTTGTCTGTCCACGTTAAAATAGTATGACTACGGCAGATTTCACAGTAAAGGGGTCAAATTGTACTTATCAAATAGAAGTTCAGGTAATAATAATTGCTTGATACCAGTATAATAAAACTTATTGATTAAATAGATAAAGAAAATAATGGTTGTTGTGTAGTGTCCGTCCAAGATTATGTTTGCAATGCGCGTGTTACATTTGTCTGTCCACGTTGAAATAGTATGACCATGGCAGATTTTACAGTAAAGGGGTCCAATTGTACTTATCAAATAGAAGTTCAGATAATAATAACTGCTTGATACCAGTACAATAAAACTTACTGATAAAATAGACAAAGAAAATAATGTTTGTTGTGTAGTGTCAGTCCAAGATTACCTTGGACAGCCACTACACAACAACCATTATTTTCTTTATCTATTTCATCAATAAGCAATAATGAGCAATATAATAAGCAATAATGTTAGCAATGCGAGTGTTACATGTGTCCGTCCAAGTTTATGTTTGCAATACGCGTGTTACATTTATCCGTCCAAGATTGAGTTTGCAATGCGCGTTACATTTGTCCGTCCAAGTTTATGTTCGCAATGCGCGTTACATTTGTCTGTCCAAGTTTATGTTTGCAATGCGTGTGTTACATTTGTCCGTCCAAGGTTATGTTCGCAATGCGGTGCTACATTTGTTCGTCCAAGGTTATGTTTGCAATGCGCGTGTTACATTAGTCCGTCCAAGATTAAGTTTGCAATGCGCGTGTTACATTTGTCCGTCCAAGGTTATGTTCGCAATGTGCGTGTTACATTTGTCCGTCCAAGTTTATGATTGCAATGCGCATTACATGTGTCCGTCCAAGGTTATGTTCGCAATGCGCTTGTTACATGTGTCAGTCCAAGGTTATGTTTGTAATACGCATGTTACATTTGTCTGTCTAAGTTTATGTTCGCAAGGTGGTGTTACATTTGTCCGTCCAAGTGTTACGTTTGCAGTACAGATGTTTCCCCTAATTTTTTGGTTACTCACAATTAATGTTTGATTTTTATTCTGATATTTTAGGCTACATTTGATATTAACAAAATATGGAAAAACTCAAGTACCTGCCTTTTTGTTATCTTATTTAATGGAATTTTGTCATTTATATTTTGTGAGTTTTGTCCGTCCAAGTCCGTCTCACATATGTTGCATTACACTTTTATTTTCTTACAACCGTTGGTTATTTTATCTCTGCATTTTCACCAATGACAAATGGTATGTCTTAGCATTAAATGGTACTGTAGGTCAATTGTTTTAAACAAAGCATTTTCAATTTTGAGGTATGGGGGGGGGGGGAGCTTTTAAGCCCTTTAATTGTGAAATCTGCCCTGTGTGACACAAAGTTTTAACAGCATAATTTTGATAATTTCATGTAAACAAAAAAAATGTCCTTGGCTCTTACAGAAGAAAAACAATTTTTTATACACTAGAAAACTTGAAGTAGATTTTAAAGAAATACAAAGCATTCCAACATCCTGCTGGGCTGATGACATTATAATCTTACATGTTTTGAAATCAAAATTGCAGCTCCTATGGTACTATTTACTAGTAGCATTAAAGATTTCAATAATTACAACAAATGTGCTAAGACTTCTTCAGGAGGTATGAAACTTGGTCACAAGATTTGTTATTTTTAATTCTTATCATATAAAATAAGGATTATGTCAGACTTTAGGTCTCCTTTAAAATACCTTTTCATTTCACTACAATGGTTCAATTTCACTTGAACTTTGACCACAGAGACTTTGGCCCTATTTGTGACTACACCACATATAGTTGACACTTTTGACAGATACAGTAAACTATCACTGACAGTCTTTACAAAGTCAACAATTGTAACTAATGTAAAGATGTCACGGAATAGTGCGTTTTTACCTTCAAGCTATTAATACATAATAATAATAATTTCATATATAATAACTCATATACACTTGCTTCAAATTGGCCATCTTCTTCATAATGTATACTATACCATTTTTTGTGTTGGTTCAAAATAATACCTATCCCATTCATAATGTATACTATTCAATTTCAGTTCTGTTAATATGCCAGTATAAACTATATAAACATATGAATAAATAAATTTTGTTAGTTTGGGGATCAAGAACATTTTAAGTTGCAGCGGCCAAAGTGTGGAATGGTCTCTCACAAACTGTAAGATCCGCTAGTTACCTGGACAGTTTTAAAACTGGTTTAAAAACTTTCCTTTTCAAAAAACTTTCTTGTTAATGTTGTACTTTGTATGTTTATTCCAGCCTGGGATGAGTTTGAACTGTTTTAACTGGCTTGTTTTTTGCAAAGCGCCATGAGCCCCTTTTGGCAGATACCAGCGCTTTATCAAGTGTACATTATTATTATCATTATTATTATTTGCACTTTTTAAGAATTGTAGTAAAATTGACTTTGCAATTTTACCAAAAGTATACTTTTTCACCAGTTTCTCTCTCTCTTTCTAGGTGCCGAGTCTGGAACAGACATTGGCCCTCCAGTCACTTCTGTTTAGAGCTGAATGCATAAACTTATTGTTACTTAGGCTGTTGTTGGTTTCCCACTTGTTTAAGCTTTGGACATATTTAACTCGCTGCCTTCCTCTGCTTCTTTTGCCCTCAATTTTCCCACATACTGCAAGCTGTCCCAACCCACCTTCCTAATAAACATGCCCAAAAAATTCCACTTGTCTTCTTCTGATGGCATTGAGTAGGAACCTGTCCATGCTTGAAGCTATCAGGACATCATCAATTGTTTTCCTTTCTGTCCAAGATATTTTCAACATTCTCCTAATAAACCACATTTCGGTAGCTTCTAATTTTTTTTTGGTGTCACCGGTAATTGTCCAGCATTCACAGCCACAGAGAAGAGTAGACCATACATATGCCTTCAAGACACAGACTTTCATGTCCATTCCAATATTTCTATTCTTCAGAATTGGATTCATTTTTGTACACATGTCTTTGGCAATTGCAATGCATTCTCTAACTTCATTAATGCACCGACTATCTGATGTTAGTGTGTAGCCCAAGTACTTAAATTGTTGTACTTGTTTAATTAGTCACTTTAAAAAACACTTGGGACATCTTTACAACTTGATATCTGCTGAACGGATTAAGACATCAAATACCTTCTTCAACGTTCTAATGTCATTTTCGGCTCCAACAATTGAAATGAACAATACGTAATAAAGGTAAACTAAAAAGATAAGTTTCACTGTTTGTCAGTGTCCTATCTAGTTTGATTAGGCTTTCGTATATACTAGTGCTGTAAAGATATGTCGATTATCGCATATCACGGCATCTCTTTTCCCACGATATGAAATATGCCTCTAAACACACATCGCGATACCAAAAACTAATACAGAACTAAGAAATTTTCGTGCAACTAGGCTACTGTAGGTCGTATGTTATGGTACTAACGTTACGGTAGTAAATCTAAAATGAAAGTTTAGGCAATGATTGTTTTTGAATCAACCTTAAAATTTGCAAAAATATCATGAAACATAAAAAACTAATTAAAAATCATGCTCTTTCACCCCACACTGGCACACTCCAAAGTTGGCAAAAATAATGAAAAATTGGCCCAGAAAATGCCTCTGACTTCAATGATTTATGGTCACATTGGCTAATTCACCAAACATGTGCATGCGATGTGTGATGAAATCTAGAACGTAACAGTCCACGATCATGTCGTCTGCTAGATGGAAATCATTGTTTCTTGTGTTCATCATTCATATGCATATATAAGTATAAAAGAAGTACTGATATTAACAATTTGTGTTGTGAGTCAATTTTCTGGAAAAATATCACGATATACCAATATATCGGGTTACTTTTCTCTATGATAATCAATAAGTGTTCCTGCCATATCGTCACAGCACTAACATATACGGAAACTCTTCGTTCATTCATCCTTTGATCAGTAAATTTTGTTTGCTATGAACACAAAAAAACTTCTCTTCCGTTGAAAATTGTACTATTTGTACATAAAACAATAAAACACAGAACCGATATCCTAACTTACATGTATAATGATCGATTTATTCGAATTCAGTTTCATCTATGTTGTGTGTTATATGAATACTTTTATTTGAACGTCTTATATGTTATAGCCTATTGAGAAAGGCTTTTCGCGTAATAACTGAGTAATAACTGAAAATAACATCTACGACCACTAAACTACTGTCAAATTTTGTTTATCGAGAAGAGAAAACACTGTATCAATGAACAATTTTAACAGGGATGCCAGTGGGGTATGCTTCCAGGGCCTGAAAATACTGGAACACACGTCAGCATGCAGTACATCACTATTGCATTTTTGTGAATTACAAGATGCATGTAGTTATTATACAATGTTTGCATACATTACCTAATGCTTTCTCCCATAGTTGATTGCTACACAACACTTTTCCGGGAACGTCAATCTTACGTACATAGTCTGAGAGGAAAATTGCAGCATTATCTTGGACTCACGCCACTTCCAATTAAACCTATTTTCAAATTCCTGCATTAATCACCTTCAAGTTTGTTCCTCTGTTAACAGTGAAAATCAAGTATTTTCCCCCTAAAAAAATCCAAAATGCAACGACATTTCATCACGCACAACTACTAGCAGACTAGTACACATGGCAACAACATAAATTGCACAATGCAGTAAGTCACTCGTAACTTGCACAGTAAACCAATGGAGAAGTAATCAAATGCTAGACTTAATTAAACGGTCATGTTTAGTAAATGTTTTTGGGCAATGCTTAGCTGCACATAAGTACAAACATTGTACTACTTGCAAAATACAATAATATAAGGCTAAAAACGCATGTTTCGAGCAACCACGCACGTCTAATTTGGGGATGTCCCAAATTGATGAAAGTCATGAGTGCAGCTGAAAATTTATTTCAAAATCGCAAAAAAGCCAGAATTCCGGCCATAGTACTGCAACCCTGTATTTATCAAAACAATACTTACTTAGTTTGTGAGTGGACAGAGGTGATAGAGGTGCAACATAATAACACACGGTCTGGTACTGAATCACCTGCAAATAGAACAACACAAAGTTGGAATTAATGATAAGATTTTCCACAGTTCCAACTAAATGTATCCAAAATATTCCCTCAAAAAATCGCAGAAGAAATAAATTGCAATGAAGTGTCATTTGCTTTTTATTTTTATTTATTGGATGCTTTTTTTTTCTCCTTTTTTTTTAAATGACTAAATATAATATTGAATTTGTAGGGTTTGTTTTTTCCCATTTTTTTTCTTCTTCATTAATAAGATATTTCTTCCCGCAAAATCCTGTTTTCCATGCTGTTATAACCGTATAATTTTTCCAATTCCAGAACAACATTAAAAGATATTAATAATTTAAACACCAGTCAAGGGTGCACTCCATACAAAGCATATGCCGAAGGTATGCTGAGGCCTTCAATTTCGTACGCCAAGAGTAACATTTCAGCCAGTAGTTAAATTGAAAATCGTGACAGAAATAATATTAATGTAGTAAATATACGCTTCCCTTTTTCCAATTTAATGTACTACTATTTACGCACAATTACATAGGGGATGTTTTTACAGCACATACTTAACATACACTGTTGCTTACTCAACTTCAAAAAATAATAATAATAATTTAATATGAAAAAATAATCTGGGACAACTGTAAGCCAAGGTGGATACTTTTCTCAGAACAGCACGCCAAGAAAGAAGTCAACTCCATGCCGAAGACCTTCAGAATTTGGTGCATGGAATGCAGCCTCGCCAAAAGTGAATTATTTCTTCCAAAATTTTTTGTAAAACCATTCATTACATTTTAAGATATTGTTGGCCAGCAAAATAATGAAAGCAAATCATAACCTTTAATCACTGACCTTTTGACTGGAAATAAAATACTGTAATATACAGTAGTACATTCTACACTATTACATGTAGTTGAAGTAATATTGTCAAGGTTGCAAAGGTTGAAAATTGCCAACAATCTAAAACTACCCATATAAAAATACACTTTTAAAAATGTGTGCCTATTGTAACCCAACCAACCGAACAAAAATCCAACTTGAATAGACAATTTTTAGTTGATTTCAAATGCAAATGTTACAGTTTGTAAAAAGTAGGTACACTGAAAATATTTTATTTCACATAAAAGAACTGTTTTTGCCTCCTTATGCCCCCCCCCCCACCCCACCCCTATTTTTAAGCAGATTGTGTCAGTCAAAAAAAAAAACATTCTAAAGATTGACTCCCCATTCTGCAATTCCTCCTCCCCTCTCCCCCATCACACCTTTCTCCGTATCTTTATTTTTATTGTTAATTTTTTTGGAAAGATTATTTAGTACTGTAGCTGGATCTGACTTGGTGACAACAACTCACTATGTATTTCTATGTGTGAAAAACTGTGCCGCTTTTTCAAAGCCGACACCATTTACTTCTTAACAAAAATTTATACACCTTCTTAAAATTTCAAAACCTAATGCTCACTAGAAAACAACTCAGTTAGTCTGAGAAAACATTTACTTCATTCATTACAACTTTAGAAGCCAAATTCCCCCGGGGTAATGAGCCTTTTGCCACACTTAATTTGCCATTTGGTTTTTTATGGCTTCAGAAATGGAACGGTAAGTTAGGCAACAATGCATAGTTCGAACGTACTCGAGTGAAACCCATAGGCTCTTTCACGTGAGGGTATGCTTAAATCAGACCTGCCAACCTTTATTTTTACCAAACTGTATTCTGGAACTACAAAAGTTGTATTTTTGATAAAAAAAACTGTACTCTTCGAACAAAACAAAATGTACAAAACAAAAGGTTTACTGTGGCTGAAAAAAAATTACCACTGTACTTTCAGTTTCTCTTATTGTACGCGGCAGTTGCCTTTTTGCATTTCTGGTTATGATAGTAACAATGCTATCACAAAACGCTTAATAGGACCCGGACGAGAACACAGGTACGACATACGAACAGACATAACATTGACAACCAAGTCAATGTCCACGGGCCTTTAATAACCAGTTGTGGTACACTGGCGTGTCTACCCAACCCAGGCTTGAACCCAGGGCCTCGTGGTCTGTAGACAGGTATGATAACCGCTACACCACAGTAGGTAGATACTTTTTTTCTTTCTTTCTTTTTTTTTTTTTTTTAAATATATCTTTATGCGGCAGCCGCAAATGGTTATAAATCGTATTCTGGTGCCAAAAAACGTACAATCATATTCTCAACATTTTGCTTTATTAAATACGGCAAAATCGTACTAGTTGGCAGGTCTGTTAAATGCTCAAGCATTCTCGATTATTAAAGTTACGAGTAAATGCCCGAAGAAGGACGCAGGCCATCACGTTAAACGCTTGCGTTTCGATGCGTTATTAGTATTAGGTTCATTAATGACTCATTTTCTGTTTTTTTATAGGGAAAATTTCATGATATTACAAAAGATTTTTGATATTTTAATTCTTTTCGAAACACTAGTAGACAAGTTCAACTACTACTTTATCAAATTTTTTAGATTAAATAAATAAAAGATTTGATATCAAAAAATAATTTTGAGACCAATTCTGGTCACAAAATTTTGTGGACACGTGTTGTAGGCCATTTACTTTTTCTACATTATCATTATTACAATTTATATAGCGCCAAAATCTATGTAAATAATCATTGGCGCTGTACAAACTACATAAATACAAAAAAAATGAAAGTTAAGAAAACTGGTCCTAAAACTGACTGTATTTAAAACAGTCAGCATAAAGTTATAAGATTTATTATCAGTAAAAATAGAGAAAAATAAAAGGATTTAAAAACAATACATCTACACCAATAAAATAGTAAAAGGTAAAATAACTTTTATAAGTACTTAAAAAGTATTAAAAAAACATATGGTAATAATAGACTGTACAAATAAAAATCACATGCTGACATTAGAAAATGAAAGATAAGAACTTTAATTAAAGCATGCAGCAAAATAATAACAAGGTTAAATATACATAAAATTAGAGAAAATTAAAAGGATTGAAGAACAATACATCTACACCAATAAAACACAAAAAGGTAAAATAACTTCCGTAAGTACTTAAAAATTATGATTTAAAAAGAACATAAAAGAATATATTGTGTGGAACACGATTTTAAATGTGCATGCTTCATGTCCTAATCTGGAGGATTAGGTGACTACGTGATTTGGGCATCGGCATGCAGATTTGTGCTATATCTGACTCGATGACTATAGTTGGATTTCTACTACCTATACACTTTCAGTAGGAAAATTCTGTTTCCTTCATAGAGGTTTATGAATGGAAATAATATACTGTGATGCAGTTCTTTCTACATTTTTAGTTTGCTAAGTTGATGTTTAAAAGGGTGTTAAAAATTCATTTTTATTTTGATGGAGGCTAGGGAGGTTGATGTTTAGGAGGACAGGGGGTGTTAAATGCATTACATTTTTAGTTTGATTGGTGCAAGAATAAAGAGAGAAAGAAGAATAGATAGAATTTTTTTGATGGAAGACATTTTTAGTTTGATTAGTTGATGTTTAGGAGGGTGTTAAAAATTCATGGTGCAAGAATAAAGAGAGAAAGAAGAATAGAAGGAAATGGAGGATTAGGGAAGATAGGGAGTGGGGAGAGGGGGCATAAGTGAGGAATATATCATTTTTAGTATACAGAAATAAGTCAAATGCAGAGTTGAAAAAAGTTTAAAATGCCAAGCATTCAAAGTTACTATCACTTATATTACCAGTTGTATCTTAGTATCTTTTTTTTTAGACTTCCCCTATACTTATGGTTAGTGATTCTCTTCCCATATGGGAATCATAGCCGATATACACTGTACAACCATTTCAATTATTGTTACAACTGATGTATGGAACAAGTACTGAAATGTGCAAAAGTAGGAAGCTATTCTGAATGCCATGTTAGACTCAAATCAGCCATTTTATTTGCAGCCTCATTATCAAATTCATTGAGGTATTGATTAATAAATTATGGAATGATGGTGAACATATTGTTAGAAGGATATTTGCACCCCAAATTTCAGATTTGTTTATTATCAAATGTAAATAGTGTGATTTAACTTGATTTTAATAATATAAAAAAAGACTAGTTTCATTATTAAGGTCTCAAAATGTGTCTCAAATTCTCCTGATTTTACACCCAAGGAGGAAATGTTTTGAATATTTTTTCCACGGAATGGATTCTAAATGAATTAATCTTACAATTTTTATGAGTTTTATCACCAGGGATGCACAACTTTTTAAATAAGAATCAAAAATCAACAAAATTTTTTTTTTTTTCTATGCAGTACTAATGACCCCTATGGTTGCCATTTCAAGAGTGGCCTATAATAATTGCTTAATTCCAAATGTTATTTAATAGACCAATCTTGTAGTATGCAGTCCTTTGGGTTTTTTAGAGATGGTATTTCCATAGCCCAAGTAGAATTTAAAGAACCGCTTTAAACTTTGAAATTTATCCAGACAAATATAAATACATTGTCCTATAAAGTATAAATTTAAATAATGTAAATTATGCTGTCACAAATTACATGAAAAACAAGACAATTTAAACTCAAACTAATCTTTAATATGTATTCAATTTTTGATAGTATTAAGAACTGTAATACTATTGTATAGCAAGCTCATATCCTGTGTAATAAATATGGGCAATATTATGCAAGAATATAAAAAACTTACATGGAGAAACCTTGATACTAATTTGTAATATGAGAAAAACTTAGAATTGTTTGACATTGTGGGTACAGGTACTACAAATTTTACCCCAAAAATATAATTAGAAAGAATTTTAAATTTAACACATAATCTAATAAAATTATATCTTTTGATATGTGATAGTATGAGTATCATTAATCCCTTTAATGTTTTAACTTTGGAAGCAGAGCATTTAAGCTTACTCGTTTTAATTCACTGGTCGAGTTCAACACCCAGTGACACATAATTTAGTAACATAGACAAGGCTACATGCAGACTAGTTATTAGTCACATACATACACCCACTGTACACGCGTATTTACTATGGGACATTTGTTATGTGTACACAGGGTTGTTAATGTTAGCGATGCTAGCGATGGGGAAAAAACAAAAAACTTCATTATATCACCTACTAATGCCGTAAACAGACATGACAGATGCTCTAAATGGACCACATTGCCCGTTTTGTCGCCCCTCGGAAATGTCGTCCGTATCTAAGTTAAAGCAAAAATGGTACCCCTCGGAAAAAGTCGGCCATAGGTATGGCTAAAATTCTTACCCCTCGGAAAATAAGTGTAAAGCAAAATCTTACACCTAGGAAAAAAATTAGATGAAATTCTTTACCCTCAGAAATTGTCGTTCATAGGGTGAGGCAAAAAACTTACCCCTCGGAAAATGTCGTCCATAGGGAGGGATCGGACTAAAACTGGAATGACCCATAACTGGGTGCTAGATTGTAATTTGTACACAAAAAACAGTTTTTAAACAAATTCTAGTGTTGAACCTCTGTAAAATCTTAGTGATATTTTTCTCCGCAAATGAAGTATTTGCGATGCAACGTTATATGTATAGGCATAGCTTTTTCCATATGCAGTATATGGAGCCTTGTTAGCTCCGCGAGGCTGGCCAATCAATAAACGTCAGCAGTCACTAACAAAAAAAGAAAACGTCAGTTAATTAAAAACAAACTGAAGGAAAATAGAAAATGGCTGTCATGATAAAAGAGGCCATGCTTGAAACAGAGCATTACAATTGCTAGCTTGTTAGCAGACAGGACAACAGCAATTATGATAGTACTGACATATGCCTATGCACTCTGCGTTAGACGTGCATAGAGCTGTAGCCTAGGTTAGTGTACTGTGTAAGTTGTGTAACTCATTACCTTTCGGCAGTTCTTCCGTATCAAGCAGCACACGAATTCCCACAATTTCGACGCCACTACTATCACCATCTGAAAACCCATCAGGAAGAAAGTAGGCATTTGTCGAGTCACTTGAAGTACTACTTAAACATATGAAGAAATGACAGAGAATCATTGGAAGATTCTACTAAAATGTGGAATATATTAGCTGCCTTCATCTGATCAAGATAACAACATGCTGAAAATTCCCAGATCAGTCTATTTGCTTTGACCTCTTGAATTAAAGGTCAAATCGGATGCTTGTTAAACTCGGAAAGATATATTGCCCCACAAACAGGGAGGATGTGAAGCCTAATCTTAAACATAACACTAATTATTACCTGTTAGGGTGAAGACGATTCCATTTTAAGTCAAAACCTCCCTATATGATGGGTAATATTGTGTAAGAAAAAGTATCTGAGTGTTCTTCATGTTAAAGTCAATGACCCAGTTACGCGGGAATATGTACCCTTTTAAGGCCGTGACCCACGAAACGCGACGCGGCGAGCGATTTTTCAAACAAAATTAAATAAAACAAAGGAAAAGAAACATTTTGACCTCTTATTTTCAGAGAAGCCGCCTTCGCATGGCTATTCAGATGATAACTGAAAATTGATTGAAAGGGCGTTTACACGCCCATTAAAGCAAAATGTGCGTCGTGACAGAAAATCGCGCCCCACTAAAGCGAATTTCTCTACAGTTTGAAGAAAATAGCAATTCTAGCAAATTTTCCAGTATCATCAGAAAGCCTCAATTGTAAACTTCATCGTGTGTAAGCAAAAAGTCAAAGCATCTTATAATATTTGTTTCCCGTATGATATCTAAAATATCCCTCGCCGCGTCGCGTTCGGTGTGTTAAACGGCCTTTAACCTAATTTACATAAAGCCATTTATTATATTCTCTCATTTTGCTTGCATTTTTATAAGAATGTTAGTCCAAGTTTAGGTCTTTTGTTAAATTTGTTAAGTTTAATCCTTTTTGTTAAGCAAGTTTACATTGTGTTGTCCTGTATGTTTATGGTCACTTTGCGTTTGGACTTTATTCTGAATACACACATTACCAGATTATTGCAGACTTGTGTTTTTGCGTCTTTTCTTGCCGGCCTCGCCCGCCATCTTACATTATTTTCCCAAATAAAACTCCCCGGTGAGAACCAAAATTATATTGAATTTAAAAGCTTACTAAATGATAAATTCCAAATAAATTATTTAATTTGACCTTTGACCCATGACCTTTGACCTTTTAATCTTCAATTATTTTAGATTTTTGTTAGAATGTTAAACCCTACCCACTTATGCAATTTGTAATGATACCAAGTAATTCCTTCAAAAGATACAGCTATAACCAAAAACTGGTTTTATTTGACCTGTGACCGTTGAACTTTGTAGCCCAAAACCTTGGAGACAAAAGTTCCGGGCCAGGGGTACCCGTCCACCAATTTTTGTTTATGTTTGTATAAGAGTTTTTGAGTTATAAGCGACACAAAATTAATTATTGCATGCGCACACACGCACCCACACGCGCGCGCACGCACACACACAAACACATACAAACACGGACATACGAACAGACGCAAAAATCACCTAAATTTGCCCGTTCCAAAAACTTATGACCCATAACTCCTAACCTGCCCTCAAATTATTAAGGGGCGGTCATGTAGTGTAGGAGCAGGAATATGTTAGGTATAGGCAGTTATTTTTCTATACAGCAAAGTGATATCTCATCCCCACATATATGTACATGTGGGTGATGAGATAATAATTAGTTATGCATTTCTATGTTCTAACTTAACACTTCTGGACTGAAACGCTTGGGATTTAGCAACAGCCATAATAAACTCCCGGTGGTAACTAAATTGAGAACCAAATTTATATTAATGAATTTTAAATGAAAGTTTAGGAAATGATAAGTGATAAGTTCTAAATAAATTATTCAATGCTATAATGGGAAGTAAATTTAATCTTTTCGATGGCTGGAACAAGAATGATAAAGTTTTTTTTTTTTTTTTTATGTAACATGGGAAGGTACGAAGGATGTGTGCCAAGAATAGAATTAAAATACGGAGACAGCTGAGGTGACTGCCGTGTTGATGAGTGAAGCCATCATGTATTGACGAAAGTCAACAAAATTGATTTTTCCATTGACTTCAATGATAACGATTAATATAAGTCACTTTATTAAACAAAAACTCGCTTCGATTTTGTTATTTTCCAAATATGTTATAAGTCGTTTTGTATTCTACGGATGGGGAAAAACCTATCCTTGCCGTGTATTCTTGGTCGTCCTTAGGTTTAGTGGCGTAGACACGGCCGTGGGGAATAGGAGGGGTCCGGACCCCTCCCCACGATCGTTAAAGTTGAATGTCGATGTCACTTCCATAAAGTTGCTGTGCTAGTGGTGGGGTAGTTACGGCAGCTCCCTTGGCTGCTGTATTAATCCGATGGCATCTACTAGTGGCGGTGATTTCTTTTCAACATTTTTTTTTTTTTTTTTTTTTTTTTTTGGGGGCGGTAAAGACAGTGATGTAGCCAGCCATATATACTCATATAAGGCTTAATTTTTCAGAGGATGATTTTTCTGTGGATGTTTGTCATGTGCAGGGGTGTTACGTAGAAAGCTTTCGAAAGGTGTGTGTGTGTGGAAGAAGGGAGAGAGGGGGTCATGACTTTTGGCACTTAGGGGGCATTTCCAAAGTCATATTCATATTCTCGAGGTCGGACTCGACGTAACTGTGTACGAGCTCAGTACGGTTTTGCTAAGTTGGAGGGGAAATTTTATCATTACAGTCAATTTGATATTTTTTCATGATAAATACTTGTATCGCCTCAGCTAGTGAGCGAAAGTTAATGGTGCTCATATATATTGGAAACTATTATCTTATACACATCATATTTAAAGAAAAATCAATTATGTCCAGTATTTGTTGAAAAATGACAACAAATATGTTTTTCTCTCTCCCATTGACTGCAATGATAACTGACTTGTTTTTCCCTTTGAGTGAAGCTTGAGATCGTCAAAAAAAACATTGTTTCGTCGCCGTGCACCACAACATTCCCGGATGTCCGACCTCGAGAATGTCCCCCATCCCAAATTGTAGAATGAATACGTAGCCATAAGCCCAAAACAACAAAGTATAGTAAAAGAGGCACCTCATTTTAGAAAAGGGCACTATAATGAAACAGCACATTTCTCCCTTACATGCAACTGACACTAGCCGCCAGTTTTGTATGCCTACTATAGGATCAGTAATCAAGAGGCTCTTCAATTTCAAAGGGGTACTTTTGTAATATTTTTGTAAAAAGTGTGGACATATTTTACAGTTCTTGCACCTTTGACAATTGAGGGCACTTTCATTTTTTTTTGTTTGTGGGTCTGTGGTCATCTGAATTAATTTGTTCCAGTAATTTAATTTTTTTTGTATTCAAAGAAAATATAATGTGTCTAAATGACAAATGTAAGTTCAAAGTTAGGCCCAAAACCTATTTCTATTTTTTTTTTTTTTTTTTTTTTTGGGAAGAGATGGGGATATACCCCTTTCCCCTTCCCCCCCACCTCTTCCGGCGCTCATGTAATTAAACCATTTGGGATTATGCTGGTCCTATTTTGACCGTTTCCAATTGTTTTAAGTGATATGGTGTAGGAGTTTCCATTTGACATTTGAAAGCAAATGATCCCAATTGGACTGATTCGACATAGCTCCCTAACTTTTGTCAATATTATATATATATATATATATATATATATATATATATATATATATATATATATATATATATATATATATATATATATATATATATATATATATATATATATATATATATATATATATATATATATATATATATATATATATATATATATATATATATATATATATATATATATATATATATATATATATATATATCAAACAAAATAGGAAAAAATGACAATGTCTCTAGCCAACATAACTTTTTATAAACCAAATATTTCGAAAATTCCTGTTTCCTTCTTCAGTGGTATGAAGTGGTTTTGATATACATATATGTATATATACGTATATGTATAATATATATATATATATATATATATATATATATATATATATATATATATATATATATATATATATATATATATTATATATATATACGTATATATACATATATATATATTTATATATGTATATACACATATATATATATATATATATATATATATATATATATATATATATATATATATATATATATATATATATATATATACATATATATACATATATATATATATATATGTATATATATATATATATATATATATATATATATATATATATATATATATATATATATATATATATATATATATATATATATATATATATATATACATGTATATATATATATATATATATATATATATATATATATATATATATATATATATATCTATATATTTTATATATATATATATATATATATATATATATATATATATATATATATATATATATATATATATATGTGCGTGTGTATATACATATATAAAAATATATATATATATATATATATATATATATATATAAATATATATTTTATATATATATATATATATATATATATATATATATATATATATATATATATATATATGTATATATATGTAAATATATATATATATATATATATATATATAAATATATATTTATATATATATATATATATATATATATATATAAATTATACATCTAAATTAAAAATAGCGTGTTGTCCCCGTCTTTAAAAGTGGCCAACGTGATATAATTAGTAACTATCGCCCTATTTCTGTTTTACCCTGTTTTTCTAAACTTTTTGAAAAGCTTGTTTTTAATCGTATTTATTCCTTTCTTGATGTTAACTCTATTTTATATAAGTATCAGTTTGGTTTTCTGCCCGGTAAAAACACTTCCCATGCTATTTTATCACTCGTTGATCATATTATTCATTCTTTTGAAAATAAATCCCTTACCTGTGGCATATTTCTAGATCTGTCGAAAGCTTTTGACACACTTGACCACAACATCTTATTAAAGAAACTATATAATTATGGCATACGTGGTCCCACGTTATCCTGGTTCACTAGTTACCTATCCGACCGTTCTTAATATGTTTCTATTATAAATTCAAATTCAACTTACCGTCATATTGCATGTGGTGTACCCCAAGGATCCATTCTTGGGCCTCTTCTTTGCTTACTTTATATCAATGATTTACCCAGTGTTAGCTCTAAGTTTAGATTTATATTATACGCTGATGACTCCAATATACTTTGTGACAGCTCTGATATCCGATCATTGGTAAATACTCTAAACAGTGAAATGCCTAAAATAATTACACGGTTTAAATCTAATAAGTTACATCTTAATGCAAATAAGTCGGTCGCTATTCTATTCCAAACTCATCAAAATCGTATCAATACTTCTGGTTTCCATATAGTAATAGATAACAAAAATATTCCATTTTCTGTATCAACTAAGTTCTTAGGGGTCATTATTGACAATCATTTATCCTGGAGTAATCATGTAAGCTATGTTTGTGATAAGATTTCAAAGGGTATCGGCATTATTTGCCGTCTTAAATATCAGCTTCCACATAATATTTTGCTTACTATTTATAATAATTTAATATTACCTTACCTCTCTTATTGCTGCATAACCTGGGGGTTCACCTACCATTCAAATATTAAGAAACTTTTCATCCTCCAGAAAAGAGCATTGCGAGCCATCTCCAATTCTTCCTTCAATTCCCCGTCAGCCCCCCTTTTTCTTAATTTAAAGACACTTAATATTTTGATTTATTTAATTACCATACTTCTATTTTTATGTTTCGTTATCATAAGGGCACCCTCCCAAACATTTTTTCACATTATTTTGCTTGCAACAGTCAATTCCACACGTACAATACACGCAATGCCAACGATTTACTAACTCCACTGTACAATCTTGATATCTCTCGACATTTTATAAAATACAAAGGCATTTTTATATGGAATTCCCTACCAATCAATCTTAGAAATTGTTCCACTCTCCTGACTTTTAAAAGTAAACTTAAAGCCCATCTTATCAAATCCAGTAGTAATTCTAGGAACTAACTCGTCCTTCACTTTTCGTTTTTGGTATTTTATGTATATAGCGTAACTATTGAATTTTTTCTTTCGTTTTGTTTTGTTTTTTTCTCAATTTTTGTAACTATGTAAGGGGATACCTCACCTACAGATACATTCGTGTCTTCTGAGTGCTCCCCCAAACCAATTAACTTTGTAAATATGTCACTTTTGTTATATTTTGTATTATGGTTTGAAATAAAGTGCGATCAATCAAACAATCAATCAATATATATATATATATATATATATATATATATATATATATATATATATATATATATATATATATATATATATATATATATATATATATATATATATATATATATATATATATATATATATATATATATATATATATATATATATATATATATATATATATATATATATATATATATATATATATATATATATATATATATATATATATATATTCATATATATTCAGAGACCTCAAAAATGAAAAGTAAGACACGCCCCCACCTAGAATACAATACGTTGCATAACAAATTTGGAACCGAAAAAATAAAAGCATTTTTGGTGGCTTTCATGATAATGGATACATGGAAGCTCTTTGGTTGAATTCACACGGTGACAGAGCTGAGTATGCTCTGTTATGAATTCAGAGATAACCACGAAAGCCACATGAGGAATTTTGCCATGATGGGAAGTGGATGAACCGTGACACCAGGTTAATACCCTGTTCATTGCGAGAAGTGTTTAGAGAACCAGGCTGGTTCTACCAACTCCTACCGTCTGGACCGACGGCTTTACGTCCCCTCCGAAGGACGGTGAGCAGCCATTGGCCACTTTTTTCCAAGATGGAGGGGAATTCAGAAGACCGACCTCTGTTCAGCATATCTGCTGGTCGACGTTAGACTCGAACGTGGGACCTCCAGCATGTCAGTACGCTCAGCCAACTAAGCTACCGTACCTGCTAAGTTATTTCATAAAAGACCCAACGGGGGTACGTGGTAATACAACTTTAGTACATGTTAAAATACAATGAAAACAACAGTAGTATAGAAAAGATCAATAGACTTGATTATAATGAACAAGAATTGTATAATGGATAGACATAAAGATAATATAAAAAATAATAATGATATATACAAAATATTTTAAAGAGTGTTAGAGATAAAGGATGGACGGAGTCGGACAGGAAATTATTTTCAGTTGAAAACCATGGCAAATTTGCGTAGAATTTAACTACTATAGTTAAGAGTTTCTATAATCTTTTTACAAAACACCGCAACTTTTATTAAAACAATTTTATTTTGACAGGTTAGTAGTTGCTGGAATTTGAAAGTATTTGCTGTTTGGAGATAATATTTATCAATTTTGCCCGACCTCTGCAAAGTGCTTGCAATTAAACAGGTAGTAAAATTCATCACCTAATTAATCATTGTCACAGTGGGTACATTTACAATTATTTAGCGGTGTTCCACTATATTTCCCAACTTCAACTGGCATTTTATTGTTGCGTCATCTGAATTTGCTTAGGAATGATCGAAGGTTTGTTGGCAATTCAGGTAATCTTCTATATAAAGACTTTGTTTATATATTCTGTAATTAATAAAACCATTTGATCTAAAGATATCTGACTTCCAATCATTCTCAAAGAGTTCAAATAGATTCATTTTTATGTAAGCTTGCATAGTATTAGGATATGAATTGTGTCTCCCAAACGTTTGACCAGTGGAAGCTTTGGTTTGACATCCCACATTTATATAAGATCTCTCACATACCTTAACATGTATAAAAAAAAAAAGGGGGTTACTCTTATCTAGAGTGCACAGCACTCTATAGAAGGTATTTGTTAGTTTGTTTTCATGGGAATATTATTTTACACCAATAATCAACCATTTTACATTGCATTGCAATACTTAGTGGGGTTCTGCAAAATTTTAAATGGAATTGTTCAATTATGTCCACATTTTCATAGCCCCAAATTTCAGTACCAAACAATAGGATTGGTTCGACTATTGTGTCGAACAGTTTACACTCTACCATTCTGTATTTCCTGTTTGTCAAGTATATTCATTCTTCTTGCCATCAATCATGTTCATTCTCACTCACAACCTCGTCTTCCCTGTACTGTTCTTGTTAACATACTCCCGAGTCTCTAACTCTCTAAACTTCTTGTATTCGTCGCAACCTCATTCATCCCAGGCATCAAATTTGCCTCTAAACGCCCCAGGAACTGGTTACCATGTTTTGTTTGGCTCTAGTGATTATTCAAATCACTCACTTGCAACTTATCTTTGTATCGATGGGCAATTACATTCGTACAAATCAAGTTGAAATTGACAAAATTCAACTCACGCAGGAGAAAATTACTCCTTTTACTCCTTACCCTTTCTGGTGATATTGAAAGCAATCCTGGACCCTCCCAAAATATCCTTGCAAACAATGCAACAAATCTGTTAAAAATAACCAGAAAGGTATTTGTTGTGATGATTGTGACTCATGGGTTCATAGTAAGTGTGCAGGCATTAGTAATGCAGCTTACAATACTCTTGCATCATCATCTGATGATTGGTTTTGTTTGGAATGTTTGGCACCTTGTGGCCTGTGTGGACTCAGTGTAGGAGATCCGAAAAAGCAGTACAGTGTGACAATTGTGATCTATGGATCCACACTAAGTGCTGTAGCATTGACGACTCAAAATACAGCGATCTCATGCATTCTAGCTGTACCTGGGTGTGTGACACTTGTGACTTCATGAACTTCTCTGATTCTTTCTTCTCAACTAACAATTCCATCAACTGTACTAACTCATATGAGCCACTTCAAAATTATTCTTCTGGCCTTGACTCGGGATCCAACCACCATCCCGATGTCAAATTGAAAACAAAAAGGGAAAAAAGGAAGGTTCTAAAACTTCTTGTTATCAACTTTCAGAGTGTTCGAAACAAGACGGCCTCCGTGGAAAGTCTTATCAAAGAAAAAGACCCAGATGTCATTATTGGCACTGAAACCTGGCTTAATTCCGAAATTACCAGCGCTGAAATTTTCCCGGACAACTATACAGTTGTTCGCAAAGATAGAAATTCAAATACTTATGGTGGTGTACTACAGGCAATAAAAAATGACCTGGTTTTCACTGAGCTCACTAAATTAGACTCTGACTGTGAAATTATCTGGACCAAATTCCAATTTCCTAAGGAAAAGAGCATGTATATAGGAACATTTTACAGACCCAGTCACAATGATCTCACTAGCCTACTTGAGTTGAAAAAATCCCTCCAAAAGCTTGGTAAAAATGCTGACAAAAACAATGTTATTCTTGCTGGTGATTTCAACCAACCTAATATTGACTGGAGTCAAAACATTATTTCAGGAACTAACGCTTCCTCCGAAGCAGCCAAAATTCTTCTTGAAGTGACCAATTCATTCAATCTCACTCAAATGGTGCAGTCACCCACCAGAGATAACAACATCCTTGATCTTGTTTTTACTAACAATTCACCAGCTGTTACCTCAGCTAATGTCATTCCCGGTATAAGTGACCATGATATTGTTGAATTGACCTAAATATCTCCCTCCTCGTAAAAAGTTACCTAAACGTAAAATCTATTTAAAGAAAAAAGCTAACATAAAACGAATAAAAAAGACCTGACCAAATTTAAACTGCAATATTATACTCAATTTAATTCCTCCATTGATGTTGATGAAAAATGGAATTTCTTTGAACAAGAAATTAAATTGATTATTGATAAAACACGCCTCACAAATTCACCTCAACTAAACTAAATCTGCCTGGTTTACCCGTATCCAACGCCGTCTCTGCAGGAAAAAACATAAACTGTTTAAAAAAGCTAAGACTAATCAACAAGCCAATGACTGGACTACCTATAAAAGCTTTAGAAAGGCTGTCCATAAAAACCTCAAAGAAGCTAGAAACACCTTCATCTGTGATAAACTTAAAAACTCACTTAACGAAAAACCCAAAGGCATTTTGGTCCTATATCAAAAGATTAAGAAGTAACTCTGTAGGTGTGTCTGATCTACTAAATAACGGTAAACTCTGCAGTGACAGTAAAACTAAAGCTAACATTCTAAATGACCAGTTTTCAGTGTTTTCACAGTAGAAAACACCTCCCAAATTCCTGTAACTAAACCACTTACCAACAGCAAAATAAACCAACTTATAATTACCCCAGAAGGTGTCAAAAGCAACTGCATAACCTAGACCCCAACAAAGCCTCAGGTCCTGACCAAATACCACCATGGTTTCTAAAAGCACATGCTGATGACCTCTATGAAATTCTAACTGATCTCTTTCAAACCTCTGTCGATAATGGTACTATCCCTAACAAGTGGAAAGAAGCAAACATATGTAGTGTTTTTTAAAAGGTGATAAACAAAACCCAGCTAATTATAGACCTATTTCCCTCACCTGCGTTTGTAGTAAAATCCTTGAGCATATAATCCACTCACATGTGATGAAATTCCTTGATGAGCATAATATCTTAACTGATTTACAACATGGCTTCCGTGCAAAAAAATCGACTGAAACACAACTCCTCTTAACAATAAATGATATCTCTAAACAAATTGACCAAAACAGTAACGTCTCTATGGCTATTCTTGACTTCTCAAAAGCCTTTGATAAAGTCCCACACCAGCGCCTGTTATCCAAACTTTCTGCCTATGGCATTGATGGAAATCTTCTGGCCTGGTTTGCATCATTCCTCAACAACCGCATCCAGCGTGTTGTTTTGCGATAGTGAAATCTCTGATTCTAAACAGGTTTTATCCGGTGTACCACAAGGTACTGTCTTGGGTCCTTTACTTTTCCTCTTATATATAAATGACATCCCTGATAATATAAACAGCACAGTCAGACTGTTTGCTGATGACTGCCTTGTGTACAGAACAATTGATAACCCCTCTGACCAACAAATCCTCCAAGATGATCTTAACAAACTTGAACAATGGCAAAACAAATGGCAAATGAATTTCAACCCCTCCAAATGCTACATCTTGTCAGTTTCCTCTAAGAAATGCTTTAAATCACCTGTTTATACCTTATGCAACCAGCCACTAAAACGTGTCAACTCCCACCCATACCTAGGTGTTGAAATTGATAATAAACTTAGATGGGATAAACATATACATAACATAACCAAGAAAGCTAACTCTATACTTGGCCTTTTAAAACGTAACCTCTCAAACTGTCCACCGACGTTAAATCCACTGCTTATAAAGCTCTAGTCAGGCCAGTACTTGAGTACGCATCTGCAGTCTGGGACCCCATCACCAGTGCGATGTGGATAAACTTGAATCTATTCAAGGAGAGCAGCCAGGTTCTGTATAGCAGACTACTCTTATAAATCTAGTGTAAAAAACATGCTTTATAAATTAGATTGGCCCCTGCTTAAAACAAGACGATACAACACCGGCTACATATGCTATATAAAATCAATAACAATCTTGTCGCCATCAATAAAGATGAACTTATCCCCACCGTTAGAACTAATACAAGAAATAATCATGACCTTAATTTCCAGGTTCCTATGCTAAAAGAATGTATATAAACACTCTTTCTTCCCTCACACACTAAAGGATTGGAATGCTTTACCGTCAGACATTGTTCATGCACTAAGTCTCAATTGTTTCAAAGCTAAACTTACTAACACCTGTATTGCTAACTAGTTTTTTTTTTTTATTATTTTTTACTCATACTTTTTACGCTCGGCTGGCGTTCATGTCCTCTTGAAGGATTTTTGCCGACTTAACCGTTTCAGATTCAGATTCAGATTCACTGGATGTCAACCGGCAAATTCCTATTTCTACTTTTTCTCTGTAGGCCTACTGCATGTAATGCGACGACGAGTGAACACACAATTACAATGACGGGGTCGTCGCCTGCGTAATCGGTCCGGTTATGATAGAAACAATGCTATCACGAAACGCCTAATACGACCACCGGCCTGGACGAGAACACAGGTACGACGTACGGACAGACATACCATCAACAACCAAGTCAATGTCCACGGCCTTTGATAACCAGTTGTGGTGTACTGTCTACCCAACCCAGGCTTGAACCCAGGGCCTATGGGTCTGTAGACATGTATGATAACCGCGGCGCTACACCACAATAATGCTTTTCTTGCCTCTTCTTATTAGTTCTGTCAAATTTACCATAATAGTGCCTGCAGCTCCCTCATCATCGCGTTACCTTATCCAAATTATAAATGTAGGAAGGTCAATAATGTAAAGTTGCACTTTTTAGTTATGGATGTTACAATTCAATCGTTTTGAATGATTAAATACACATGTGTTATGTATGAATATTGTATTTAATATGGATAGTAATACATGGTGTCAATGGTAAAAAAGGCATGATTCGTACAAGTTGTTTTGTCAACCGTGCCTTTACCATTTACTTTTCCACCATATCAACCGTTAGCGTACTTCGCGATGTGCTTGGCCAGCTAAAACTTGAAGTTTGTGAAACGGACATGAATGGGCTGATCAAAAACTACAAGGGTATTCCTGAATTGGGATTTTCTAAGCCTTTCCATGCAGAAACGTTGAAATGGAAGGCGTGAGCTTAACTGTACGTTAATGATAATCTTTGGGACAAGAATTTGTGTTAATAAAGTTCTGCCGAACAACCTGACAACGTTAGTGTCGTTAAAAGTACAAACAACGATCTATGCTAGGCCTAACTTTAGGCCCCTAGCTTTCTGTTTAAATTATACTTAGGGAAAGACTTAAACGAATGACAATATACATTGCACACAAACATGAGATTTCTGTGGTGGTCATACAAATGATATTGCTTTAGTGTTTATCTACACATCCCTCAATACGGGTTGACATTGGATTGCCGTAGGCCTACAGTGGGTGTACCAATTCAGCACATAAGGAATTGTTTTGACCTCCGTTCGTTATATGTAGTTTCCTACTTCTAAAAAATATCATTGATTAAAAGTTTAAGATATAAATATTCTAGTTAAAAAGTATTTGAACTCTAAAAGTTTTATTAATTTTTTTATTTTTTATTTTTAAATTTCGACAAGGTGTACATGTACCACGAAATGTGTACCAGTTGAGCGTTATTTAAACACACACGATTTTCTGCAATTCATCTCATTTCTATACATATATTTTACAGATTTTCACAAATATATTAAACAAAAACATCTTAAATAAACTCTTTGACATTAGGTTTAGATACAATGATACCCGTCGGCCAGTCGGCTATTGAATAAAATCCGTTTTAAGATTGAACCTTTTTCTATCGTTTTTGTATGTACCACTTGCAATAAAAAAAATAACAAATTGCGTATTTATACAGTGCAAGCACAGTCAAGTAGTTACGAGAAGACAATACGCTAAACTGGTACGGGAATTTCGCAAGCGATAAAGGTCGCGAAAACATGGAAAAACAATATTCATTATGCAAACTTTGTTTATTTTGCAAGTTTACAATAATTTTCATCCGTTATTTAACCTGCGAAGCTTGACCATATTTTTGAAGATTTTTTTATTCGTGCGTTTTTGATCAAAACGGAAAAAAAGTAGTATGATTTTTTTACAGAATCAAGTGTCTCGAGTAATGTAGGCTCGAAATCAAAAGGTAAAAATGTTTCTTTTACTCGTGAACGGAAACATATTTTGAAGTTTTAATTCAGCACAAATTCGTGATTTTGTATGTTTTAAGAGTAAGAACAAATGGTAAGATTTTAGCAATGAATTACTAGAAGTAAACGAATAAACAAATGCGAAAATACGCGGAATTGGTACATGTGCTGAATTGGTACACCTACTGTAGGCCTACAGTACGAATGTTAGGCCTAGGCTACAAGTAGGCCTACAACTCCTGTTTTTTTAGTTTTTATTTCACACCTTGTAGAAAATTGATGATTAAAAAAAAACTTTATTTTTGGATATTCATATCAATTTGTCTAAATAATACACTTTTTCTAAAACTTTTCCTAAATATTTACCTATTTAGCATCAGAACAGGATAAAGTTCTCAGAAATTCATATTTTGGTTGCCATTTTCTTAATCACTGCACGTTTGTAATTAATTATTTAACGTCAGCAAATACATTTTAGAATGTTCCACTAAAGTGCTAGCTGATTTTTCGCTGACAACATTTTTTTTTCTTCATATAATTTTATTAAATCGTTTTGGTAAAAAAAATGCTTTGACTCCTGTAATTTCTTGCATGTTTCAGCTAATCCTATGTGACTTGTGGTAACAGTTTGAAGTTGATCAAAGAGTTCTCAGGGATACATATTTGGCATTTTAGCTTTTGGCAAAGAATTATTAATGAGTGGAATGGTTTGCCTGAGTGGGTAGTTAGCTCCAGTTCTGTTCACAATTTCAAAGTCAACTTTGATAAGTTCTTTACTATGGGCATCTTTAAAAAAAAAAATTAAAAAAATTGTGATGTTGATGTTAGTTTGGGCTTTTTATGGGGTGATTCACTCTTCTTAACCTGTAATCTTGTTATGTTATGTTATAATGATTAATTTATTCAAATTCAATTTCTCTGTGTTGTGTGTTATATGAATACTTTTATTTGAATGTGTCTTATATGTTATAGCCTATTGTTATGAAAAAAACTTTTCTTGTAATCACTGAAAATAACATTTACGACCACTAAACTACTGTGCCGTCTTTGAATTCTTTTATATTTTTTTATTTTTTTTGTGGTGGTGGTGGTGTTAGTTTGGGCTTTTTATGAAGATGATTCACCCTTCTTACCCGTCATCTTGTTATGTTATGTTACATAGGCCTACATACCAGGGGTCAAATTTGAAATTTTCACCGCTATTTCATAAAACAGTGCTTTTTTAAAAAACACTGTTCAGGATCAAAATTTCACTGTTCCAAATTTTCGGCAACAAAAAGCAAATTCCTTGCTTTTGATTGAACTTAATATAATATAAAGCTTCGGGTTTTTTAATTCTCAGGAAGTCAAGAAGTTTGTTCCTCCTTAGTAGAGCTGTGACTGTTTAGCTGTACACTCTACACGCTCGCAAATCTTTGTAAACGTTTACTAAATACTTCATTGCAAGTAATCGTTTTTCATAGTCAGTCTTGCTGTTGAAAATCAATATGATCATTCATGATTTAAATCACACACACATTCGGTTGACAAAATTTTAGTCAATGACTTTTTACAAACTGTAAACCCGATTAGCATAATTTTTTTTAAATGTGAGAATTACAAATGCGCAAAAATCACTTATGAATGGGGATATTTTGCACTTTGATTTTGCGAAATCTGAGTACATGTAGGATAACTTGTGAAATGCACAGCGAATGTGCAGCAGTAAACAGTAAAACTAACAATAGGCCATAATAAAGCTTTAAATCCCAGTCAATCAAGCCAGTTTTACAAGCTGTTAAATCGACCAACAAACACACGGTCAAAATACTTAAAACGTGACAATCAGTTTATTTACATAAAAATATTACCTAAAAAGTAAAAAAAAAATTGGCGAGGAAGAAAAATATTGCAGAATAAACAAACATAAAAAGGTTTTGGCAGAGCTGAAATTCTAGGTGCTTCGCAAAAATGCCGGCCATTTTTTTCTCTCGAGAGGACTGATAGCTCAGAACTTTCGGGATGCTGGCGTAGTTTTAAAATGTTTTACGGTGAGGTATCATAGTATGCAAGATTTTCACAGTGAAAGCCCTAGCGAGTACGGCAAAAAAGTTATGCAATGTTGAGTTAAAATGACATTGAAAGGAAGTTTTTTGTACTTTCTAAACTGAATTTCCATGCTCATTCTCCCTGAAAATGATGATATATACTGTAGAAGTAAACTTTTTACGATTTGAAGAGCAAAATTCTAGCGTCTATTTGGGCAATGGAGTCAATACTTTTGCCATTTGCGCGATTTTTTTTTACCTACAGTAGCATCGTAAATTTAGAGCATTTTTGGTATATTTCCAAAATTTACGGTACTAAACGTGTGTAAATGATACACGCTTGCTTTTTATGGCGTGTACATGTCTTTCTAAATTCCCAAAATGTTCACAGCTCTATTCCTTAAAATTACATGTAGATGCAAAATCGGGACAAATTTGAAGCTAAATATTCTAAAAGTTATGTTAGACTTAAAAGAGCCGTTTTTTTTACAGCCTCTTTCAAATTCATTGAGATATAATATGACTATTTAATGTTCAAAATATTTTTGGAAGGATGTTTTCACCTCAAATTTGGATTGTGTTCATGATCAAATTGAAATAGTATGATTTATCTTGATTTTGTGATAAAAATAACTGGACTTTCATTTTAAGGTCTCAAAAAATTTCTCAAATTTTGCCCTATTTTGCACCCAATGAGGAAAGATTTTGAATAATTTTTGCAGGGAATGGATTGCTAAGGGATTTATCTTGCAATTTTAAATAGTTTCATGACCAGAGACAATGATTTTTAAATAAGAATCAAAATTTAACAAAATTTGAGGTTTTTCCTATGATGCAGCCTAACACAGATAACCCCTATGGTTGCCATTTCAAGTGGGGCCTATAAGAGTGACCCCAAACTCAATTCTCAACAAATAATACCTCCTTTTTGTCTGTTTTCCAGATTTATTTAGATGGTAAATCATGGAACTCACTAGACTCTGTGTTAGGACTCTATGTTCTTTCTTAATGGCTGCAAGTAACAAATTTTCAGAAAATGTTTCAAGAAATTACACAAATTATGGAACAATTAACCATGTGATGTATTTAATCACCAAGTATTCAAGCCTTCGAGAGAAGGCTGGATAAATTTTGGATCAATTAGTCAATGAAGTACAGTTATACTAAAAGCATCAAGTCATCCAGGAAACATTTTTTTGCAGAGTTAGATGATTCAGAAGAAGAGCTGGTACAAGAGGAACTGAGGGGCCTTCTTCCAGAAAAGGATCTGTAAGAACCTATCGGAAAAAATAGTGGTGTTATGAATTCTGGCAGCTGAAATATTTTGAAAACCAGACTGACCAGCATTGGTGTAAACAAACGTTTTGCCTTTGTTATCGTTGTGACACTTTTTTTCTTACAGGTATTTTTACAGGTCTTCTTACTGGGTTGGTTAGGTTGAAGCCTCTGAACCCAGCTGTCTGTCTACGTCACTGCTAGTTAGGGCTTTGAACTATGAAAACTTTTATCAGCACAGTGATTGTATTCCAGGCTAACATCTAACTTGTATCTACAGTAATCTATATTCAAAGAATTTGACACTAGGTGCATTGACAACGCTGGTTGGTAGCCTGTGGTTCCAGTTTTCAGTGATACGTAGAGATATGTAGTTTTTTCTGATGTTAGAGTTGGCAGGTTGAACAAGAAGTTTGTACTTGTGACCTCTTGTATGTTTAGAGTAGCAGGAAGCTGCAGACTCTAGGATCATAGACTTGGTAAATATCTCCTCTAAGTAGTTTTTTTTTTGATAGAGTTTGCAGGTTGAACAAGAAGCTTGTAGCTGTGACCTCTTGTATGTTTAGAGTGGCAGGAAGCTGCAGACTCTAGGATTTATAGACTTGGTGAATATCTCCTCTAAGTAGTTTTTTCTGATGTTAGAGTTGGCAGGTTAAACAAGAAGTTTGTAGTTGTGACCTCTTGTATGTTTAGAGTGGCAGAAAGCTGCAGACTCTAGGATCATAGACTTTGTGAATATCTCCTCTAAGTAGTTTTTTCTGATGTTAGAGTTGACAGGTTAAATAAGAAGTTTGTAGTTGTGACTTCTTGTATGTTTAGAGGCAGGAAGCTGCAGACTCTAGAATCATAGACTTGGTGAATGTCTCCTCTATGTAGTTTTTTCTGATGTTAAGGTTGGCAGGTTGAACAAGAAGTTTGTAGTTGTGACCTCTTGTATGTTTAGAGTGGCAGGAAGCTGCAGACTCTAGGATCATAGAATTGGTGAACATCTCCTCTTAGTAGTTTTGTCTGATGTTAGAGTTGGCAGGTCGAACAAGAAGTTTGTAGTAGTGACCTCTTGTATGTTTAGAGTGGCAGAAAGCTGCAGACTCTAGGATCATAGACTTGGTGAATATCTCGTCTAAGTAGTTTTTTCTGATAGAGTTGGCAGGTTGAACAAGAAGTTTGTAGTTGTGACCTCTTGTATGTTTAGAGTGGCAGGAAGCTGCAGACTCTAGGATCGTAGACTTGGTGAGTATCTCTTTTCAAACAGCAACAGACGAGGGTAGGCAGATGGAGGTGTTTGAGACGGTCGGTGTAGCTCATGTGAGAGGTTTGGCAGCACTTCTCAGCTTTTAAGTAACATATCCAGATCTGGACGTTCAGGCATCCAATTCCTCTCATCCAGTAGAGCAGCATAGCAAGGTTTAACCTCTCAAAAGCATCCAGTGCTGAACATTATATTCTTCATTGGTATTGAAATACCATTAACATAAATCTGAATACATGTTTTTACTTTGGTTCTCCTCTTATAGATGGTCATGATCTACTCTGAGATGATCCAGCTATAATCATTGTCTTGATGGACCAAGACACCAAACTCCACGAGGCAGTTCGTCTTGGAGATGCTGATCTGGTCCGAGAGGCTCTTGTGGAGGGCTTGGATCCAGATGTCCTTGGGATGTATCAGTGGGGCCCACTTCATGAGGCAGCCAGCAATGGGGACCTTGAAATCCTACGGTTGCTTCTTCATTTTGAAGGTGAGTTGTATTTAGCTTTATGAAGAGGGAAACTATTGCAGTGGTATTGTTGAATGAGACAAAGTCTGACATAATCCTTATTTCATATGATAGAATTAAAAATAAATTTTTCTGACCAAGTTTCATACCCCCCTTAGCAATTTAACACAAGTTTCAAAATGATTAAAAACTTTAATTCTACTACTAAATAGTACTATGGGAGCAGCCATTTTGGTTTCAAAACATGCAGAATATGATGTCATTAGCCCAGCAGGATGTTGGAATGCTTTGTATTTCTTTATAATCTACCTTAAGATTTCTAGGTTAAATAAAAAAAGAAAATTGTATGGGTCAAGTAATATTTTGTGTACACATGAAATTAATAAGATATTCTATTAAAACTTTGTGTCACTTCATTTTGGATAAAAATTTTAATCACATTAATAAAGAAATACATTATAATCCTTATGTCTCTATTGGGGAAATTATGTCATTATGCACAATATTTCAATACAGAATTGAACAAAATGGCAGCCTCCATGTGTCAACTTCAAACATGAATAACCTGAGATAGAAATAAGATTTTAACTTGCTGTTTTTGGCATTAGGTTAAAATTTGTATCCTTTATCATATGAAATAATGATTGTATCAGACTTTGTCTTCTTTAAAGATGGTTAGCTTGAGATAGGACTAAGATTTTGACTTGCTGTATTTGGGAGTTGCTTAAGATTTGTATCCTCTATCACATGAAATAATGACTGTACCAGACTTGATGTCTCTTTAAGGAAGCTCCTATGGAGGTCCACATTAGCTACTGTACCTTGAATACCTTCACTTCACCACAAAACTTTTTCAAACAGTTTCAAACAGTCAGATCGACCTGATATATAAGCAAGTCGGGTCAGACTTTTTCTCTTTATTCTGAAAACCACAAGCAATTAGGATCAAATTTCCCTTATGGCCGGCTCCATTGTACTAGTTCTCCATTTGGTCCTGGGTTGTTGTGGAAGTTAGTGTTGAGTATTAAATTAGCAATGGGTAAAGTCCTTATTGTGTGGTTGAGTGGTTATTTTAATTATAGATAAGTGGTCTCATTATTTGCTACATTAGGATTGTGGCTGTGATTTGCTGGAACAAATTTTTAAGGAGAAGACAAGTCATAAAAAGTTCCAGGGTCACATGAAACTTACTACAATCTTGGACAAAACTCGATGGAACACCTCATGAAAATTTGTACTGCTTTGATGAACATATTTTTCTATTCTTTCATTATTCAACACCCATACATCATAAACAGCGGATTTTTTTTTTTTTTTGTAGCAGGTTTTACTAATGAATAAGGATGATAGATTTTAGTAAAATACATCAACTTTGTCGGAGAATGTGTTGCTGTGATGTCATACTGAACCTTTTCCTTTTCGATTATTAGCATTATTTGTGAACCTTAAGATTTAAATATCTCTTAGTAGGAATAACATATCAACATGATTTTTGTACTAAATTGTTTCTAAAAATGTTTCTCTTATGAATGGTTATGAAAAACATGGGAATATTCATTTAAATTTCTGTCCTAAATCTTAATAACTGAAAATGATTTCTTTCACAAAATTTTCACGGAAACTGAAGTCATCTTTGTTTCACTACAGCCAACCCAAACAAAGTTGACCAGCTGCATGGAAACACCCCTCTGCATTATGCTGCACAAGATGATCACGGGGACTGCCTGAGGGAGCTGTTAAGGGCAGGGGGGTCATACGACCTCCCCAATAATGATGGAGAGACCAGTCTCGACGTGGCTTGTGGATCGTGTAAAGTCATTTTAGAGAAAGAACGTAAGTTGTATGAGATACGAGGGTTTGTGTTGTGGATTATGCCTAAAATTTAAACAGTAAGCTGAATTGTTTTAGGAAATAAAAGTCATCAGAAATACAAAAACAAGCTTTGTATTGCTATTATTTGAAAGTGTATATGTAACTTTGTGAATATTCGCGGAATTAGCATAGGCCTAGGCATACACTAACGTTGATAACGTCCAGACGGTAGCATTTGGATACTTTTTATATTTTTTGTATTTTGTATTTTCCGCGTTTAACAAAGAAGAAAAACAAACAAACAACAACCTGGTACTCTGAGGGCTAGCGGTGCTCCTTCAGTAGTATCATAACAATATCAGAAACATGATGAACATCGCAATAGATTTAGGAACACTATCTACAATGCTAACAAAATATGCAAAAATATGTTTCTCAGAAAAACCAGCAAAAGGGAAGAAAAGGAAGAGATAAGTTAAAGAAAAAAGAAAAAACTTTAGCATTAGGATTTGTGGGCTAGCACTGAAGCATTTCCCTTTTCCCTGCACTTCCGTTGCAACTTAAACATTTAATCTACTTGTATTTAAGTGGTGTCTGTTATCGCAAATCCTCAAGAAAATGTCAAGAAATAAAATATAAAGAATTGCTTTCACCAAGAAAATCGGAGGATCTGTTTGTCTGTGTTAGTTGTAAACATTTGTCACGTTTGGACGCGTTGTTTCTATGGTTTCCCGCGCTTCACGCGATACTATGATGCCACAGATGTTTTTACAGCGTAAGAGACTGTGTGTGTTAGTGTGTGTGTGAAGCGTGTGTGTTCGTATGCAAGTGTACGTGAAGAGTCAGTTTTAAGCATGAAAATAGGTTTGAGTTTAAGTTTGATTTATTATGATTCTAAAAACCGTTTCACAAAAAAATAATTTGAGAGATTCGATGGAGATACGAGTGTGAGGGGACTGGTCGGTGATTGTATGGAGTGGTGAATGAATTTGGACTGATTGAGAGATTAAGGTAATATTATTTTTATATAATACTGGCCAGTATTTAGTATTGTGCATTTAACCTTCTTTTACTTAAATGAAATTTTGTTTGTGAATCACATTTTACGTTGTTTTGTGTCTTTTTAATTATGTAATTGCTCTCCTTGGAGTCACCATACTCTTAGGGGACTCTCTGTTACATATATTTCACTCAATCTTGTAAAAGCTTGAAGTGCATGACTGACTAAAAATACATTAAAATGGCAGTGATATGAAATTGACAAATTATACAAAAAACATAAACTACAAAAAAAGTATCCAAAAAACTTATTTATACTATATACAACAATTAACCTTTCTGGGGTTAATGATTGTCAGCTTGTTTTAACCAATCACTTCACGAATTTGTTTAGCAACAAAATCTGCGTTATCTGCGTAACTACGCGGTACTGGTACAGTACAGCTAGCTAGCGGCGCGCGCTGACTTAGTTAATGCAACTTATTGTACAAAACAAATTTCTGCACACACAGGCTGAGTGACTGCAAAATGGTGAACAAAAATTGCATTTACGCGTACAGGCCCGCTGCGGGCTTTGTAAATCTGATTGCTGTTACTGGTACAGTACAGCTAGCTAGCGGCGCGCGCTGATGTAGTTAATGCAACTTATTGTACAATTGCAGCTAGCTAGCAGCGCGCGCTGATGTACTTAATGCAACTTATTGTACAAAACAAATTTCTGCACACACAGGCTGAGTGACTGCAAAATGGTGAACAAAAATTGCATTTACACGTACGGGCCTGCTGCGGGCTTTGTAAATCTGATTGCTGTTACCCAGAACAGTTAGCAAACTGAATTTGTGACATTACAATTAGTCTGATTTCAGTCATTTCAACAGAATTATACTAAACTTTAAACTTGAATATCTCCTTAACGGAGTAAGATTTTGCAATGCTTTGTTCACCATTTTGTTTCTTTTGAAGTCCTCATTCATATAAGATGGGCATGCTTGACCACTGAACTAATCCTTTAATTCAAAATAAAATGTCCACACACCTTTTTAACGCAATAGAAATTTCAAAACTTGTCATGGGTATTTTTGTACAGGTACCAAGAAATTATTGGAACTCAGTCTGGAAGACGCACGAAAGGTGATCCATCGTTCTCCGAGTGAAGGGTCATTCCAAGATCTGAATTTAAACCGTAGAAACAATTTAGGTTCATTAGAGAGAGATGTCTTTGAAGGGAACGACAACCGTTTCTTTGGGAGGTCATCTCCAACTGCATGGGATAAAGTGGAGGTAATTGAGAGCAACAGAAATTCCCTTGAACCTGGTAAGATAATGTTAAACATTTGCTAATAGCTGCAGGGATTGGCAGATCACTCGTCCGGCTGTCTGGGACAATCAAAAAATTATATCCGGCCATCCTTGATTTTTGCTGGGACAACTACATTTTTTCACATTTGTATTAAACATATGTAAATAAATTCTCAGGGTAAACCCATTTTCAGGGTTTTCAAATACAGAGGTCAATTTTGACTGATTTGAAAACTGTTTGCCAGACTTGTAGATTTGGTTATCCCAGCCAATCAGACGAATGGTTCGTCAATCCCTGATGTTCACTTCGTAGAAGTTCATAATAATAGATTGTTAACAGATTAGTCTGTTGTGGGGAAAACATATTTTGGGGGCTCCTTGAATAAGATGGGAAATTTCGTCACAAAAAAGTAGTAAAATATTGAAAATATCATATCTTGGAAGTTAGATATTTATTTAAACAATGTGCTTCCATCAACATGGGTACAAAAGGCATGCACATTTGGAGGAGAATTATGGCCCTGGCTAAGTCACTATTCGACAGTAAGCCAAGAAGTTCTTTGCCTAAAAATTGAAGAATTAATTCAATAGATTTAATCAATCAATATAATCATTTGTATTGATCTTGGACTGCCTTGTTTGTAAACACATGTTACATGTATTTAAAGAACTTTTGAACTTAAATGGATTGCAGATTTTAAAATATTTTATTCCTTTTTCCAATCAGCAAGTATTCAAACATCTAAAAGAATATTTCCATGTTTTTAGAGAATTATTCCCATGTTTTTAAAGGAATATTACCATGTTTTGAAAGCAATATTCCCATGTTTTTAAAGGAAATATTCCCATGTTTTTAAAGGAATGTTCCCATGTTTTAAAAAAATACTCCCATGTTTTTAAAGGAACATTCCTATGTTTTTAAAGGAATATTCCCATGTTTTTAAAGGAATATTCCCATATTTTGAAAGGAATATCTTCATGTTAAAGTAATATTTCCATGTTTTTAAAAGAATATTCGCATGTTTTTTGGAAACTTTCACAAGAAAGAGAATTTTAAAAACAATTTATTACAAAAATAATGTTGATATATTATTCCTACCAGGAGATACTCAAATTTAAGGTTCACAAAAATGCCAATAAACAAATAGAAAAAGGCTCATTATGACATCACAGCAACACATTCTCCCACAAAGTTTATTTATTTCATTCAAATCTATCATCCCTTCTTCTTAGTAAAACCTGCTAGAAAAATAGATTGATGAAAGTTAGGTATTTATATACATTGCCAAATATACCCTACTTCAACTACTTTGGGAATTTTTTTTTTTTTTTTTCAATCATACAGAAACAACCAATTAACATTCAAAAAATACATAAACATTTGCAATGGAATTGCCTCTATGACATCATCAAACACAAATTTTTCATACTGTACAAAAACTTAAAATGCCATTGGAAAATCTTTAAAAATTCATATCTCCTGAACAAAATATGATATCAACCTGATTGGTGTACCAAATTGGCTCTAAAAGTATGTGCTTGAAGTAAAATTTTACAAAAAAACCATCGGAATATTACGAAAAACAATGGGAATATTACAAAAAAACATGGGAATATTACAAAAACTATGGGAGTATTACAAAAAACCATGGAATATTACAAAAAAAACCATGAGAATATTACGAAAAACCATGAGAATATCACGAGAAACCATGGAAATATTACAAGAAAACCATGAGAATAATTACACAAAATTATGGGAATATTACGAGAAACCATGGAAATATTACAAGAAAACCATGAGATTATTACACAAAATTATGGGAATATTACGAGAAACCATGGAAATATTATTAGAAAACCATGAGAATATTACAAAAAACCATGGGTATACTACAAAAAACCATGGGAATATTACAAAAAATGATGGGAATTTTCCTTTAAGTATTTTTGGTATTACTTGTTCTTCAAAGGCCATAGAAGAATTTAAATTTGAAGGGGTTTTATTAGTTTGACCAATTGCGTTCATGACGTGGTGACATTTCGTGACAAAATTTCATTGTCCAGACATCTGTGACATTTTGGAAAATGTGTGACAGAATGGGACAATATGAACATATACAGAGTATTAAGATTTGTGTGACATTGTGGTATATGTTTTATCCCTTCACTCACTCTCATTGGTAATTTGATGTTGGATTTTATTGGTGGATTCCATTTTTCATGAAATAGACATAACCAAATAATCCTTTCTATGAGTATCACCGGTTAAATGGTCATGTGGGAATCTATGCCAATCAAATGTGACAAAGACAAAACTAATGTGACGTTCTGTGCAAAACATTACGATCCTAGAGTTGCATTAAAAATATGTCCTAAACACCCGATCATTAACAGAAAACTGGTCGGGTGGTCATTTTACGTACCCCGCCTCTAATTTGCATTGCTTGCTTACTCACGCATTACATTATAGGATACAGTTTCCAAGCTTCGCAATTCATGCATGAGTGATTAAACTAACTTGAATGATTGTTAGACATGCAATCGTGTCTGAAAATTCTCCCGCTATGCTTAAAAGTCGATATTACTTTTGTGGGTTGTTCCAATTAGTGGAGGTGAGATGTTGCATGCATCATTAGACAGGTATATCTCCAATTTGGACAACTTTTTCGAAAATCTTTAGGAATCCATATCTCCTGAATGGAATATGATATCAACCTGATTTTTGTACTAAATTGGCTCTAAAAGTATGCTCTTTCAAATAAGATTTTACAAAAAACCATGGGAATATTCCTTTAATAGAATAGACCTTTTCAAACAAAGTTTAGCCAAACGTAATTTTTTCAGTATTTCGATCAATCAAATGCTTGCGGAACTTTTCCTTTGTTTTCCAACCAATCAGGTGCAGATTTGAGGAAAAAAATGTAAGCAGCAATACGCGCACACATTTCCTTCATGTATAATGCTTGTATAATATGTGACTTAAAAACATTTTTTTTCATACGCTTGATCCATTCCGTGCGTGAATTGTGCAGACAGCCAAGATTCCTCCAGTATTTTATTGGTCGATAAGATTTCTCCAAAATATGATTGGTATATTATGAACACGTGAATCTCGGCCATGTGACATTATTTAAATTAGGCTACCGGAAATTGCCAATTTAGATTTGAAAAGGTCTAATGTTTATTAGATTTGTTTAGTCATTGGAGTATGAATATAACATTATGTGTTGTCCTTGCAGGGACTGGTCTGCTGCAACTGTCTTTTGAATACAACTCAAAGAACGGGAACCTGAAGATCCGGGTCTGGCAACTTGAAGACGTTTTGCTTCCTCCAGGTAAACATGCGATCCATTATCATGTGCATTAGTAATGTCTCCTTTAATAACCCTTGTACTAGCATTATGATGAATATGAATTGTGTAACCTTTGAACGGAGCTGGACAAATAATTATGGTTCCGACGGTAATAACCGCGGAAAAATCAGGAATTAGTTGGAAGAAAAACAAAATTCATTAACAAATATAATTAATGATATGTTTTTTTTGTGGTTTTTTTCTTCAGATTTCTTGAGTAAACAACTATACATATACTCTTGTTTACTGAAGAAATCTGAAAAAAAACATATCAGTATTTAAATATTTGCTGTAAAATCATCCCCCATTTAATTGTGCAATGAGTAGTACATAATATTGCAAAAGAGGGAAGCATATAAAGATGTATTTACTACATTTATATAATTTCTGCCATAATTTTTCGTTGGAAGATAGTCAACACCTTTATATAGAACCATGGGAAATTTGATGATTAGTTCTAACTCCGCCCTTGAATTAATGAAGATTGATATTGAAAATTGCACAGAATAAAGATTTTTCGAAAATAATCCCATAAACCTACCTTCCTGAGGTTGCAGTGGTTATGGAATTTTTCCCACCACGAGCCCTGTATTGTGTCCGGGGTTGCAGTGGTTAAAGAGGCATTTCCGCCGTGAGCCCTGTATTGTGTCCGGGGTTGCAGTGGCTAAGGAGTTATTCCCACCGTGACCCCTGTATTGTGTCCGGGGTTGCAGTGGCTAAGGAGTTATTCCCACCGTGACCTCTGTATTGTGTCCAGGGTTGCAGTGGTTAAAGAGATCCCACCATGAGCCCTGTATTGTGTCCGGGGTTGCAGTGGTTTAGGAGTTATTCCACCGTGAGCCCTGTATTGTGTCCGGGGTTGCAGTGCTTAAAGAGATCCCACCGTGAGCCCTGTATTGTGTCTGGGATTGCAGTGGCTAAGGAGTTATTTCCACCGTGACCCCTGTATTGTGTTCGGGGTTGCAGTGGTTAAAGAGATCCCACCGTGAGCCCTGTATTGTGTCTGGGGTTGCAGTGGTTAAGGAGTCATTCCTGCCGTGAGCCCTGTATTGTGTCCGGGGTTGCAGTCGTTAAGGAGTCATTACCACCGTGAGCCCTGTATTGTGTCCAGGGTTGCAGTGGTTAAGGAGTCATTCCCGCCGTGAGCCCTGTATTGTGTCCGGGGTTGCAGTGGTTAAGGAGTCATTCCCACCGTGAGCCCTGTATTGTGTCTGGGGTTGCAGTGGTTAAGGAGTCATTCCTGCCGTGAGCCCTGTATTGTGTCCTTGAGCAAGATACTTAATTCTGCTGCTCCAGTCCACTCAGCTGTAAAAGGATAAAAGGAAGTATAGGTGAGTTGACCTGTGATGGACTGGAGCCATGTCCATGCGGAGTCATGTGCTCTCTAATGCCATGGAAAACTGGGGATAAACATCAGCCTGATGGGCCTTCATGGCTCTAAAATGCATTCAACTTTTTTAACCTACAAACTGAATGAAAGACATTACACGCTTGAAAGTCCAGACCTGGATATATTGTCACTTAAGGATTAGTTCAGTGGTCAAGCAAGTGTATCTTATATGAAAGAGGACTTTAAAAGAAACAAAATGGTGAAGAAGCTACTTTAATGGTGTAGTAAGTCTACTATGGAAGGTTGTCACCCTCAGCCTTAAATTTATTACAGTTGTTAATTTATATTAAAGAAAATTGATATAGTTTTACTTTCTCAGAATCTTCCTCAAAATGTTCAAGCTCAGCATTCATGCCAAGCTTGTCTACGGCAATATTGTGTACTGTGCCGCTCACAACTCATACCTCAACCACATCAACACCATCCAAAACAAAGCCCTCAGGCTTTGCATGGGTGCCTACAGGACCTCCCCCATCACCAGCCTTCACATTGAATCCAATGAACACCCCTTCCTGCTAAGGTGTAGAAAGCTTAGCCTTTCTTATAGAACCCTCACCAACACCCAAAACCATACAACTTCATTAGGTATCCCAATTTTTCCACCCTCTTTGATAGACTAAAACCCTATCCCCTCCCTTCAGCTTATGCATCAAACCCGACCTCCATAATCTCGGTATCAATCCCACCACTCCTGGCACCTTTTCCTGGCCCACTTTTCCTCCCTGGGCCACCCCCCTCCCATCCACCAGGGCTTCTCCACTCATCACAAAACCCAAACCCACCCCAACCTCTTTATCAACCTCAACAACCAAATCAAAGACCAACTCTCAAGCTACACCTCCATCTATAATGATGGCTCCAAGGAAGGCGACAAGACAGCTGCTGCTGCCGTCATCTAAGACATCACCCTCAGTAGCAGGCTTCCCTCTTACTCGTCCACCTTCTTGGCCGAGGCCAAGGCCATCCTACTCGCCCTCAACTATATTGAGAACTCCTTGTTCAGCCACTTTTTCAACCCTTCTCCCTGGGGTCTGCCCTGCCCCCTGGGGGTCCGCCCTGTCCCCTGGGGGTCTGCCCTGTCCCCTGGGTCTGCCCTGCTCCCTGGGGGTCCACCCTGCCCCATGGGTCCGCCCTTCCCCCTGGGGTCCGCCCTCCCCCTGGGGTCCGCCCTCCCCCTGGGGGTCCACCCTGCCCCCTGGGGGTCCGCCCTGCTCCACGTGAGAAAAAAATGGCAAAAAGACTTACAGTAATAATCTTAATCAGCCTCATAGATGAAATACCTTACATGAAGACAGAATGATAGCATAGTAAGCAATTGTCCTGTTTGGCTAATAAAAGATTCAGCTCAGTGAATTTGTTTCTGAAATAGTTTGGAAAGTACAGTATTCTATGCATAAGGACAGCTCTGAAGCTCCGCCTTCTTAAATCAATACGATAGAGATAGTGAGTCTAAAACTTTCCATATCCATCCAGCAAAGACACTATTCAGAAGGATATAGCGCTCTCACCTAAATTGACACTAATGCATTTCTTGCAAACTACTGGAGCCAATCAGATTTATCTGTGTAGCTGGGTCATGCGGTAACTTGCTGAAAACAGCAAGATATTGCACAATTTCCCTTAGGTACGTCCGTTACCTCCATACCATTCAGTTCACTGGATGTAAACAGTGTATATGGCTACACACAATAATTGGTGTTTTGGGCAATTGAAGTTGACGGTTATTGGCCAAATATTGATTCATGTTTTGGATTTTAATGCAAATATCACTTGTTCTGTGTGTGGCGGCATTTTTTTATAGAGAAAAAACAAGACAGTATTGTAAGTATGTTATGTGAAATAAAACAATTTATCAAAGCAAGATTTTCACTCGCCATGGCTTTATTGGGCGTGGCGAGTAACACAGTATATTATATTATATTTACTCGCCACAATTGATTTTACTTGCCCATGGTGAGCGAGTAGGCAAGTAATTTTTCTAAGCCTGCCCAATACTCAACTCCACCCTCCACCACCAGTCCTGTAGGCACGATCTACAAATTTAAAAATGTCTAGTTTTACATTGAATATGAAAGAGGATTTCAACAGAAACACAATTATGAAGAAAGCATTCAAAAATCTTATTCCGTTAAGGAGATATTTAAGTCTAAAGGTTGGTATCATTTGTGTAGAAATGACTGAAATCAGACTAGTTGTGATGTCATAGCCTCAGATTCCTCAAATTTCATTGTATTTTATCATATTTTGTCCTGCGATTTTGTGGCTTAAAAAACCATGAGATACATCAAAAAGTTAGTAAAACTGAATCTAAGACTGGTATTTATAATATACCACCTGAAGAAAGTGTGAGGAAAAATAATTCAAATAGTCAGAAAATTGAAGAAACTTTCATTAAGATACATTAAAAATTATTAATAATGTGAGGATGACATCAACTTTTCATGGTTGACTTTACGCCAGTCATTTCTACACAGATAGAGCTTAAAATTAGAATATCTCCTTAACGGAATAAGATTTTTGAATGCTTTTCTTCACCATTATGTTTCTTTTTAAGTCCTCATTCATATAAGATGGACATGCTTGACCACTAAACTAATAATCTTTTAAAATCACTGCTTTTAAAACAAAAGTCACTGCTCAGACTGCTGGTACTCTATTTTAAGTGAGTATATTAAACATTTCTTAATCGGGAAACTGCTTTTTATTTGTTGATTGAAATTAATGATACGATATAGAAGACAACACGGGTGTGATGATTTTTTTCTTTCTCATTTTTTAGCTGAATTTCCAAGTATCAACAGAATCTACATCAAGAGCTTACTGCTTCCGGACAAGAAGAATGACAGCAAGCGCAGAACGGAAGAAATCAAGATCGATGACCCCATGAAGATGAATAGCCACATCGTCACGTTGCGAAGAAAATTTGAAATTGATGGATTTAAGTCCATCTTTCTCCCAACTACGTTCAAATTTCAGAAAGCCCTTGTTTATCAAGATGTGAAAAAGGATGCCATTGCTAACAAGACCATCCATCTGGATGTTTGCGCGAGGATGCGGTATAGTACAAAGAGTCTTCCTGTCGCTAGTGTACAATTCCCTCTCAAGATTGCTGTGAGGAAACTCAGAAAGGAGAAATTTGCATTGCTACCGACGATCAATTATTCTATGCCGGATAATATTCATGTATCAAATCCGAAGGATTTTGTAGTGGTTATGGAAGGGATGTATGCAAATAGGACGACAAGTAATCCGACTTTGAGGAATACAGTTACAGATTATGTTGATGAAAACCAAGGCAACGAGTGATATTGATATTAAGACTGTACGTTGTCAGTCTTTTGAAAGTCTTTCGTCGGGTTTTGGAAGACCGCCATCTGTTGTTGTCAGCATGCCATCGGACTTGAAAGGAAAAAGGAAAGATAGTTTTGAGGAGCTGACAGAGGTGAAAGTTCATGAGCACAATGTTTACGGAAGGGATCTTGGCAGCTCTGTTAGTGTGTTTGCGCAGATCCATAAGGTAGATCCATCTCTACCAGGGAGTACGGAGGATGATTTGTCTTCCGTAGAAATTGACAGTCCGTCATCTCGCCTATCGAGGAGCGCCCGAGATTACCAAGCTTCAAATTGAAGACATGGAGGAGGAAACGACGTTAATTAGCATCAAAACCCACCAGACATCAAGGGTCAAGGAGGAAAAGATTGATGTGCCAAAAATCTTGGTGACGGGAACTGACGGTCGAACAACTCCTGAGACTGCGAGCGTTGCCATAGAGATGAGAGATTTGATGAAGGCAAAAATGGCGGAGAAACAACAAGAGAGAAAGCGTCATCAAAGGAAGGCCAATCAGAGTAAAGCAAAACCTGGTCATGTGATTGATATGAGGACTGTGGAGGAGAAACAGGGTCATGACCCACGACCTCAAGGTAAAGGATCTGTTTCAACTGTAACGGAAGTTCATGAAGTTGATATGGAATACAAAAAACAGGAAATGAAAAGAAGAATAAAGAAAAAACTGGAAAGTTCAAAGGTCAAAGAAGACAGAGGTCAGAGGCCGGTACATAATATTGTGGCTTCTGGGGAACCTGTTAAGGAACCTCCACTTGTAAGTTACAAAGAGATATCAGAAGAAAAACCAAGATCTCCATTAAGGCGGTCCCCACGGTCATCTCCTCGTTCGTCTCCTAAAATGTCTTCAAGAGTCAGGAAAGAAACCTCAGTTTGTTATGATAAACAATCTGAAGATTTATCACGCAAAATTGATTTTGAGATGGGCGATGAAAAAAGCAATAAGGACATTGTAAGACAGTCAGGTAGAGGCGATGGTCATTGGTCGTTCAAGTTGAGGATGAAACCAGTCCAAAACCACGACTTGCGGTAAGGTCAAAGGCCGGTTCACACACGCCTGACGTTTATTCAAAAAGTGAAACTGACATTCCTTCAGCTGTTAATATAAAACTTCAGGATACATCCGACATTGAAATAGATTCCATTCTAGAAGCAAACAATTCGTAAACTCAATGACATATACGCATCAGACTACAAACTCATCAAAATTGAATTCTTCCGCTATCCAATCAAATCTCAGGGATAATTATTGCAATCTTTCAAATAGCGACCTTACAAATAACTCTATGCCTAAACATTCCACAAAGTATTTGTACGGTCAAAGGTCATCAAAATCACCAACAGTACCGGTTGAAGTAACTCCGCCCATCAGGGTAGGACTCGCTAAAACAGATATAGTGCATAGTAGGCATGAGCGACTCGATAAGCATAAAGAGCATGTGGGAGACGTTGGGGAGTATGAAATGCTAGAAGCAAATAATGATAATAGTCATGTGGTACAAGACACTGGTAGGAGAAGAAGGAAGCAACGGGCTTTACATCAGAGGTCACTGAACTTTAGAGCAGTACGACGGGGAGTGGGGACCATTTGTCTCCTGCCGAGCAAATTATCCAGGAAGTTTCACGGATTAGTTCAGACTTCTCATAGATTTTGAAAATTAAACCTGAGGTCATGACTTATGTGTGGGGATGTGACGGTGGGGGGGGTAGGGGTGCTAGTAATGTATTTAAAGTAATCAAGTTTGGTTATGTATCAGTGAATTGTGTGATCAGGATGATATTTGTGTCTGTAAATTGATCTGAAGGCTATAGTTGATTTAAAGGAAAGTATCGTCCCAGAAATAAATTTAGAAGTGAATGCTGCCGTGCTGGTAACGTCACTTCTGATTTTTATGTTTCTTATTGATTGCAAGAAATCTGTGATGTCATCGATAACACCTGAAGGCCCGTATGTTCAGTCTGGTGGTTGTGTGTTCAGTCCGGTGGTTGTGTGTTCAGTCCGGTGGTTGTGTGTTCAGTCCGGTGGTTGTGTGTTCAGTCCGGTGGTTGTGTGTTCAGTCCGGTGGTTGTGTGTTCAGTCCGGTGGTTGTGTGTTCAGTCCGGTGGTTGTGTGTTCAGTCCGGTGGTTGTGTGTTCAGTCCGGTGGTTGTGTGTTCAGTCCGGTGGTTGTGTGTTCAGTCCGGTGGTTGTGTGTTCAGTCCGGTGGTTGTGTGTTCAGTCCGGTGGTTGTGTGTTCAGTCCGGTGGTTGTGTGTTCAGTCCGGTGGTTGTGTGTTCAGTCTGGTGGTTGTGTGTTCAGTCCGTGGTTGTGTGTTCAGTCCGGTGGTTGTGTGTTCAGTCCGTGGTTGTGTGTTCAGTCCGGTGGTTGTGTGTTCAGTCCGGTGGTTGTGTGTTCAGTCCGGTGGTTGTGTGTTCAGTCCGGTGGTTGTGTGTTCAGTCCGGTGGTTGTGTGTTCAGTCCGGTGGTTGTGTGTTCAATAACATCACTGATTTCTTACGATCAATAGGGAAAATTGAAAATCGGAAGTTCAGGTCTGAATGTATTTAGTGTGGGACTATACCTTTCCTTTAAAGCGGAAATGAGAAGAAAATAGTGCTATCAGAAATTTGGAAACATTTTGGTTTGGTGTACAGATTTACTTTACAAATTGTCTTGCAATTTCCCTGTACCTAATGATGGTTCTTGTGTTGTTCATGGAACTGGTTGGTGTTCCACATTCAGCAACTGGTAGATCCAGGGGAGAAACAATCGGGTGGCAAGGTTGTTCATGGAACTGGTTGGTGTTCCACATTCAGCAACTGGTAGATCCAGTACAGAAACAACTGGGTGGGAAGGGTAGCTAAACCCCACAGACCCGAACAAAATTTTAGTTTACTCCAGCACATTCAGTATGGTTATCTCAATTTTAAGGCCCGGAACATGCTTATTTCCTCATGTGCCTCAAAGATCATAGTTGTGCCACTAAATGGTAGTTACACCGCTATATGGTAGCTTTGTCCAATAGAATGGACCTAATTCTTATGTTATGTAAATTTATTATTTTAGATTTGTAGTGTAAATTAGCATGTCGAGCAAAATTTTGAAGATGATTTTTGAAGAGATATTTATTATGTTTAAATGCAATGGAAAATGGATTTTCTTTTTAGTGAAATTTATCATGCATTGATGTATTATTTTAGGAATTTATCTAGCACCTTGATACAATGAATTAAGTTAGGTATATGTTATTTTTACATGTTGCAATTTGTAACCAAATATGTATGTATAAAAATTCAAAGCATGATTTTATTCGCCTAATATTTGTAACACCTTTGTTAAAGAATGAATAATAAAATTCTGAAATATATTTTTTACTGAAAATGAAAGCAGTTTCTTCGTCATGTTCGTCTTTGGTTTTGATTGAAAAGGAGCTGATACCCCTTAGGAACTAGTACCTCTTAGAAACTGGTACTCTTTAGGAACTGGTACCCCTTAGGAACTGGTACTCCTTAAGAACTGGTGCCTTTTAGGAGCTGATACCCCTTAGGAACTAGTACCAATTAGAAACTGGTACTCTTTAGGAACTGGTACCCCTTAGGAACTGGTACCCCTTTAGGTGCTGGTTCTCCTTAAGAACTGGTACCCCTTAGGAACTGGTACTCCATAGGAACTTGTACCCCTTAAGAACTGGTACCTTTTAGGTGCTGGTACCCCTTAGGAACTGGTACCCCCTAGGTGCTGGTACTCCTTAGGAACTGGTACCCATAGGAATTGGTACTCCCTGGAAACTAGTACCTCTTATGAAGTGCTATCCCTTCAGAACTGTATCCCTTTGGGACTAGAAGATCTTAGGCCCTGGGTCCCCTATAGAAGCGAGTTTCCTTATAGGAGATGGTACCCCTTGGGATTAGTATGTCATAGGGCTGGCAGGAACTGGTACTCCTTAGGAAGTGGTGTCCTAGAAACTGGTATCTCTTAGAACGTGTACCTCTTCAGTTAAGAGTTATTTGGGGGAAATATTGAACGAAAAGCCCTCGGCGACCGGTAAATCTGTGCAGAAGACTTCTCTTGTTAACCTATTTCCTAATAAACAACAATGTTTGATGGAAACATTTACAAGTTCAATTTCTGCTTGTAATCAGCAAAGTTTGCGGACTACACTTTTCCTCCTGATATGTGAGCCTTCCAAAACCCCTTTCCCTGTTCCTCCACTAACCTTGCCCCTTTGGTCATAAATGTAGGAACCCGTGGGCTTGTTGGGCCCGTCCCCCCACTTTTCTGAAAAACAACTAGGTGCCCCTCAAGGTGCAAGATCTGGTATAATTTGTGCACACTTTTCAAAAAATATTGCAAAAGAATCTCTTTCAAAATAAAATTCCTTTTCAAAATGATATGCCTCCTTAATTACTGACCTAATAGTAAGAAACTGGCGACTTCTGACGGTCCCATTTCTGGAGAATGTGCCCCTTTATAAACATAAAGTGCTCATTTTACTTTATTTGAGTATCCACAGCCAAGGGGCGAACATATTCATATAAATTGGGAAGTTTCCCTAAGAGGTCGTGCCCCCACTTTTCAAAAAGCTTCCTACACCCCTGCCTCTGATTCCTGCCCCTCCCCCTTTAAATTAAGAAATTCTGACAAATTAGATGACTGCATTTGGGCAAAAAACGTAGTCGAAAGCCTGAGACAGCAAGCAAGAAGAAATTATTGGCTCATTTTTATTTTGCTTTGTCTATTTATTGACAGAGACAAATTTCAAACCAAAGATACAAACAATATACAAAATAAGAAATGGTTGAGGAGACTATGGAAAGTTTATAGACAAAATTTGAAATAAAATGTCTCGGTCAGCTGTTAATTTCATACTGCTGGTGCAATGTTTTAACAATATTTATCAAACTGTAAATCAAAATTAACTACTTTCATACTGCAGGTGTCAAAATCGCATAAGTTGATTCTACAAGTCCCAATAAATCTGCCATACTGCAGGTGTGAATTTGGGTTAATCCTACCCGGGAAACATTACAATATAAAAAAGAAAAGTGCAGAAAGACACACCAAACAGTCCGGCAGCATGCCAATTAATGGGAATATAAATGGGGACCTTTTGCCATATAAGAGCCACCATTTTGTGATATTTCCCATGATACTTTGCTAAGCTTGCATGGGTCAAGGGGCGAAGCCCCGGAAGCTCTGAAACTTTCTTCTTTTTTGTTGCTCAGGCTAAGATGGTTTAAAATCAGCACAAAGATCCAAAATGTAATTGATAAAAAGCAGAACATTTTAAGTTATAATATTGAAATTATTCTCAGATATAGATTTGGGTTATCATTTCTATGCAAACAGAGGAGAAATTTTCTCTGAAAATTCGGCCAAAATTGTTGGGTTTAGCTCTGCATGGTAGGGTCAAGGAGGGCGAAGCCCCCGGAAGATTTATAGGTTTTGATGCCCATCATCATCGAGGCTGTGGATTTTGAATGTGTGTGGGCGGGCATCTTTCATACTCCTTAGTTGCCCAACCCGAGCCCAGTCAGCATCATACCGAATCGAGTGGAGATGATTCTGATACCAAGATGGTTTTGATATCAAGATGATTCCGGCATGATTGAGATTTATCTCTAAATTAAACAGTATCTCTGACATTTTACATCTTGATTATGTGCTCAAGTACGATGCTGTCAGCATTATGACGCCGAGTCGGAAGGACATGATTCTGGTAGACGACTCGGGCAAGATTTAGATGTATCTCTGATTTACACAGTACATCCGACATTTAACATCTCTGCCCGAAAAGGGTCCAACTATGATATTGTCAGCATCATGCCGAGTCGTCGGCTGGGAGGACATGATTCTGATATCTATCTAACATGACTTAGATATACTATGATCTGCTGATAAAAGTACATCCGACATTCTACATCTCTGCCCGACTAGGACAGTAGGATCGGTGCACAGCAAACTGGGAAGGGATGGGAGTGGATTGTACGACCGTGAAGATAAGAAAACAACAAAATGGTATTATCCAGAACATTTTCAAAACTTATTTTTTGGCCTTTTTGCGAAGAAAGAAAATCATAAAGGTTTAACCATATTATTTCATGCATCATGACATTTTTTTCTCCCACACTGGTCTATTGTTTTGTCCAACAAAATAGTCCAAATTGCAATTGCCCTTCGAAAAAAATATGCACCCCCACCCCCTTAAGTTACATCGCTGTATGGACCCTTAAAACAATGTATCCAAACTTCAGATATCTTAAAGGCCATCTATCGTGATGAAAATGTGGCGACGTACATTTAATTCCAAAACGGGTCTGATTGGCCTATCACTAAAAGTGCATATTGTACCATTGTGTTTCGACCAATCAAAACACACAAATAGAAATAGATTTACCTCGTACGTTAGAGACGACAACCACAGGCCTTTAATCGAATCGGGCCAAACGCACATACGCGCTCTCAACCATTTCGCTTGGTAAGCTGGGAAAATATTTTGAAAATAGTTCTAGTAGCTCCTCTTTGGATTTTATGTTTTTGCCGTGGCTGTTACGGTTCTCGTCAATATATATTAGCTGCTTCTCTTTTATACATATACATTTGTGATCCTTGTAGCCATATATCTTTAAAAAAAAAAGGAATTTTGAATATTCGATTGCTGGATCCGTCAGAAACATTGATTTGAGTGATTCTGAATAACTTTCCAGACTGCGTTCGCGAAATGGTTCCAAGAGGGCAACGCTGATCCAGTCGGCGCCATCAATATGTTTTGCATTTTTAGACTTTGACATCGTTTCCCGCAACCACTCGATTAAACCGTCTTTCCTCTTTATGAATTTGTGCCTTCGAACGTATTGAAAGTAATCTAGCGAATCTTTAAAATCAAGCGGTATAGTTTTGAAAATTGGAGGGTAACTCATTCCAACTTCGGCCCAACGAATACTGCCAGGGTAGTCAATATTTCTGATAGCAACGCTGATATGTGCCCACCATACAGAAAATTCTTCTTGTCCTTGCAAACCAATCGAAAAAAAGTATGCATCAAAACCCAATACTTGCATCAAAAACTTAAGAAAGATATTCAGCACGGCACAGTTTCCTCCTCGACGAGCGAAAACGTCTTCTTTCATCTCCAAGAATGATGGAACGTGCCTTTTCTCCTTGGGTATGCAGAATTTCGTTATGGTGTGATACGGAATGAATTGTCGGTAATGATCAATTATTTCATCTATCAATGCCAATGGGTTGCGTTTTAACTTGTCTCTCGCTTCCTGGATCTGTAACACGTCTTCGATGAAAGTAAACGCATCATCTTGTGTAAGAGGAAATGGCTCGTTCATATGTCTTACCGCTGTGAAAAGTAAATAGTTATAGTTAATCACAATTGATTTGCGAAAGAATCAAAATTCAAGTAGGCCAATCAGGATTTACATCCTAATTAAAGTAATTACTTTTGCATTAATTTTATGGATGATTTCCCCAAAGATGCTGCAATTAGCTGTCTATCTGACGTGTCAGCCAAACATAAAAAATAAGAAAAAACTCTAAAATAAATTCCACGGCTTTTTTTTTTGTATATGGAGGGTATCCATGTTAGATGTATTGGTCACAGGCTGGAAAAGAGAGTGATATCTATTTGTTTGATGAGGGCTTAACGGCACCACGACAGCGAGGATCAAATTGTGCCTGAGAGGTTAGATCATTCCAGAGGGAGGAAGAAAAGAAAATAGAACTGTAGGAGGAGTCTAAGAGAAGTACGGACCCAGCGAAATTATACGATTCCCACTCACATATGACGCTGCCCCCACCCCCACCCACTCCCAACCCCTGCACACTTAGTAAAGTCTTACCTATGGGCAACATCTTCCCGCCTTTGGCGGAAGTCTGACTTGGAAGCAGGGGGAAAACACGAACAACCTTTTAATTATACATATAATTCACATGATTCAAGCATGTTTGTGTTCAAAAATCAACTTGGAGGTTGTCGAAATTGGTTAAGCCGGCAAGGGTAGTATGGACACGGGCCTTACAGGGTGACGAGAGCGGCCTAGTTGTAGATTATGCATTTCCGACTGTGTTGAAAAGCTACCTTGCATGTTCCCTACGCCCCCACTACCCTACCGTTGTAGGTCTTTGGACTCAGTGGTCTTTTTTTATTTTTGTCTTTAATCAGATAATTATGTTTCAACCAATTCAAATTCTATGCATGTTTTTCAAAGTTTAAAAGAAATGGTCTGACATTGTTTTAGTACTTTCCTGTCGTTTCGATTGGAATTGGATGTCACAAAATTTGAGCGTATACAAACATCCCTAGTTTGCGCTCACTGACAACTTACCATATTGAATTCTTAACGATGCTGCTGACCAGTGGAGTATCCAGCTAAGCCAAAGAGGCTCTAGCTTAAAATGATGGAAATTATTTATGCTGTAGCAGAAATTATTTCTGCTATAGCAGAAATGATGGAAATTAAATTGGCAATATAATGTAAGTTCATAGGTAGATGTGGCAGATTTCTGGCAAAACATTCAAGATTTATAGATCAATCTTGATGACTTTTGCTCTGGTAGTTGTTTTTTTGAATGAGAATTCGCTTGTGATCGAAGTTGAAATCGAACATGTCAAATCGTAACTGGCTGCTAAGCCTGTAAGCTGCTAAAAGAAGTGTTGGGCCCGGTATTTCATGTAAATATAAACATTTTTATAAGCATATGTACTAAGTATGTGTGACAGAAGACATCCTCATTTTTTGTTAATAATTTCCCAATTTTCCCAATCGAAAGAAAAAATGCAATTGAAAAAGTATAATGTTGGATTGCTTCGGGAGTTATAAATCTTGATCAGAAAATTGTTATTTTCAATTTTATCATATGAAATAAGGAATTTGTCAGATTGTATGCCTCCTTTAAAATACCTATAGCATAACTTTGGAAGTCTCACATGCTAATATGGCAAACAAAGGAACACAAAATTTCAACATGGTTACATGAGTATATGCTTGCGACGACGACGAGTGAACACACAATTACAATGACGGGGTCGTCACCTGCGTAATTGGTTATAATAGTAACAATGCTATCACGAAATGCTTAATACGACCCGAACGAGAATGCAGGTACGACATACGAACAGACATAACATCGACAACCAATTCAATGTCCACGGCCTTTGATAACCAATTGTGGTGCACTGGCGTGTCTACCCAACCCAGGCTTGAACCCAGGACCCCGTGGTCTGTAGACATGTATGATAACCGCTACACCTTTCTGGGACCCTTATATATTGTCTAATAAAAATCATCCAAAAGAGTCACTCGTTTCAGCTACATCAATTATGACTGGGGATAAAGTATCATCGACCTACAAACTTTACTCAACCTTTAGGCCTGTGGTTTATAAGATTATCCACAATATTGTTGAAATTCAAGTTATTCCCCATTTAATTCACACGGTGTGAATATATGCACCTATAGACACCCAGTGGAAACATAATATCAACCCAAAAAGGTATTCGACCATGACTAACACTTTAAATATTCATTTTTTCCCATTCAATTTTAACAGCCTGGAACAATCTCTGTTGCTATAAGGTTGCCAGCCTTATAGCAACTTCAAAAGACAAAGATTAGTTACATGAACTAATATTCTCTTGCCCTCTCATATACGTCTAGTTCACTTTTTTTCTTCTCTGGCTTTATCTTTTTTTGTTATTCCTACTACCTTGCACGAAGGTGTTTAGTTATACCATTCTGGCTGTCTAGGTGGTTCTTCGAACACTAGTTCTTAAAGTCAAAACAATACTCGGAAAAAATAAATAAAACATATCAATGGCCTTAATGAGCCACCGTGGAATTAGAGGGTGCCGGTCTGGTCGGTACACACGTCGGCAATAAACTCACCCCTTGAACGGAACTCCATTCTGATTTCCCGTGCCTGTGGCGCATTTCAGTAACCGCATGTGGCGGTTTGCAATTTCCAGTTTATTTCCAAATTATTCCACTTCGCGTTTTAACTCAATTTGCCCACTTAAGGTGTGAAATATGTAAATTTTGTTTTACTTGGACAAATTGTTAGAAGATTCAACCTTTGAACATCGAAATTGACGCTATATTTCGTATTTCCACGTAAATTCATTTCGAAGTTAAGAAATATCTAGAACAGCATTCCAACAATATAACTTCCTTCCTGTATAATGGCAAAACGAGGGTGTTATGTCTGTGGAGTTTTGGGCATAAAGAAACTTATAAAGTGTATTTCTTGTAAATTCATAAGTAACCAATGCATGTCATACTCAAATAAGCATGAGCTTATGTGTATGCTTATCTCGTAATTGCTATTGCCTACCATTATCTTTGGAAAATTCTTTTCGCACTGCATGTGTTTGCTTTATGTAAGTATGCTCGATGGTGCATAACTCATAACCTCTAAACACAAAAAGTCCTTACGCGTATGCTGCACTGATGAATGGAAATGGCGTTAACCGCTAGATTGTTTATCGAAATGGTGTCAAGGGGAGCAGGTTATGCTAATGGATCGGCAAGATTTTGAAAATCAATCAGAATTACGAAAATGGTGCTATTTTTACAATTTCTGCACCAAATGAAATAAATAAACCAGTTTTTAGGGTAAAAATGATCCAAGTAAGAACTCCTTGATGTTCAAATATTAATTTTCTATAAAATTATAGCATTTTTTGTTGAGTTGTCTCAACTACCTGTGTGGCCGAATAATCGCGTAATACCTTTTCAACTCGTTCAGAGAGTGAGTGTCCTTCGAACGGGATAAAAATGACACTAGCAGTTTCGTCCCGTCCACGTTTCAAGGGGCGCTTTTTTCAAATCACAACAACGGATGGAATGAATGAGTGCAGCCGGATAAAATACCGGTACACACGTCATCATTAGAGTTTTGCTTGGTTTGGGTCGGTTTTGCGTGGTTTTGGTCGGTCCATGTTTTATAAATGTCCATTTCATTCGGCTTTCGAAAGACAATTACTCTTTTCATTCATACTTTTTTCCAACTTGTCTATAATTTTACTTAGCCGGAAAACTTTTCTAGAGGTAACAATTACCACTAGAATAGGAAGCTTTAAATTGTTTAGAGGGTCTTTTCGCTGAGCGTTTATTTCTCTCCTTTAAGGTTAGTTTTCCCGCCTTTTTCCAAGCGGGTATAGAAAGTAGATGACATAATCTATATTCTCATATAAAACTTATTGTCAATGGCTATTTTTCGGCGTCAGAAAACATTCCCTCCAATTGAAAGCGTTGTAAGATTGACGTCTAAAAGTATCTTATTAGGTCTTCGTTTTCCAGGTCTTCGTTTCCCAGGTCTTGGGTCTTTGTTTTCCTGACACACCATTCTTGACTCCTTGGCCGGTGCCGTTGGGGAAGGACTGGGGAAGTTTCATTCCCCAACCTCAAATAATTTAGTTGAACATGTGTAATCACTTTACTCGACCGAATTGGCCCCAATATTTTGAACGCTACACCATACCTGCCAAGGTTGATGGAGTCGAGAACGGAGGTATGGGGGTGGGGATGGGTGGGGGGAGGAGGCTGGGGAAACAAGCTTAAGTTCTAAGGTGTGTGCATTGAGCATATTTGGTCTACTTCAAAAGATGAAAAGAGCTCGGACGTCATTGCAGAACAAAATATATTTTTCATTGAAAGCAAAAAAAGATTTTTCTGAGATGAAAACATACGTACCTCAGACCTTTCTGCCAGGGACTAACTAATAGGCATAGGAATGATTTGATCTGTGCTAGTGGGAGAAGGGAGGAAGGGGGGGGGGGACGCAAAAAGTTTCAAAGTTCAAATCTGGCTTTCCCCTTCCCATAAGAATGAATGATATATAAATGTGTTTTCCTGATAGTCTGAAGATTGCCCATGTTCGCCCATTGTTGAAGAAAGTTGGCCTCCATCGCGAGATTTAAACAAACTACAGACCTGTGGCAAAAATTCTTGGAAAACAATTGAGCGTGTGGCAGCAAAAAGACTATCAGATCATATTCAAATCAGATATTTAAGCAAATAACTTATCAGATCCATTCCAATCTGCCAATAAAGCACATCATGGCACCGACACTGCACTACTTCGGGTTACTAATGACATTTTACGTGCAATGAATCATGGAAAAGTTACTGCACTGATTTTGTTAATAGATCGGAGCGCAGAGTTTGATACTGTGGATCATGATGTTTTACTAATACGGTAACATCAATATATTGACATTCATGGCATTTCATTGAAATGGTGTAAATCTTACTTGTCTCACAGACCTCAACATGTGTGTGTGTGTGTGGAGATGCAATATTGGAACCTGTTTTCTTGAATTTCTCAGTTCCGCAAAGATCTGTACTTGGTCTACAGTGGTTTCCAATTTATACTTTACCCATCCGCAACATTGTTTTGAAATATGTGGAAGCTCTTTGATCATATCATGTCTATGCTGACGTCTCTGACCTTTAAACCTTTACAACAGAATAACCAAATGTTTAGAGGATTGCATTATCGATATACGTAATTGGATGACGCAGAACTTTATGAAACTCAACAATAACAAAACCGAGTTTTTATTACTGATGGACTCGCGGGTTTATCGCGAATATTATGACGCAGAATAAACGTTCTATCATGTACGTTGTTCCTTCATGTGAAGGAAAAGTAGTCTTATTTACTGAAACAAGCGGGACTTAATTCGGCAAAAGATTCCGTGTTCAGATGGTGTGAATTTGACTGTACAATTACAACGTTGGAAGGATTCCACAGAGAGTATAACATTAGGCCTATGCTGGACTGTACTGTTAACTTTAATACACGTAGGCTTAGGGCCAGCAACACCAGTGCAGTGGCAGTACGCAGCGCGTAGAATCATGGAAAAGTGGGAAGAATGCGCATGCCGCAAACCAGTCTATCTTTAATATTTTTGTTCCTCAAAAACAATTCAAGAACAAAAACAGTGAACATTTAAGAAACCTACCCTTAACCTAATCTTAACCTTACTTTACAATAACTTATTTTTTCCAGTAAATAAAACTTTTTGTTGTTCTTAAATGAAACAAAGTGAATATGACATGCAAATTGATCAAGGTAAACTAATTTGCGTCATCCACATTTTTCCTATTTTCCCAAAGATTTGCTGGCAGTACTGTGCGATGTATGGAGCAAAGAAAAGGCACTTGCAATTATTATCTAAACAATAAGGCGAGTACACTCTAAAAAAGGTATGGTCAAATTTTGACCAAGACATGGTCAAATCTTATTTGACCATGTTTTGGTCGTTTAATTTTGACCAAAGTTGGTTCGGTGCACAGTTGACCATGTTTTGATCAAATATGACCATTCCTTTTTTTAAGTGTAGGTCTAATTCTTTTTTCCACGTAATTTCTCTGATGAATATGATCTGTCCTCAATTAATGGTTTTGATTTAAAGCAAACTCTGAATACAAAATTAATTAGGGCCTATTCTATTATATTTAGGGGTCCAAGCTTTTGCCTAACTAACGTTATTGTAAAGATTTTAATGTAGGTAAAACCAATAGGCCTATAGGCCTAGCCTATACGTTTTAGCAGCCCACTAAAAGACTGAAAGTAATTTATATAAATTTGTTTTTAGTTGAGTGTTCAACTTCCGAAGTTTCGGGCTTGTCTTAGTCATCAAAACAAAAAAGAATACCATTTGGTTGGAAATTTATTGCCAATGAAAACTTAAGCATGAATTTTACTGGAAAAAATTGTTGTGACAAAGAATTTTAAGCCATTTGGCAGGCAGTGCAGGCTCTGAGATTGCAAAACTTGTACTGATAATTACAAACTTATAAACAAATTAAACTCATAGTGGATTTAAATGGTTATTACATCTGTTTTTTTTTATTTTTTAACTGCAGAATCAACGCACTTCTGTAGGTATACCCCCTTCCATTATCTCGAAGCCGGCGGAGTCATAGTTCATTCTGAGGGGACAGATGTCCTTTTTCTATTTTATAAGTGCTTTATTTCATGCAAGGGGTCTCAAGTAAGAATTTGTCCTTTCTCTGCTGTCATAGTCGTAGCGATGGAGTTGGAACTTGTCTGCAGTCATAGTCATAGTGTGCAAAAACCATGAAGATTATGATCTTGTGACTGTGACTGTAGGTGTAGCGGATTCTTTGAACAATGTGTTGGATTCTGCATTTAAGCCTATTTTTCTTGTGAATTTCAAAGAGAATATAAACTGTCCCTGGATTATTCATGTTCATTTGATTTATAATTGCAATTGTTCTGTATTTTAATAGACTTTGTCATTGCCATTTACCAATCAAAATTAAATGATAGTTTTTTGATTCCCACTACCTCGGTGAACTTAAGTTTTGTATCCTGTACAGAGTAAAATTGTGTACTTGATGGCTGGAAAATCTCAACAAATCTTTATTTATAGTTGAAGAGAATACTGCTTTCGTTTATCATGGTTGCCGAACTTGCCGTCAATTTTTCCTATTTTAATTTACCATGAGCTTGTTTCAAATGATTCCCAGTGTAAAAATGTGCACCAGGCGCAATGGCCTATTACATGAAATTTGTCGAGTCCACCGTCACACCACACTACTTAGGACCAGACCCTCAGCCTTGCTGTTTTACAGGGCGGCTCTCCCTGTCCCTCCGTAGGCCCGCCCTGCCCCTGGGGTCCGTTCTTCCCCTGGAGTCCGCCTTGCCCCTCATGAGAAATTTGAATATAAAAAATTAAACGATTTAAAAAAAAAAAAACTTAATCATCTTAATTAACCTTATAAATGAATACAGAACACATAATGATAGCATAGTAAGCAATTGTCCTGTTTGTAAACAGAAAGGGGCCCCTGGACTCCATGCCATGCCGAAAATACGCAGCGCTTCGCGCGCGCATTAATGTGCCCCTCAACAAGTCTAGCACCCTGCCCCTATTTAAATCAGGCTAGGGGTCTGTAGGACCATACATTTTTACACTCTTACAGCTTCAAGTTTAATTGAAGCTGGAATTATCACAGTACTGGTCAACCTTAATGGTAAACTCCTAGTAAAGCAGTACAACTTTCTAGGATTTTTCTCAGTACGTATAACACAATTAAAATGTATTTGTTTCTTGTTTGTCAATTTTCGATTGTGTGATATGTACTGTACCATATTCATTATAAAACATGTATTCTTTAGTATTCTTCAATATTCCAATAATGCAGTAGTTACAGCATGTATATAAAATAAATTGACAAATAATTTCTTTAAAATTAAAATTAATTCCGAAATTATTTGCTTTATAATGATATAAAATACACCAAGGCATACAGGGGCAATGACAGATCTGAACTTTTTTTGCATGTTTCATTGCAAATAAAAATATCTAAATAGAATGCAATTTGTAGAACACGGATAGTTCCATATAAGAAATTGTCTGCACAGATTTGAACTAAAAGCAAACAAAAGTGTTTTTCTATGCTTGTGTTAGTGACGGGTTTGAAACTTCTCAAAAAGAATTAAAGATAGTTTATATTTTGAGGCAGTTTCAGTATTTAGATATTTTAATCATATTACATGTATATTGATACTCTCCCATATCTCTTTTTCAATTCATTATTTTTTCAGATAAGATGCCAACAACCAGTGCTGCATTAAAAGAAAATGACATGCCAGGTGGAGATGAGGTCTCCAGTAAATAGTGAAAACTTTACGATCAGCGTCTGGACCTATAAACCTGTCAGTTTGAGGACTTGATTTGCTACCCGTGCATTGTATTATTAAAAAAAAAGTACATTGCAGATAAAGTTTCTAGAAAAAGGAAACCTTGCACGTGTTTGGAACATTCTTTTTTCCAGTTGATAACCTGATTATTGAATGCTGAACATTATTATAATACATGATAATATTATTACTAATAATATTATTTTAAAATTATTATTTTAAAATATTTTGTATGTTATTTAAACTGTAGCAACCTTGTACTTATTGGAACAAGTACATTCTATTTTGATTTATGATGGACAGATAAATCTTACAGTTTGCTGGAAGGAGTGAATTCAGCCTGCCAGTTACTGGATGTCGAACATTATTATGATTATTTGAGAATTTTTTTGTTTTTGTTATTTAAACTGCAACCTTGCACTTGTTTGGAACAAGTGCATTCAATTTTGTGTTATGATAAACTTTAGTCTTCCAGTTGATATATTGATTACTGAATGTGGTGAACATTATTTGAAAATGTAGTTTTCTGTTAATTTAAACTGCAACAATCTGACACTTGTTTAGAATTTCATACTTATTTTTAATATACTAGGAACAGGTACTGTCAATTTAAATTTAATTGCTGTGTGTATATTGACAATATGTTATTCCCTTAAATTTCTCATTCTTATTATGACGAACAGATCAATCTTGCAGTTTGCTGGAATGACTGCATTCGGCCTTCCATTGGATCAATTTATTCTGCATGTATATTGAATATGTTAGTCCTTGAAATTGAACGTTTTTATTTCGATGAGCTGAAAGACCTTGCAGTTTTTTTGGAACGAGTCATTTGGGCTTCCAGTAGTGGGTACATGTATATAGAATACATGATTATTATTTTGAAAAACGCATTCCACTGGTCAATTCCAATTTTCATCAGGCAAAAAGTGGCCTAGTATTTAAGAGAAAATTATAGGAAGATTAACTTATACCTCTTATGTCTTTGTTTGTTCGCAAAATACTAAATATTTTAAATAAAATCATAGTTTTTTGCTCCCCTCCGTTGGCCGGATACCGATTTTAGTCGGCCAGAAATGTAGAATAGCGGGTGCACCTGTACAAGAGTATATCTCAGTCAAACTCATGCCCGACTAAGCTAGATACCCAAATCATATCCTCTCGACCGCCGACTCGGCACATGATGCTGACAACATCGTACTTAGACACCAAGTCGGGCGGATATGTAAAACATGTTTAAATCGGGAATACACCTCAATCATGCCCTAATCGTTATATTAGAGTTGTTGAATCGTTATATCAGAGTGGTTGAATGGTTATATCAGTGGTTAAATCGTTATATCAGGGTGGTTGAATCGTTATATCAGTGGTTGAATCGTTATATCAGTGGTTGAAACGTTATATCAGTGGTTGAATCGTTATATCAGAGTAGTTGAATCGTTATATCAGAGTGGTTGAATCGTTATATCAGTGGTTGAATCGTTTTATCAGTGGTTGAATCGTTATATCAGTGGTATATATAATAACCCAGAGAACTTTGGGTTATCGAGAGGTGAGGATTTCGAAAATTCTCACCATTTTGAGCTTAATAACCTTGTACTACTTATCAGAATCATGAATCCTCTAGGGGATTCGCCCTATCAGAGCTGCATCCATGAACCCAACAATATTGTGGACAAATTTTTCTTGTGCCTGACAGTGTTAATCGTAACCAAAATGCTTATTTGAGTAGATTTTAACATTCGAATTTGATTTTTTCTTCTTTTAATCAATTACATTTAGATTTGGTGTTGATTTTACGACACTTACTGGCAAAAAAAATTGTAGATAAAGACTTCACCCTTGAGCCAAACAATTTTCCCCGAATTTTCAGGCAGATTTCGAAAAATGCCCCACCCCCAATTTTTACGGGGAAGGGGAGGGGGAATTGTATAGATTTTTGTAATTGTTTAGACACATGTATATCTGTTTTAGGAATTCGGGCAAATGTAAATTTTCGTCGGCCAAATTTCACTTACACCCCTTGGGCTCGGAAGTCAACTTATGCCCCTGCATGGGCCATCAAAACAATAAATCTTCTAAGCTTTTCGGGGATTCACTTCTGGACCCCAAACAGGCTCCGCCCATGAACCCCACAATTTTTAGGGGAAATCAATCCTCTGCCCATGTAGGAATGGTAACCCAAATAATATAATTTAAAATTTGTGTTGATTTTTTGCATCATAAAAAACAAGAAATCTTCCGACCAGGGCTCCACCCATGTACAAACACTTTTGCCCAAAGTTTTTCAATTTTCAGAGGAAAAAATATATATTTTGCCCGTTTAGAAATGGTACCCCAAATGCTCATCTTAGTAGAATTTAACTCACACCACACAAAGTGTATTTTTTCTAAAAATAAAAATTACACCAAGACGCAATGCAGTTAATGAAATTTCTTACAAAACAAAGTTTTTCCATCAAAATTTATTTTCATTCAGTCTGTCATTCTTTTGTCTTTCCACAATAAAAAACCTTACTTCGGCATTTCTCTCTCGCCACCACACTACATAACAAGAAAGAGTGAATTTTACACAGAATAAAAACAACACAATACCAAACAATATACATATTGAACAATTTCTGTACAGTGGCGAAGCTAGGGTCTCCAGGCTGGGGGAGGGGTATCAGTACCAACACAGACCCCTCGAGAAACTAGGGAGATCACATGTTGAAATGCCCTCCATGTACTGCACATGAGGGAGTGGAGGGGGAGGGGAGGGGAGTAGGGAGGGGGAGTAGGGGGGGAGTAGGGAGGGGGAGTAGGGAGGGGGTGAAGGAAGGGGTGAAGGGGGTAAAAGGGGGGAAGGGAGGGGGTAAAGTGAGGGGGTGAAGGGAGGGGGTGAAGGGAGGGGGATGAAAGAAGGGAGATGAAGAAAGGGGGTGGAGTGAGGGGGTGAAGGGAGGGGGTGAAGGGAGGGGGGTGAAGGGAGGGGGTGAAGGGAGGAGGGGGTGAAGGAGGAGGGGGTGAAGGGAGGAGGGGGTGAAGGGAGGAGGGGGTGAAGGGAGGAGGGGGTGAAGGGAGGAGGGGTGAAGGGAGGGAGGAGGGTTGTGATTAGCATTCTTTCTTTTCTGTGGATATACTGATTATGATACTCCCAAACATTTCTACGCGGCGATGAATAATGCACACATCACTGCTTTTCTGCTACACGGCTGCCACTCCCACAAACATGTTCATTAGTTCTCACCATGTTATGAGTATGGCACTCGAGTTATTTGATAGAAACTTCCCCTTTAGTGCATTAGACACCTAACCCTTCTTGTATGCAGGCCACCCTATGCACAATTCACTGTGAATTCATTCACTTTTGATAGCAAAACCATACACCCCTTCAGCTAAAATATATGAAAGGTTAAACAATAGTCATTTTCAATTACAAATTGAAGAAATTTGAAGAATTATGGAAAAACACCCTAACTTTTAATGGACCTTAAATCTTTCAAATGTTCAGAAAGTGCATTGCCTGTCATGCATATATAACGGCCAGTTGACTGCGCCAAGAAGGCCCCCTCCCCCTCACATGTGTGTCCCGAGCTTCACCAATGTACTTTTTGCCATCATGATATAAAATTCTTCAACTACACTTTTCCAACAATTCACACAAAATTACTCCCATCCATATAGTTTCATACAACATACATATGCACGGATATGATAACAAGAGCACATTATTTGCACCTTCATATTTAAAGGTCTAACTAAGAACAGCTAGAAAGAATCAGCTGGTCGCCTTTCAAAGAATTTGATCAGAATACTTTAATACAACGTAAAAAAATAGAAAGGTCATATCCAGTCACTAATCATAAATTTGCTGATGAAAACCATTTACCTAAAAAGGTCCAATTTTCATACTTTTAAGTGGTTAATAAAATACCAGCGGAAGTTAAAATACCCGCAAAAAAATGTTATTATGTGCGACAATTTGTCATCTCAATGTTCGGCACATATCCTCCTGTGCCCATTTATTTGTCGCTGTCATATAGCACAGGATCTAATGCCTTGTTATCCATTTACCATCTGATGGTGTTATGCAGAAAAGCGTTATTAGATATCTAATTAATTTTCATAACCTCCAGCAACAATTCTAAAGAAAGTTATACAATTTCTTTCAAGAATTTGCATTGTCATGACCCGTGCATTAAATCCTGGTAATGCACCACCTTGATTATTTGATTTATCCCATTTTTACAAGTTTGAGATCGCCAACGTCGCTGTGCACCACAACAGTCCCGGATGTCGGACCTCGAGAGAGTGTAAGCCTCCTTCCTGTACAACCGAGAATAAGCACTGGTCCTATAGGCCTAATGGCTCGGATGGTTTTAACTTAACTGTACATTGTACAACCTGACAAGGTTAAATGTTATCAAATAATAACCTGAAGATATTCAATTAACTTTTTGTTCATCTCAACGGTGTTTTTTTAATATTTTTTTTACGTGTCCCAATTTCAACCAATATCAATACTTTTATCATAATGTTGTTTTTCCCGTGATACATGGCCATCAAAGAATCTTCTTGCAAAGAGATATTTAGCCAATAAAAAATAACCACGAACTGTCTTTTCTACTGAATGTAGGTATTAATTGACCACATGTTTACTAAGATGTCTTTGTTTTCTGACTTCACCTCAGCAATATATTTACAAGTGTCAAGTCAAATGGTCATTTACCAGTTACCCTTTCCTTGATTTGCAAATCCAAAGCCACCCCCACCACTGCTCATGCCATCGCCCTGCCCACCTTGACTCCATGTCATACTCTGTTGCGATCCATACCCGCCACCCAGACCATCAGTATGACTCCCTTGCATTTGGGAGGAGCTCTGACTGTTGGTTGCTGTTCCCCCTTGAGTCCCCCCTCCGTGTCCCTGACCTGGTCCCATGCCTTGCGCCAGCATGTTGCCCACCATGCTCCACCCAGCTTGACTAAGAGCTGCAGCGATGGCCATTGGGTTCACGCCTTCCATGTTTCCAGTTCGGCTATCGCCAAAGCGACCACTACTTCCTCCGCGGCCACGGCTCCCTCTGTCACCATCCCTGAAGTCCCGGAAGTCCCTTCCATAACTTCTATCGTAATCCCGATCCCGATCAAAACGTCCTCCTCCTCCCCCTCCACTACGCTGAAAACCACCTACCAAAAAAAAAAAAAAAAAGTTAAAAACAACATCCAGGGATAACTTTAGGAATGAACATGCTCCTCCAATCACGGCACTCACTGAATATCTGAAAAGAGGTATTTCACAACCACTTGACTTTTTTGCTTTGGTGAGCAAACCATGGCAAGTTTACACCCGGATGAATTACTACAATTTCACGATAAAAAACAAGAGGGAAAGCATATTTTCATTTCATCACACAAATATGATACAGGATAACTGGAGGCTTTGTTAAAAATAACCAAAGTTACAGAAAACAAGGTTAGTTTTTCAAAATACACAATAAACATATAGGAGCAAGCAAAAGAAATTCACGAAAAATTACCCTTCTAATTTCAAGTTATGCGTCAGGTAGCAATTTGTTAGTAAGAAATTTGATTAGCAGTTTTGTTACTCATTTCATAAAAATGATTAGCAATACGTTAAAATTAATTAGCAATAATGATGCATATTTAGGCCTTATAGATTTTGTAATACTGTTGGTTTTAATGGTTTGTTGAAGTTTAACGGCACCGCGACAGTCAGAGTCAAATGTGCCAAATTGTTTTAATACCCTCAAATGATACTTTTTTAATGCAGTTTTCCTGCTATTAGGTAAAAAAAATTGCGCAACCAGTATGGCAAAAGTATTGACTTCCATTGCCCAAATAGACGCTGGAATTTTGCGTTCCAAATCATAAAAAGTTTACTTCTACAGTATAAATCATCACTTTTATGGAAAATGTGCATGGAAATTCAGTTTAGAAAGAACAGATAACTTCCTTTCAATGTCGATTAAACTCAACATCGCATAACATTTTTGCCATACTCGCTAGGGCTTTCATTGTGAAAATCTTACATACATTGATACCTCGCCGTAAAACATTTCAAAACTACGCCACCACCTAGGCAGTTCTGATCATACCAGTCCTCTGGTAAAAAATGGCCGCCATGTTTGCAAAGCATGCAGAATTTCAGCTATGTTAAAACCTTTTTCTGTTTGTTTATTTTGCAATATTTTTTTCTTTCTTCCAAATTTTATTTGACTCATCAGGCAATATTTACATGTAAATGTACTGTTTGTGACAATTCATGTCTTTTGACCTTGTGATTTTTGGTTGATTCAACAGCTTGTAAAATGGGCCTTGATTGAGTGTGATTTAAAGCCTTACGTTAGTTATGGCCTATTCTTAGTTTTACCTTTCACTATTTACTGCTGCAGAATCGCGGTGCATTTTACACGTTACTCACATTTCGATAAAATCAAAGTGCAAACTATTCCCATTCATAGGTAATTACTGTGATTTGTGATTCTTGCATTCAAAAAAGATTTTTCCCGATTTTTTAATATTTTATTTGAAGACTGAAAACTTCCAATCAGTTAGGGAATTTATTGTAGCCTATCGCAATTTCCCTAAGCAAAGTAGGGAAATGAATCACTAAACGACGGTATGCATAATTTTTTCATCACAAATTGAGATAGCAGACCCCAACAAATGTTTGCACTTAAGCTTTGGATTATTGTGAGGAAAAATTCCCTTTCAAAAAAAAAATTGGTAGGTATTTCAGAATTTTGGCAGAAAATTTCAGAATTTTGGTGGGAAATTTCAGAATTTGGGTGGGGAATTTCTCTCATGCGTTTTCTTTTTAGAGGCATGTTAGAAATTTCTGAAGTCGTTAATTTAAACATAAATAATAACACCTGAATGTCTCGTTTGTTTATTTGTAACAACACTATGCTTTTATTTCAAACAATACAATAACTTTTGTGGTAAAAGTTGGCAGATGATACCAAAGTTTACAAACACAATTTGTCCAGAAACGTAAAAGTTGGCAGATGATACCAAAGTTTACAAACACAATTTGTCCAGAAACATAAAAGTTGGCAGATGATACAAAAGTTTACAAACACAATTTGTCCAGAAACATAAAAGTTGGCAGATGATACAAAAGTTTACAAACACAATTTGTCCAGAAACGTAAAAGTTGGCAGATGATACCAAAGTTTACAAACACAATTTGTCCAGAAACGTAAAAGTTGGCAGATGATACCAAAGTTTACAAACACAATTTGTCCAGAAACATAAAAGTTGGCAGATGATACCAAACTTTACAAACACAATATGTCCAGAAACGTAAAAGTTGGGAGATGATACCAAAGTTTACAAACACAATTTGTCCAGAAACGTAAAAGTTGGCAGATGATACCAAAGTTTACAAACACAATTTGTCCAGAAACGTAAAAGTTGGCAGATGATACCAAAGTTTACAAACACAATTTGTCCAGAAACGTAAAAGTTGGCAGATGATACCAAAGTTTACAAACACAATTTGTCCAGAAACGTTACCTCATGACCTCTGCAAGATCTTCATTCATAAAAATCCACCAAATTTACAGTTGCTTTATTAATTTTCATCACTAATATATTGATTGTATACAGTGCTGGATATAGTAGTTACAGAAAACGACTGTAGTTGGAGACTAATTACAAATTTCACCACCTACATCGCGGCCTCGGTCACATTTCGTTGTATACATTTAAGTACGTACGGGATCCGTTCGTAACTTCGCGAGTTATATGAATCATTTTACCTTTATAACCTTACCGATATAACCTTTTACTTTTCTTTGTATATAAAGGTAAAACTCTTCCTAAATTATATTTATTTCCGTAAATTGCATAAATATTTCATGTCTAATCGCGAAAATTCATATCATTAACACGAGGTTTAATGTTATTACTAAATGCTTAGCGTATATTTGAACACTTTTCTTAGCCAGCAGCTCTTGGTAGATGTGCACAACCATCCCGCATTGCTTCTAATTTTGTGCACGATTGTGAGAACTGATTGTGTGATTTGCACAATTTAAAGGTAAAACTCTTCTTAAATTATATTTATTTCCGTAAATTGCATAAATATTTCATGTCTAGCGTGGATTTGAACACTTCTCTCAGCTAGCAGCTCTTGGTAGATGTGCGCGACCATCCCGCATTGCTTCTAATTTTGTGCACGATTGTGAGAACTGATTGTGTGATTTGCACAATCGCGCTGCTAATGCAAACCCTACATCCTGCAATTCCTGCATCTTCCTAACAATCTTCTTAATAAAAACAAAAATATGCATTTTAATTCTAATAAATTCAACTTTTTTGTTTGTAAATGGCAAGACTTCATTTCATGACTGTTTATGAGCTCACCTCCAAATCCTGTACTGCCACCAAATTGGTCATCAAACTGACGATGGCGTCCTTTGGGCTCTGCGTTGTTCAGCTGCACGCTATGTCCCTGTAATAAACAAAAGTCAAAGTCATAACAAGAAGATCAAACAATCTTAAAGTACACCAAAGTACAGCTGTGACTGATCAGCGATTGAACTAATAATGATTCACAGCATTTAGATTGGTGTTTGTGATTGTGTGGTGGTAGCAGAATTAGCAAGATATACCAAGTAAATATTTGAAAGGGACTGTGACAGGAACGCATGTAATGCTGCAGAATGCCTTCCAACTGGTGCTGCAGAATGCCTTTCAACTGGTGCTGCAGAATGCCTTCCAACTGGTGCTGAAGAATTGTGGCTATACTGGAAGTGTCTCAACTGGTTGCATTCAAGGGTTGGGATGTCCAAGGTTATAATGATAACATGCAGTTATGCCATTGCTATCAGCCCTTTGTGACTTTGGTTCTATGCCTCACAAATGCAACAAATATGGAAATATGGTGATGCTCAATGCTGCAGGGTCCATGATCAGCTGCAGGATCCATGATCAACTGCAGGATCCATGCTCAATGCTGCAGGATCCATGCTCAACCGCAGACCTTGCCATGATCAATACCAAAGCCCAGCTATTTAAGTACCATGTGCAGCCCAATGCTGCAGGATCCATGCTCAGCTGCAGGATCCATGATCAACCGCAGACCTTGCCACGATCAATACTAAAGTCCAGCTATTTAAGTACCATGTGCAGCCCAATGCTGCAGGATCCATGCTCAGCTGCAGGATCCATGGTCAGCTGCAGGATACATGACCAACTGCAGGATCCATGCTCAACCGCAGACCTTGCCATGATCAATACCAAGGCCCAGCTATTCAAGTACCATGTGCAGCCCAATGCTGCAGGATCCATGCTCAATGCTGCAGGATCCATGGTCAGCTGCAGGATCCATGATCAACCGCAGACCTTGCCATGATCAATACCAAGGCCCAGCTATTCAAGTACCATGTGCAGCCCAATGCTGCAGGATCCATGCTCAATGCTGCAGGATCCATGCTCAATGCTGCAGGATCCATGGTCAGCTGCAGGATCCATGATCAACCGCAGACCTTGCCATGATCAATACCAAGGCCCAGCTATTCAAGTACCATGTGCAGCCCAATGCTGCAGGATCCATGCTCAATGCTGCAGGATCCATGCTCAACCGCAGACCTTGCCATGATCAATACCAAAGCCCAGCTATTCAAGTACCATGTGCAACCCAATGCTGCAGGATCCATGATCAACCGCATGATCCATGATCAACCGCAGGATCCATGCTCAGCTGCGGATCCATGGTCAGCTGCAGGATCCATGATCAACCGCAGACCTTGCCATGATCAATATCAAAGCCCAGCTATTTAAGTACCATGTGCAGCCCAATGCTGCAGGATCCATGCTCAGCTGCAGGATCCATGCTCAGCTGCAGGATCCATGCTCAGCTGCAGGATCCATAATCAACCGCAGACCTTGCCATGATCAATATCAAAGCCCAGCTATTTAAGTACCATGTGCAGCCCAATGCTGCAGGATCCATGATCAGCTGCAGGATCCATGATCAACCGCAGACCTTGCCATGATCAATACCAAAGCCCAGCTATTCAAGTACCATGTGCAGCTTTCACAAAACCAAACTTAAGTTCCGGCCCAATGCAGCCACAACAATGACTAAACAAAACAACATGAAATTGTAACCCGGCTCTTGTACTCTAAATGTTGAGCGCCAGTCAAGGAAACAGCAGGAACCGTACAGGTATGACCCCTACCCAACCCCACCTACGACAGAGCTACCCAGTTTGTTGTGTTCACACAAAATATGCAAATGTGTCGAGTTATGAGGTCACAGTAAGTCAAGGAAAGAGGTTGAAAAGTCTGAGTAACTATGCCACAAATCTGGGGGATTCTAGCGATTTCAGGTAATCAACCCATGATACCTAAGATTGTTACATAACTGAAGTGGTGAGACTAGCACACAGGGCATTCTTGCTTTTTAGGACAAGGACAAATGCTCAAGTTATTCCGGGTTTTATGTTGTTCAATGAAATTTCTGGAAAATTTGGTACAAATTGGGAGAGCACACCATACACGAAAAGAACTGCGCCACAACTAAAGGAAATAATGATGTCTGCGTACAGGTCTTTACAAAAGACAGCTCTTTGTGCAACCTGCAAATCAATCTGACAGGAATAGTCCCATGGATTTTCATTTTTTCATTTAGAATAAGAGAAAATTTATAGAAATAAAGTGGTGAAAAAACTAATCTTATTCCGTTTAGAAGTTATAACAATTAAAGAGTAGAAAAATGTTCTTAAAAACACCTCGCACAGTATATGTTAGAAGTTATAACAATTAAAGAGTAGAAAAATGTTCTTAAAAACACCTCGTACAGTATATGTCCTTCAGCTTGGTGATGTCATCAGTGCAAACCCAGCACAGTTCTTATGTATTTCTTATAAATTTAATCACACACTTTTTTTTACATATCGAACAGCATTTTTGGTTCAATATAGAAATAAGGTGAAATATAATTGACAAAAAAACTTTTTTTCTTGGTGTACATCACATTTTCAATGAGAAAAAAAAACCCAAATCATTTTTAAATAAACACAAAAGAGGTTTTGTTGAAATTGTCTCTATGACATCACAGATGTTGTAAATCCGTCTCTTTTAACCAATTTAAAAAATATTTCAAAATTTCATAACTTCCAAACGGATTAAGATATTAAGATAAGTTTTTTCACCACTTTGTTTCTAAAATTTTTCCCTATCAAAATGAAAAAAAAAAAAATCCATGGGAATATTCCTTTAATCTTATTTGAATGTATATTTTTTTCTGGATATTTATCACTAATTTTAAATTCATTTGAGAAAAAGAAGGGGTTCAGGCATAAGCACTGTAATGCTGTATGAAATGATGTAACCTTTCCTGGAGATGTACGAGTCATTACAATACCATGGATATTCATCCATTTTTTACAATACCATGGATATTCATCCATTTTTTACAATACTATGGATATTCATCCATTTTTTACAATACCATGGATATTCATCCATTTTTTACAATACCATGGATATTCATCCATTTTTTACAATACCATGGATATTCATCCATTTTTTACAATACCATGGATATTCATCCATTTTTTACAATACCATGGATATTCATCCATTTTTTACAATACCATGGATATTCATCCATTTTTTACAATACCATGGATATTCATCCATTTTTTACAATACCATGGATATTCATCCATTTTTACAATACCATGGATATTCATCCATTTTTTACAATACCATGGATATTCATCCATTTTTTACAATACCATGGATATTCATCCATTTTTACAATACCATGGATATTCATCCATTTTTTACAATACCATGGATATTCATCCATTTTTTACAATACCATGGATATTCATCCATTTTTTACAATACCATGGATATTCATCCATTTTTTACAATACCATGGATATTCATCCATTTTTTACAATACCATGGATATTCATCCATTTTTTACAATACCATGGATATTCATCCATTTTTTACAATACCATGGATATTCATCCATTTTTTACAATACCATGGATATTCATCCATTTTTTACAATACCATGGATATTCATCCATTTTTTACAATACCATGGATATTCATCCATTTTTTACAATACCATGGATATTCATCCATTTTTTACAATACCATGGATATTCATCCATTTTTTACAATACCATGGATATTCATCCATTTTTTACAATACCATGGATATTCATCCATTTTTTACAATACCATGGATATTCATCCATTTTTTAATGGCTGTTCAATGGCTGTTCAAGTAATGGCTGTTCAATAATAGTGTTTCAGCTGACGTCATGAGGTCACATGACTTTGTTTACATAGCCATTTTGTCTGGCTAGAAAACTGACATCTGCTGAACACTTAATTAGACTTACATACGTTTGCATTTTGTTATATAAGATTATTTTTGTAAGATAATTATGCTGGAATCTTGCTGTGCCGTTGATTGTACTAATAGACGTGTGCCGGAGAATAAAAAGACGTCTTCTCGATTTCCATCTGATCCTGATTGACGTTTAAAATGGGTTTCTGTTGTACGACCGACAGCTTTCAACCCAAGGTCCACACTAGAATTTGCAGGGAATACTTTATATCAGCTATGCAGAAATTTTCTGAGTATAACAAACAATCACATGGTGTTTACATAAAAGTTACTCTTCGTACATCCGGTGAATATATAAGAAAAATATGAAATAAAATTGGAAGCCAGCAAAATAAAACTGCAAGCATTAAAATTCGCTGAACTAGTTGGTAGGTAAGTAAGCATGCAGTATGTTTGGTGTGATGTGACTGAGCTGTGTGAGGACACGTGAAACGCAATGACGCTTGCCCTGCAAAATGGCTTCCAGATGAGTTAGAGTCACGTGATGAAACCCTACATTCTGAACAGGGATTGACAAATCATCCATCCAGGTGCCAAAGACAAGTAAAAATCATGTACAGGGCAACCATAATTTTGCTGCGTCTTTGTGGTAGACAACCAGGGTATTAAACGATTAGTTCAAGGGTCAAGCAAATCTATCTCGTATGATAGAGGACTTCAAAAGAAACAAAATAGTGAAGAAAACATTTACAAATCTTATTCCGTGGAGAAAAAAAAAAAATCCCCACTTGAATTACTGCAACATTGTTAGGGGACATGCGTATCCAATTCACACACAAAAGCTCCACATATACTTCAAAGGAGAGCTATTTGTGCTGTATCTAACACAACTCTTATACCCGCTCCACACCATTGTTTTTCATGCATAAAACACTTACAATCTTTGACATTGCTACTTACTAAAAACTTCTATTTGTTTATTGTTCTCTTAATAGCATACTACCTAACACATTTTCAGATTTCTTCACGCTCTCTAATTCTCTACATAGGTACTCCACTAGACATAACTTAAATCTTTGTTTACCGTATCTGAAGCTAACTTCGTCACAGATATATGTTAGTGCTAAAATTTGGAACTCACTTCCCACAGATATAAAAAATTATGCTGCCTTGAACTCTTTTAGGTCCTGTTAAAAGAACTATCTCTTATCTGTTAATAATGACCAGTAGTAATCATTGTTGTCTCTGGTAAAATTTGTATTCTCTGGCATAAGTATATAAGTTTATTCTAACGTGTGTAGTATGCATTCGTATTGTGCATTTTCATTAAATCCTTAACGGTTTTGTTTTGTGAGGTGATGAGGGTAGGTTTAGGTGGTATTGCATGAAAGGGGATCAGGGAGGGTGGGGTTTAAGGAGGGTGGGGTTTAAGGAGGGTGGGGTTTAAAGAGGGTGGGATGAGGGTGGGTGTATACATATATACTGAATTGATTATTTATTGTCTTGTTTTCTGTTATTGTAGCATAAGGGGGTGTTGCACCCATAAACTTTAGATAGTTTTTTGCAAAATCTCTCAGCCACTGTGTTTATATTTGTTAAACCATGTTACTCTCATTTAAGTTTAATCAATCAGTAGATAATTTACAAGATGTATCTAGGTTCACTCAATGTATATGTATATATTGAATTTGTAATTGTTTGGCTGGAATAAAGAATTTGAAATGAGATATCTAAGTTTAAAGTTTGGTATCATTTGTGTAGAAACAATTGAAATCAGACTAGTTGTGATGTCATAGCCTCAGACTCCTCAAAGTATTCTATCATATTTTGTCCTGCCATTTTGTGGCTTACAAAAACCATGAGATATATCAAAAAAGTAGCAAAACTTAATCTAGGAAGAGTATTTATAATATACCACCTGAAGAAAGTTAAAAGACAAATAATTCAAATAATGAAAAAATCAAATAAACTTTCTTTGAAATACAATAACAATTGTTAATATAAGGATGAAGATGCTAGCTTTTTATAGCAGACTTAATACACCAGTCATTTCTACACAGATAAGACGAGCTTTTAACTTGAATATCTCTTTAATAAAATAAGGTTTTTGAACATCACTCTTCACCATTTTGTTTCTTTTGAAGTCCTCTTTCATATAAGATGGACATGCTTGACCACTGAACTAATCCTTTAACACAGTTTATATTAAGCGTAAACTATGAGCATTACATTCTCAGAGCAACCAGATTCACTTTCTGGACAACACAGTAAGCACATAGTTTAATTCCTGGAGGAAAAGTTGCCTCCAGGTCGATTTATCGATCCCTGATTCTGAAAATTTGTATGTTGTAAAATTTGTAAACATTTGAACACATGACAAACCTTAATGATGTGGTCCTGGTCTTTGAGCATCTGTGCAGTCTCCACATTGTCAAAGGTCACAAAAGCAAAACCTCGGTGTGGTTTGGGCAGAAACACTTCTGTCACTACACCGAATTCACTAAAGTACTCTCGCAGGTCGTCATCGGTCACGTCACTAGGAAGGCGTCGGACGAAAAGTTTTCGCAGCTCGGGCTTTTAACAAAAGACAGTTGAAACTCAAAAATTCAATATTGTTGCTATATTGTATCATTCCATGTGAAATTTTGATAATTAGAAGTCCAGGCCTCCCGGTGACTCTCTTTTAAAATAAAGGTTTTTTTAAAGGTTGAAAAAGTTGAAATAAAGGTTTTTAAAGGTTTTGGATTTAAATAAAAAGGTTTATAAAGGTTAACTCATGGAATAAATTTTCATACAATGAGCATATTCTGGGGCAAAAGGCAGTTAGTGGCGCCAAAAGTCCATTACTTACGTGAATTTGGAAATTTTATTTTGGTCCTGCTACTTTTTAAATGTGTGTTGAGAACAGATATGCTATTAAATGGATGTGTATACTTACCAATGAAGCTAAAACCTTGGCACTTGAATCATTTATTTTACTTAACTTTGAAAATAAAGGTTTTTAAAGGTTTTAAAGGTTATTTTGAAAGGAATAAAGGTTCAATTTGTCAATAAAGGTTTTTAAAGGTTTTAAAGGTTTTTAAAGGTTTACCGGGAGGCCTGGAAGTCTTTAGAAAGTAATAAAAGGTATTCTGCCCCATGTCGCTGCTGTTAGCGGCAAAGTCTCTAAAGCTGTCGGTATAATCTACAAACCAGGTAAATACCTGCCAAGCCACATCCTACTTCCTTTATACAATAAGTTAGTTTTTACCGGCTTGAATTACTGCAACATTGAATAACTAACTGCAACATTGAATAACTAACTGCAACATTGAATTATTGCAACATTGTATGTGAGTTGGAAACATTGGATTCAGGACTTTAAGTTCCTATCTGGTAGTGATGCTTTGACTTCCTGTAATTTCTTGCAAGTTTCAGCTAATCCTCATGAGACACGTGGTAACAGTTTGAAGTTGACCAAAGAGTTCTCACGGATAGATATTCAACGTTTTAGCTTTTCGCAAAGAGTTACTAATGAGTGGAATGGTTTGTCTGAGTGGATAGTTAAGCTCCAGTTCTGTTTACAATTTCAGAGTCAAGATTGGTAAGTTCTTTACTAACTCTGGGCATCTTTGATTTATTTATTATTATTATCTTTTTGTGATGGTGGTGGTCAAAGAGGACTTCAAAGAAACAAAACCGTGAAGAAAGCATTGCAAAAATCTTATTCCGTTAAGGAGATATTCAAGTTTAAAGGATTAGTTTAATGGTCAAGCAAATCTATCTTATATGAAAGAGTGACTTCAAAAGAAACAAAATGGTGAAAGAAAGCATTCAAAAATCTTATTCTGTTAAGGAGGTATTTAATTGAAAGTTTGATATCATTTGGGTAGACACAACTGAAATCAGACTAATTGTGATGTCACAGCCTCTGATTACTCAGTCTTGATTTATTCTATCATATTTTGTCCTGCAATTTTGTGGCTTAAAAACCATGGGATATGTCAAAAAAGTACTAAAACTGAATCTAGGAAGGGTATTTATAATATACCACCTGAAGAAAGCTTGAGGAAAAATATTTCAAATAGTGAAAACATTAAATAAACTTTCTTTAAAATACATCCAGATTTTGAGGAATCTGAGGCTGTGACATCACAACTAGTCTGATTTCAGTTGTTTCTACAGAAATGATACCAAATTTTAAACTTGAATATCTCCTTAACGAAATAAGATTTTGCAATGCTTTCTTCACCATTTTGTTTCTTTTGAAGTCCTCTTTTATGTAAGATGGACATGCTTGACCACTGAATTAACCCTTTAATCTTGAATATCTCCTTAATGGAATAAGATTTTTGAACGCTTTCTTCACCATTTTGTTTCTTTTAAAGTCCTCTTTTATGTAAGATGGATATGCTTGACCACGTAACTAATCTTTCATCACACAACTCCCGTTTCTGATCACTCATGATGTATCTTGCAAATCTGTCAAATGTTTCACCCTTACTCTACCAGGGCTTTAAAAATAGCGACCCCAATTTTCGTGACTTTTTTTTTCATATGCATTTTTGACAACTTTCCTTTCATTTTCTTTCGTTACAAGTTTGGTTGGAATAGATGCTAAGATATGTATCTTTTGAGTAATTAAAACCAATTTAGGAAATATTGGACAAAATTATGCAAATTAAGCAATTTTTGGCTAAATTTGGTCAGCAAACGGTCAATCTTTGCAGAGGTATAACTTCTTGTCAGTATTGAAAACAGAGATTTGTGTTACATATTTAGATTGTTTTTGAAATTTCCTTTCCAATGATACTAACTTATAATTTTTAGAAAGAAAGAAAAGATGAAAACACATCAAAAATGATAAAAGTCAAACGTCCCCTGAAAGCTGCAGCAGAAATATAATTACGCCGTAGTCACGGCGAGACTCGAGCCCGGAGCGCTCGCACGCTAGTCGCGTACATTTCCTCTGCGCCACGTGGTCGTTCAAATTGAAGTGGTGTAATTTTGTTCTTATAGGATAGGTTCTAATTAGAGGGGGGTATGCCTTTATTTACATATCAAATGAAAGGAAATTTCAAGCGCTTTCGAACGGCGGATCAACAAAGCATGCGTGATGTAAGGTTTGGGTTACACGATTTTTTGAAAAAAACGGGTTAAAAATGGCAGAAATCTATGAAATTTTGAAGAAATTTCTCCAGAACAAGAGATTGGACGTAGGGATTATAAAAATTATACCAGAAACCAATAGTATCATGTCTTAGGACTTGCGTGTTTGATTTTGAAGCAAAAATGTGATCTTGAAATTATCAGAAGATGTAAAAAGAAAAAAGAAAAAAAATGAATTTTTTTTAGCAAATATTGAGTTTGACCCTTTTTCGATGTATTTTTTCTAAAAATTATGTAATATGACCCCTACAAAAAAGTTTCATTTTGTGAAAGAAATATCCGAGTACTTTAAAATGATACCAAGATTACTCTTATAGGACTGTGGTAAAGTCCCGATTTTATTTTTAGAAAAAGGTGGTTTGAAAACGGCGATAGTATCGCCGCGTGGTAGAGTAAGGGTTAAAGGGCTGAACATCTAGCAGATTCAAGATATGTGAAAAGAGCATGGATTTCTGAGTAAAACAGCCTTTAGAATTTAATTTTCAAGTTATGACAAAACAGTGTTTCAAGATTTGTTCATTTGTGCGGAATTTGTGATGAGGAACACATCTCAGAATCTTTATATAATTCTTTAAATTTTGTTCTTCAGATTCAGCTACTTGTGAATTTCAGAATGTCTGTTCTAAATACATAATGATTCAGGGTATGACCAAGTTCTGCTAACAGTTGTCTGAAGTCCAATGCTTATATTTCAAACATCGACAAAGGAATAAAAAACCAAGTTTTACAAAAGGTGATGAAAGATCCTTTCCCCTTTGATGTCACATATTATTGTGCAATAACAGCTAAAAAAGAAAAATGATGTAAAATGGTCAATTTTAAACCAATTTTGATGTAATGTTTTGCTGTCCTTTAATGAAGCTTTTTGTGATTTTTCATGACTTATAACATTTTCTTCCAGCTGAGCCCAAATTGTTATCTGTCCATTTGTCCATAGATCTTTGAATATTTCTTTATCCTAATTCCCAAAATATTATTTTCCAGTTCAGTAAATATTTGCAGGAATCACAAGCTTCAAATTAGAATCGAAAGGTTAAATGGCCTCAGAGGGGAAAATTCAACTTGGTACAGTCTAATCATTTATATTTTTTCATGAAAATTTCAATTTTGAAAATAGCAGTCAGTTTCAGAGCTATCAATCTTTAAGGATTTTTTAAACACATCTTTGGGATTTTTTAAACACATATTTGGGATTTTTTAAACACATATTTGGGATTTTTTAAATACATATTTAGGATTTTTTAAACACACATTTGGGATTTTTTAAACACAAGCAAGGATATTTCAAACACATTTTATTAGATTTTTAAACACATGCAGGGATTTGTTTTAATGTTTATTTTTAAAACACATGGAGAACTTGTGATGTATGATTCAGAAGACAGCTCAGTGAAGTTTCAGTCACTAAAACTATCTACATGTAGGAGTGGTTGAGAAAAAATATAGGAAGTTTTAAAGCCACATGGAATTTTCATGTCTGTGTTTTGTAATATAAACAAATTTTTCGACATGCTTTGTATGCGTAGACATAATGAACAGCATGCCGACAATGTGCCGAAGCCGCCTACAAACTGCCAATTTGCCATCTACATCTTTTTTAAGTGTTGCAACTGTGAGTTGATTCTCAGTCAGAGAGAGAGATGGGGATGGGGGCATAGACTTTTAATTTGATATAATTATTTTGCAGCAACTTTTTTATTTCTTCGGGAACCCTTATTGAACCTCGCCCCTGAGCAATGTATGCACCTCTAACCAAACCACACTTATCAGAAAAGGGATTTTGAAAGGAAAATATCAAAAAGAAAGAAAGAAGAAAGAAAGAGAAAATAAATTGAAATTGACATACTCTGTTATCATCACCTACCCTGGCATCAGGGATCTTCACATCGCAATAGCGCCCTCCGATCATGTGCTTCTCACCCATCACTTTCCGACCAACTTCGGCTTCGGCGAACCGGATGAAGCCGAACCCTTTTGACTTGCCAGTGTCACGGTGGTGTTTGACCTGTAAAATGAATGAAAAAGTAAAAATAGTATTGTGATCTGAATGACTTATCTATGCAAATCTATCAAGTACCATGATAGTGTCATTTTAAAGCTATGCAATAACAAGGCATTTAGGAAGTCCAGTTGGATTGTAGTGATATTAAAGGCACAGACAGTAACCAAACAGGGCCTGTGTACTCATTAGGGCCCATTTCCACATCCAGGGGGCCCTTCCTTTCTGACTCTTGCTATCATGACAAGCCCAATCATCTCTAACAAAAAAATCAGACATGTAATTGTAAATCATTATATATAGTCATGTGCCACTTTTGAAGGAAAACTGAAAATTTAATTTTGTTTTTACTTGCAGTAAAAGTAGACAAATCACAAAATGATTCCTCATTTTGCAGCAAACGGTTTCCATGGAAACCAATTTCAGGGCAAACAAGGAGCATCATTCAAACCATTTCACTTAGTTCAAATCTGTCTGTGAAAAAATAATTGATAAAAATCCTTTATTTATATCGTAAATCAACATCGACTTGCATTGTAAAATAAACATGCTGTATAATTCTTATTTCAAAATAATTCTCGCTTTACCATGCATGCATTTCTTGCCACGACTTACCAAGTTAGACTTGCCAATATTTTTCCTGTTCTTAATTTGCCATTACAGTAGATGCAACCATGAAGCATAAATATAGACTTGATCTGCTGTACATGAAGATTCCTTCCATCTTCTGATTGGCTGAATATCAAATTCTCTCCTTCAATCCATCCTGGTACGCATTGAACATAAACACACAGAAGTGTTTCTCAGCACACCCTACACATGATCAGTCAAATGAAAACCGCATCAACTCCCAGCATTAAAATAACGAGCGGCTTTCCAGAAATGCTCTCATCACAAAAATCAACTCGATTATAACATAAACAGCAAACTCGCTAAAATACCACAATCATCTGATAGCACAGCATGAAAATCTTTTCAAGACATCATGGATTATCACAAAATTCACCAACTCCCAGCATCAAAACAAACCAAAAATAAACTGCACCGATTCTCAGCAACAATCAAAACAAGAAGTTTGGAAATGTTTTCATCATAAGGCAACTCAATCATGGCTTTAACTTCTTCCAGAACTTGTTCAAATTGGCTCAAAAGTGGCTCGAATCGACTCAAAATTCATTCCGATTTACTCAAATATCATTCGGATTTTTTCAAAGATCATACTGATTTACTCAAAAATCATTCTGGTTTACTCAAAAAATCATTTCGATTTACTCAGAAATCATTCCGTTTTACTCAAAAAACATTCGGATTTAACTCAAAAATCATTCGGATTTAGTCAAAAAACAATCCGATTTACTCAATATTCATTCTGATTTACTCAAAAATCATTTGTATTGAAAACTTGACACAAATCATACAATGATTGATTTAAAAGTGCAAAGTCTTAAATCCAACATTCATGAAAAGAAAGAAATACACACAAAAATATAAAAGAAAGCTATATTTCGAACAAAATAAGAAATAAAATGCTTACAAAAAGGGAACATTTCACACAAAATAGTTATAACACAGTAGTATTTCTCTTCTAATAAATAACACATTGGTATAAATAAAGTAAATAAATAATGCACCATAGTTTTCTGGTAAATTAGGCATCAAAAGTACATGATTTATGGAATAATAGGATGAGATATGACGCTCCAACAAGCAAACAACTCTCACTGTTAAAAATACTGATTTCATATAAAAACTTAAATCATGAATGATGATATTGATTTTCAACGGCAAGACTGACTACAAAAAACGATTACTCGCAATGAAGTATTTAGTAAACGTTTACAAGATTTGCGAGCGGGTAGCGTGTACATGCTAAACGGTCACAGCTCTAATATAAAGTACAGTACATAATCCTTAATATGATAGAGGAAAGTCTTCAGGAAACACACAAAAGAAAGCACCCAAACATCTGTTTTTCTTCAAAGCTTTACATCTGGTATCACTTCCTTACGAGCGTACTTCTGACACAATCATTTTACAAAAATTGTCTTTTAACACCATCAACTTAATTAAAAGCCTCTACAATAGAAGATTTGAGATTTTTAAATATTTCATTCTAATTTTCTCTGTCGTAAATCAGACAAGAAGAATATAATTCGGAGGGTACAATGATTCACTCATCAAGCTGGTACGGACGACCCCAACGTCATTCCTAGGCAGACATGGTTTTCACAGAGAATGCCTGTCTGTAAACTAACTTCTTTGCTGAATTTTTAATAGAACTGCATACATTTTTGCTTGGACAACATGAATTTCTTCTTCAAGAACCTTCAAATTCCCGGCTCTTAGTTTGGCCATTTCAGAGGAGTGCTCCACCTTGCCCCTACTTCCCCCACCCTGCCCCTACTACCCCCACCCTGCCCCTACTTCCCCCATCCTGCCCCTACTTCCCCCATCCTGCCGTTTTTCACGACTTCTCTACATCTTTCAATAAAATATTACTTTGATTGGCTGCTTACAGTTCCCCAATACAAGATACACTTCTTTTTTCATTCAACTCCTTTGGAGTGCCTCCCAATTCATGCTGCATGGCCCTTGCTACCTTGTACACTGTAAATGCCCCCTTTTTTGTCCTTGCAATCCTGCCCCTTTCTGGTCCAAATTAGGAGTTTCTTGTCTACATATTAAAAAATGATGACCTCATGAGCAGCTTTCCTTAATAACTCCCCCCCCTCTCCAATCCACATGGTTTGAAAATCCTTTCATTTGATTCATTCAATTTGCATAGCACCTTACGCCAGGGTCTAGTCAAGTTCTCCTGCTGCCAACGAAGCAGCGCACATGAACTTGACTGGGCTAGGGCGGAACAGACTGAACACTGCGTTTTCACTTCTCTCAACAGCTGAATGAGGAGTAGGAACTGCAGACGAAATGCTTCCGCTTTGATGTTCGGCGCATATTTGTCTGCATAACTGTGGAAAAATTGAGTAAGACCTGGCCAGCCTTGAACCCGGGACCTCCAGCATCTCAGTCGTGCGCTCTGGCAACTGAGCTACCTATTTTCTTTTACTAGAAAAGTTCTCATTTATACTTCAACTGCTCTCTGTCTGACAAGAAATGGCATTTTTGAGTTATTTGTGAATTGTTTAATATACGAGTAATTACTGTTATATTGCACAAAATGGAAAAGTGGTGTTATTTAAAAAAACTCCATATTTGGAATGTTTTTTTGTTTTTTCCAGTTATGTACTGGTTTACTTTCCACCCAAAAAACTAAAAATTTGTCAACCACTTTCACCTTCAATTTACTGTGGCAAAGGATTTTGATATTCACATTTGCAATGATGACATCACAAATTTGCATATTTTCATGAATAATTAGGTTTGAATATTCAAAATGATGATTGTAAATAGATGTTAAAAGTAAAGTAGCTAATGCTGCTATAGGTATTATTCATCCTTAAACAGAGTGAACTACAACACAAGTGACATCATCAGCTAAATTAGGTAGGTTAAGTGAATTGGATATTTACATCCGTTTCGTAATAGCTAAGTTCACAGTATATAGATATGTACACGGCTGTTTGATAAACCAGTCGTGAAACACTGGCGAATCCACCAGGTATTTAACCTGGGACCTTAAGCTTGCTTAGCTGATGCTATGACCTCTTGACCACGGAGCTAAATTTATTACACAAAAATTCCCTTCCAAGCAGACTCGTTTCTATTGCACTTTCCGTTCATCTTGCGCGCATTTGTCATTCCACCTTAAGGTCAACAATGACATGGGGTTCATCTTGATCCAAATTGATAGTCTGTTGATCTTCGCTGCCCGGTCGGCAACGACTGACCCCGACCTGGATCTGTGAATTTGTTGAGCTGCACCCCGTAAGCCCACCCTTCTGCCTCAAGTACTTGCAGTGTTGCCCCAAGGACACCACACACTGTTTCCAGAGTTGTTCAAAATCCGGTGCACTTTGACTGTATTTCTTCTCTACTGCCTCTGTGACATGAAAAAAAAAAAATGGATATCAAAATAGGAGATAAAATATTTCATATTAAGTGCACGAGAAACATAATGTGGATTGAAAATTGAATACCAAAGAATAAACGGAAGTCTTTTATAAATTAAACCAAACTACTAGAATAAGGTTCTGTTGGGCAATATCCAGGTACTTATGTAAGTACCAGTACATTAATACCGGGACTCGCAATTACCGACAGCCAAGGAGTGAGTTACTACTACTCGTACTTCAAAAAAGTAAATGTTTCCAACCTCAACAATAATTATTAATGAATTTCCATACACGTTTGTGCAAACCTAGAGCTTTTGCCAAACCTAGAGATCCCTGTGATCATCTACAGAGAAGGATTGCGCACCAACTCATAATGAAGGAGAAGTTCTGCAACCTTTTTTTCACACACGCACAAGGTACCAGTACTTCAACAGGTACTGGTCCTTTGTTGACAAAACTACCAGTACCAAAACATTCCAGTACCGCCCAATGCTAGAATAAGCTTGCACTTATGTCTAATTAAGACAAAATTCACTTATAAAACGTGAGGTTAACCTGTTCACTATGTGTCTCTTTTTCCAAAAGCCAGAGAAAAAAACAACAAAAAAACCAAACATATTAACATTCAACTGGGAATGACGTAAGACTGGGCAGATCAACTGGGAATGACGTAAGACTGGGCAGATCAACTGGGAATGACGTAAGACTGGGCAGATCAACTGGGAATGACGTAAGACTGGGCAGATCAACTGGGAATGACGTAAGACTGGGCAGATTAACTGGGAATGACGTAAGACTGGGCAGATTAACTGGGAATGATGTAAGACTGGGCAGACAGCTGAAATTTGTAATTCTCTCAAATTCCTTCCTTAATCTCAGTCACTGAAAAATGCTGGAAAAGACAAGTCTATTCGTACTGGGGTATATGGTAGAGACTCGCAAACAGAGGTTGCGTTAGATTTTTTGCCTGGCGTATTTGGTTACAACAAGCCCTTGAAGTTTGGCGTATTTTTTAAATTTGCCATCGTATGTACACACCATTGCGTAATGTACAGGGCATTGCGCGCTAGCAAAGCATGCGAGTAATTGTTAACACACACACTTGTGTAGGCCTGCCTTGCTAAAGCGAATGAAAATTGCGCTTAAAATACCAAAAACATTAAAAATCGAACTATCATTATCATAAAAATACAAAGGAAAAGTTTATACCCAATTGAATCATGAAATTTGGGTTAACAATACCAAAATAAACTAGAAAATACTTTTGTTTATCGTATCCAAACTTTCATGAGATTATAGTGAACTTTGACCAATTGTCAACGATAACATACTATTCAGATCTTGAACACGCCTACTTCCTTACAGCATAGTAACTTGACTTGCAGATTGTGATCACTTCACAGATACACAATCAACACAATACAGGAGGAAAGTTGAATCCTAGCTAATAATATCGTTGACAATTGACAGCCTGCTTCCAAAACAACATAAAAACTTTCAAAAACACTGTACAGTGTATGAACATCATGCATAGGGTCTATGTATTAGCCTATATGTGTTTATGTACAGCACTACTATCATTCGGGCGTTAGTCTCGTAGTTGTGTCATTTTTCTTTTATTTATGAGTAATTCAAAATCATTTTTGTGTGAAATAAAACTTTGAATCGCACCAGAGGAAAAATGTTAATGATTTTCATTTATATTAATGAAAAACTTTGGCGTAAAATTCCACATGCTATATCTAAATCTTACGACGCAGGTACAACCTGTGTCGTAAGAAATTTCAGCCATGGGGTAATATACGACAAATTTGTCGTTAACGCGATCTCTGCTCACAAACCTTTGGTTAAAATTTGTTGCACAACTTCACAGAGAATTATTACAGATGTATACAGATCGTACAAAACAAAATGAAATACCAAGATGCAACATAAATTTGCATAATGATCAGTGGAGTGTCTAAGGGGGAGGGGGGCTATTTGGGGCTTAGCCCCTCTCAAAAATGCCATGGCCCCCCCCCCCCCAATTTTTTTTTCAAGCCATAAATATAATTGATTGAAATATCAAATGAACTATGGAAAACTGACTTTGACATATTTTTAATCATATCGACTCTATTATTATTAATTTCTGACCAAAACTTTTCTAGATTGCACAAAGATTCTTCAATTTTGGACCACAAATCTTTATTTTTGGTCCAAATTCTTCAACTTTGGAAAATCTTTAAGTATGATCAAAATTCTTCAATTTAGACCAAAAATGTTGAAATTTGAACCAAAATCTTAAACTTCCAGGAATTTTTCTTTATTTTCCACCCAATTTTCATTACAAGTTCAGGAAATTTTCTTCAATTTCTGGGAAATTTTCTTAACTTTCTGGGAAATTTTCTTTAATTTCAAGGAATCACTTGTCAATGGCAGGAGATTTTCAAGAAAATGTTGAATAAATTTACAACAATTTTGCTCCTTTCCTTTCAATTTTATATTAATATTTGCCTAATAATTCCTTCCTTCCTTTCAACCATGCAACTGGGAAGTATAAACTTCCTCCTTTCGGAAGTTTTTGATTTTAGGGGGCTTAAGCCCCCGCAAAAATGAAAAACTAGACATGCCCCTGATAACAATGCCTGCAATTTCAAAAGTATCAAGGCTGATGTCTTGCAATCAATGTGATTTAAGTTCAATTTTCAGAGTCAGGATATTTTTCTAATCAGTTATGTACAAAACCTACACAAAATGACAACACCCCCTCCTATAAAAACAAAACAAAAAAACACACCTCTTATTGCCATAAGCTTAACGTTATCCAAAGCATCAAAGCCATTTCTCCCGGTTACTGTCGACAAAATCAACTCCTCCCTTGTGTATAAAATGTGAGCCAGTGACCGTGCCATCTCGCTTGCCCCATTTCTGTAGTAAAGACGGTTCCATTTGGGTGAAGATACCAGCGCTTTGATTCTAGCTGATACTGTAAGCAAAACAGGAAACAACTTTAAAGAGAAAGTCTGAAAGAATTTTCCCAGCAAACAGGTATTGTACCCTATCGGTCAAGGCTCAAATATAACATCGGTTTCTTACTAGCCCATACACCCTCCTCCTTACCTCACTTTTCACTAGCCCAACTGATCATTTCACAAGCCCATAAGGTTTATATACGTCTGAGATACACATAATAAAATACATTTTCAGAATTTTGGACTTACATGATGGGCTCTGAATCATTGATATTGCACTAGCCGGTATGCAAAATTTAAGTAGCCCTGGGCTAGCTAGCCTATAATATAATCTTTCGAGCACTGCCTACTGTTCTAGATGTCCAGAAAATTGTAACATGAATCATAATCTTTATTTAACAAATTTATTTGCCATGTGACAAGTTTCTCGGATACTGATTGGGGGAAACTATAACGTACCAAGGATATTAACAATACAGATGTCTATTCATTCTATACCGGACCCCTAGCTTTGCTGTTTTATGGGGCGGCCTGCCCTGCCCCTCTGTGGGCCTTCCCCTGCCCCTGGGGTTTGCCCTGCCCCCTGGGGTCCGCCCTGCCCCTTGGGGTCCGCCCTGACGCTCATGAAAAGATTTTTTATTTTTTTAGATTTGTTTAAAACTTAATAATCTTAATTAACCTCATAAATGAATACCTTCCATGGATACAGAACACAGAATGAATAACATAGTAAGCAATTGTCCTGTTTGGCTTATAAATGGTCATTATCAATCAGAATAGTTTCATTCTGAGGTATGATTATGGCTAAAATCCCAGAGCTTCTTCACCATGGGTTTTAGCCTTAAGGGGGCCCTAGGACTCCATGCCGAAAAGACGTAGCTCTTCTCGAGCGCATTGATGTGCCCCTTAACAAGTCTAGCACCCTGCCCCTTTTTAAATCAAGCTAGGGGTCTGTTCACATGTATATTTTTTTTCTAACATACACAATATCTTCCATTGTGATTGTATGAAATTGCACATCTTCATGAGAAACATACAAATGACATGTGATGAGAATGAGATGCGTACGACTTTAATGAGTAAAACTAGTGAGTACTCATTAATATGTAATCAATACTCATTGATGAGTACTCATTAATATGCATAGACATAGCATGATTTTAATAAGTAAAACTAATGAGTACTTATTAATATGTAATGAGTACTCATCAATATGTAATATGTAATTAATACTCATTAATAATAAGTACTCATTAATAATGAGTACTCATCAATACAGTAAAAGACATGACATAATTTTAATGAGTAAAACTAATGAGTACTCATTAATGTAAGTGAAAGACAGGTGGTTCCTCTTAAAAGTCTAATTTCTTCACACATAAGTTTCTTGAATTGTCATTGGTCAGGTCAGAAATTCTACACAATAAGCAGCAGTGCCAATATCAATCCATCTTAAGATGTACAATTCTGTGCAATAAACCAAACCAAATTTGAACCAATAACATTTAATACACAAGTCAACAAAGATACTATGTTACTGTGCAACATATTTCTCTTTACTTTCATAACATTCTGAGAATAAGAATCGTTAAAATTTTGAAACTAGCATACAGTAACTAGTTTTCATGCTAAAGCTGATCAAATTTTGTGATTTTTTGACATTGGCAAAATTAATGATTTATGAGCAGGAAGATCCCTTAAAATATTTACGTGAATTTTTATATTTCTTTTTAGTAACTTCAGTCTTTCAAAAGGATGATGTTTTTTTGTACATCTGGAAATAAACAACATTGGGTGAGGCTAAGATCAACTTTTTTTTGTCAAAATCACCTACTTTCTTTCAAGCAATTGCAGTACATGATTACAAAAACAACCTGAACCAGAGGGTTTTCTGGTTCCGATGCTTTTTCATAAGATACATACATACACACACGCCATCATGACCGCATAGGTTCCTGAGGATATCGCATCGGAACCAAACAGGATTTACATACAAAAATACAATGGTTTGCCCATTAATAATTCAAACAAATGTATGAAAATTTGCACCTTCACACCTTAGAAATATAAAAGCTGATCATATTGAATTTTCAAAGAAATTTTGGTTAATTGAATGAAGTCATGATTTTACCGAGTTAAAATCAAGCAAGTTAAGTAATGTATACATTACATGTCCATAGATCTTTAAAGCATAATTTGCAAGATGGGAGAAATCTATCGATCTACCATTATAGGTACAATTTCGGACAGTAATAAATTAGCCCTTAGTTCATCTTTAACAGCTCACTAAAATCAAAGTTTCAAAGAGTGCCTTAAGTAAGGTACTGTATTTACTCACATGTCGCCAAACTATCGTTGGCAGAAGATTCACATTCTAACCAGCTGTCGTCCTCGTAACTATTTGTCGGGGAGTTTGCGCCCGAATAATCTTGATACTCTGAAGACATCTGTAGTCGACTCCCTTGGGTCACACTTTCTGAATTTGAAGATCTACCGATCACGTATTCATTTTTCCCATTTTCAGGTGAAAAACCATTTGACATGTGATCTGTATTACAATGGCGATACGAACTCGGTCCTGGGTTGCTCGAAAAGTTTGAGTAAGTATTCAAATGAGAATGATGACAGTTGGTCGGGCTCCTTCCTGCGTTCTTACCTCTGACCTCACCGACTCCAGCGGTGCTCGCAAGTGTTCAAAACATTTATCCAAAAGAGCGACTGATAGTTCAAATGATGTCAAACTGTCATCGTTTAGATATCCCTGTTGTGATTTCAACACACGAAGGGTTTCTATTTGTCCGTAAAATTGCTTGCTTAATTGGTGCAAAGTTTCTAGGGAATTTTCAGTCCTTTGTATGGATAATTTTTCTGACCTTTGACTTGTCTGTTCCAGCGTGTGTGACCTTTGTTTTGAACCTTCCAGCCTCTGTATGCGACATGAGAGGTCTGTGCATTTATCCTTCAACTTGAAAGAGAAAATACATTATTTTAAAGAACTGTAAGAAGCTAGGAAATTAAAAATTCAACTCTTAAGAAGCACTTCCAAAAAAAACCTCACAGATCTTAAATTTGAATCTCCTCCACCCCCACTTACATTTATATCTCCCCCACCCCCACTTACATTTATATCTAACAATGCAAATATAAAGGATTAGTTCATTGGTGAAGCAAGTTTATCTTATATGAAAGAGGATTTCACAAGAAACAAAATGGTGAAGAAAGCATTCAAATATCTTATTCCGTTAAGGAGATATCTAAATTTAAAGTTTGGTATCATTTCTGTAGAAACGACTGAAATCAGACTAGTTGTGATGTCATACCCTCAGATTCCTCAGTCTTGATGTATCTTATCATATTTTTCATGGAATTTTGTGGCTTAAAAACCATGGGATATGTCAAAAAAGTAGAAAAACTGAATCTATGAAAGACATTTATAATATACCACCTGACGAAACTTTGAGGGACAATAATTTAAAAAGCGAACAAATTAAATCAACTTTCTTTGAAATACATTAAGAATTTATTCAGAATGTGAGGATGAAGATGCCAACTTTCCAAAGTAGACTTACTACACCAGTCATTTCTACACAGATAAGACAGAGCTTATAAACTTGAATATCTCCTTAACAGATTAAAACTTTTGAACGCTTTCTCCACCATTTTGTTTCTTTTGAAGTCCTCTTTCATATAAGATGGACATGCCTAACCATTGAGCTAATTGTTTTATGTTAGTTTAAATTACTGAATTTCTTCTGTGACCACTAAGAAGTGTGTCCAGGGATGAAAATGGCAAATGTAATCAAAATACTGAAACTGTCAAAAGCTGAGGTACATTACATGAATACAAAGTGTTGCTCCCATATTTGGTGTGGGGTCCAGTTTGTCACAAGTAAAACCATCCCTTTTTGAAAGCTAAAACAACTAAGTTTCGTCCTATTATATATAAGTGACATGTAGGAAATATACACTTTTGAGAAAGAGGAGCAAGTTCCAAGTAGAAATGTTTAAAAATTTTCTGATTAATGACTGATCAAATTTCCAAGCATTCTTTTAAGGCTTATTCCAGTTGTCAAACAGGTGCATCTTATATGACAGTGCCTCTGTCACAGACAGACTTCAAAAAAAAAAAACTTGCCCCTCTCCCGGTCACCCTTACCACTCTTTTAACACACCTTGTTATTCTTCTTGAGCACCATAAAATGTTACTTCACACAAATTAGAAATTGATGTGCAATCATTTTCTTTCAATACAGAGTGGTTTTGGGAAGGGGTACTCTCACTGATCCTCATTTACCTTGAATGTGTACCATCTCATCCCCCAAAGCATGAGGTACCAGATGAATTTGAATGTAAAGAACAAGTTGTTAGTAACTGCACTGAACAATAGGCACAAAATGCCTATTTCCCCTTCACATCATGTACATGTACTGCAGTAGTTTGTTAAGCTAGTCCCAAGACACACAGCAAAATTTCCTCCGCATATTCAAAAAAAATAAAAAATATGAAATAACTTTTCAACTTCTTAACAGTCACACACCAACCCCGTACCATCAATCCCAGCTGCATCAATAGTGGACACACCACAAACCTCAAACTCTTAGCAGCTAATCATAATATAACACACCTACAGTACAAGTGAACATAATGACACCCACTCAACAGATCGCTCTGCATCCCACCACTTTCATCAGCGAGCCACCCTCATCAGCCAACCACCCTTATCAGCCAACCACCCTTCATCAGCCAACCACCCTCCTCAGCAAACCACCCTCCTCAGCAAACCACCCTCCTCAGCGAACCACCCTCATCAGCAAACCACCCTCATCAGCAAACCACCTTCATCAGCCATCCACCCTCCTCAGCAAACCACCCTCATCAGCAAACCACCTTCATCAGCCATCCACCCTCCTCAGCAAACCACCCTCATCAGCCAGCCACCCTCCTCAGTCAACCACCCTCATCAGCCAACCACCCTCATCAGTCAACCACCCTCATCAGTCAACCACCCTCCTCAGTCAACCACCCTTATCAGCCAACCACCTTCATCAGCCAACCACCCTCATCAGTCAACCACCCTCATCAGCCAACCACCCTCATCAGCCAACCACCCTCCTCGGCAAACCACCCTCATCAGCCAACCACCCTCATCAGCCAACCACCCTTCTCAGTCAACCACCCTCATCAGCCAACCACCCTCATCAGCCAACCACCCTCCTCAGTCAACCACCCTCCTCAGCAAACCACCCTCCTCAGCCAACCACCCTCATCAGCCAACCACCCTCAACAGCCAACCACCCTCATCAGCCAACCACCCTCATCAGCCAACCACCCTCCTCAGCCAACCACCCTCATCAGCCAACCACCCTCCTCAGCCAACCACCCTCCTCAGCCAAGCACCCTCCTCAGCCAAGCACCCTCATCAGCCAAGCACCCTCATCAGCCAACCACCCTCATCAGCCAACCACCCTCCTCTGCCAACCACCCTCCTCAGCCAACCACCCTCCTCAGCCAACCACCCTCATCAGCCAACCACCCTCCTCAGCCAACCACCCTCATCAGCCAACCACCCTCATCAGCAAACCACCCTCATCAGCCAACCACCCTCATCAGCGACAACCAACATAACCAACAAAGAAAGCTCATAAGCGGTCAGTTATATTTCTCATTAAACAATTGCCGCCACTGGCATAGCCAGAATTTTTGTTTGGGAAGGAGGGGAGAAGAAAAGAAGGGGGCAAACATGAGCAGCAAGAGGTATTTTTGATAGGGGTAACAGAAAGTATGTCGCATTGCTTTGCCATGGCGTGGGGTCCTGGGGCCTCCTAAGGGTCCCAGGTGAGGTCCAGCCCCGGAAGCTCTTAAAAATTACGCATTTTAGAGATATGAAATGCGTTAAAATTGAAGCCATACTGCGTGGTGTTTTTAATGGTAAAGTTTCATAAAGCTACGGGACATGAAGGGAATTAGGCAATGGCATAAGCCATGATATATATATTTCATTTTGAGGGGGGGGTGACTGTCTGTGTGATATGTGTCACACAATCTGAAAGTGTGCATTATATATAGTTTGCAAAAGCTCCTTTAAAACAAATACACATATATCAAGTAGCTTTTTAGTAAAACTTCAGTAAACATATATTTTTGGTTTAATTTTGTTGGTGGGTTGGAGGGGGAGAATGCCTCCCTGCCCCCCTGGCTATGCCAATGATTGCCGCACATAATCATTACAACATTTACATCAAAAGTAACAAATAAAGAGAACTCACCATTATTTTCATTTATCATACTGCATATCTTCCCTCATCCTTTCGTTAACGATCATGCAGTTCTTAGCATTCAAAAGGCATCACTCTTCTTTTTCTAAAAAGAACCCTCTCGTAAACAGAAAATGGACCCAAACAAATATAACAGCACAAAAGCTCAACGCCATCCGCATATTCATATGCACAACACTTTCAGATACTGTAACATTTCACTTTTTTCGTCAGAACCTGCAATAATTCATCCGCTCTTCTTCGCAAAAGTTTAGCAGTCTCCATGGCAACCTACATCTTGCCTTCACCAGACAGACAGACCATGCAAATCGCACCATTCCCTTGTTCCTCATGCCATGAGTCACATACAGTTTGTAAGCATCTTCAACATTCTGTAATTTATCCCTCGGGTGGCAACCAACAACAGACATCACTCGCTATAAACTTGTCATCATGCAAATTCTTCTCACGTCGTTTTGCATTTTCAGTTCGGTGGCATAATCTATTTGCATGTTTTGTGTCAATGAAGCATTCCATTCTTCAACGAAAACAACAAAACTCCCAGTCTTCAAAATCAGGATCATTATCAATACATCCATCAAAACCATTAAACAATTGAGCATTCTTCGTCTCTGCAAACATGGATTCAATCACTCTTACTTTTTCAGTAAACTTTATGATCAGAAGAACATTACAAGGCATGCTCATAAAGTAAACAAATACAGAATCTTCTCACAGAAATGCAAAAGTTCCGTCAGTCTGACATACAGAACCCAAGTTCTACCAACAACATTCAAAAGTTCCGTCAACCAAGTTTTACCAACAAAATAAAAAGTAAGGCAATCTCATCCGCAGTTGTTTGTAACTTTTTTTTTTTTTTTTTAACACCTAAAATTGCAAAATTTACTGTACCATACATTTCACACAAGAATTATAGAAAGTTGATTCTAGGCCATGGTTGTAATGAAAGCTATTTCCATCAGCATGTAATCTATTAATTAGGATTAGGCAAACTATCTATCACAAGTAAATCACATGTCATGTAATTAACTTTGTTAAGGATAGTTATAAACATCCCGACTCTAAAATAGTGGACCACTTGACTTAAGGCATGCAAAGTGCGAGTCATGTCACAAATAATAAATGCAAGTTGCGTGATTTCAATAACGCTATGTTTGTGAGGAGTGGAATTATTTTTCAAACATGCACCCATGCCCATGCAAATGACATTTACACCCCCAGAGTTATCCTTTATGTTAACATTGCAGCATACTGTTAATGCTTTTCTCCCTCCCTACTTGACCCCCGTCCCCCTAAGAAAATGATTTTGGGACATACAAAATTTTGGGTGAATATATTCAATTTGGAACAATCTCAAGCAAAATACTGTATGTCCCCCTCTTTATAGACCACAGAAGTAATGTACTGCACCTCAACTCTCATAGGCCTAAATATGAAGTGGATTTTAGACAGTGCAATTATAACTCCACTATAACATTTTTTGCACTATTTTTAAAGAGAGATATATCACATTTCGATCATTTTAGAATTATAAGATAACAGAGTTGTACTATAGGCTACACATTTCTACAATCGATCAGAGATCTACTATTGATTACAGAAATGTACTTTTTAAGCCACATACCTCTGAAAATACAACTTCTCCGAACTGTTCAAAATATGTTTTAAGCTCTTCCTCTGTCGTCCTCCAGGGCAACCCAAGCACAACCAAATCTTGGTTCTTCTTTACCTCAAGACGTCTCGTCTTGCCTGCTGGATTGCCGCTACTTTCGTCTCCTTTTCTCTTATTATCTGTACCTGGAGAAAGATGAGGACAATATAATACATTTATTTAGGGTTCGACTAGACTTGGGCAATATATCGATATCGTGGTATTGATATGACCCATATTGAGTTTAACGGTCATATCAATTTAGCGATATATTAATATGACCCTTGTTATATAGTGTGTTAAGGCTCGGGAGGTATACATATAATACAAGGACCAAAATGAAAAGAAACCATGTTCACAGATATTTTTAACGCATTATGGATGTTTATTTGAACATTTGGCAATGATTTCTGTTAATTTAATACAAAAATTTCCATTCATTTTTTTTTGTGCTGAGATGAGATGACCTTGAAATGAACAGTAACTATGATTGAAGTATGAAGTCAATTAATTTGAATATCAATATTTTGATTCCAGTATATCGATATTTTTCAGGCGATATATTTATATAGTGTAATGATCAATATTGCACAAGCTTAGGTTGGACAAATCAATCTGAATGCAGCTTGTCCACCGTGCATTGCACTGCACTATTGATGTGATATGGCAGAATAAATTGAAGATGTCACATGGGAAAAGAAATTGGTATGTAGGATTCTAGTTCTACCATCTCCACCTTCAATGTGGCAGTGTTTTTCAAACTTTTGGGTTATTTTCCCCCTCATCCATTTTTTTTTTTTTTTTGCAGTGGTTACTTTAAAAAAGAGGATTTATTTTTGGGGAAAAAGGGATTTATTTTTGGGAAAAAAGGGATTTATTTTTGGAAAAAAAAAGGCCAACAAATATCAAATTGCCAAAATTCGCTGAAAAAACTTAATTTGGAAATTTTCCTGCCAAATTTGGCATTTTTTCGGCCAAACCTAAATTGGCATTTCCTCGGGCAACTTTTTTTTTACGGGAATTCCTGCTCCCCCAATTACTTTTGAGTGGGAATTTGATAATATGTGCAAGAATCCCGCACCTTAATGTGAACACTGTACACTGGTATGTCGTTTGATGGCTTTACTGATGTCCAGAAAGACAAATCAGGTTGCTTTTAGAAAAATGTATTTCCAATGATGTGCCAAAAATTTGGTTGGCTGACGGGCGAAGCAATAATAACGGTTTTTGGTTGTCCTGTACAGCTGGACAAGTGAGTTGTTGTTCCCTGCATTTTAATATTTATCAACAATATTTAGTATTAAATAGGTCTTAAATATGCAAGATATTTTTCTCTATAAAAAATGTCATTGTTAAAATTTAAGTTCATTATTTAAAAATTTTCCTTTGAGGTTCAAAGTAACAAATACTATGCATATACTAAAGTCCCTAAAATTTGATCAGCAGGTAAATCTCTAGAAAAGTGGTAAAATACAATGTCGATAGAATCTAGTGCTGTTGATTTGTGATTAATTCACTAAATGTTTATTCCCAAAATTTGCGAGAGGTTAGTGATTAATTGCAACCAAGCTTCACCCAAAACTCAGTATTTTTTTTTATGTGGAACTGGTACAGTTTATACACAAACATACCATGCATTTTCTGACCAAAAATAGGCCAAGAATCTCACCAAATGCAAATTTATTGTCTTATAATTACTGGTTAGGCTCATAAAATTACTTTAAAAATAAAAATCCTGAGTTTGGATGACATTCAAACCGGCGTAGAAATAAAATATTTAACAAGAAATGCTGCCGATTTCTGGCAGTCTGAAGTTCCATCTGCTGTCACAAAATAATTTGTGTACATCGACCGTACCCCAGTACAGTATTGGCTAAGGCCTGTAAAATGGCACTTTCCTGCTGTAAATCAAATTCTACTTCTTAAAGTGCGCCAACAATTTTGAATTTAACATGTTGAATTTAGTTCTGGCCATGAACACGCCGTGGAAAGATCTAAATGATCGATAATCAAGAAAATGAAGGAATTGGCTTGATTTTTAATGCCTTTTTCATGCATTTTTAGCACAGAGAGGTTTGTTTTCAGTTTATGACTCAAAACTTTTAGGTAAATTTTGAGTATTTTACAATCTATTTCAGTGGTGCTAATTGTTAGTGTACACTAGGCCACCCATATAGTATGTTCGCAATTAATCATTTAAAAGTTTCACTAAACGTTTTTGAAGAATTCCGAGTAATTAACTGTTGACAACACTAATAGAATCTGGGGCCAGGCTTAGAATTTTGTTTGTTTGTTTGGAATAACATATCTTACTATGAAAAAGTGGGTCGGTAGGTGGGCATTTTTTTTTTTTTTTTTTAAATCCAAATTTTAAGCTTTTTCATAACTCAAGTGCTATAATTTCAGATAAATTAAAACAAAAAAAACTTGAGTCTAGTAGCAACTTTGTTAGGTAGGAAATTTTCTTCTTTTTTTTCCAAATAAACAATTTTTCAAGGAAAGACTTGGTTTTTCATTCATAATTACAACTTGATTCCATTTGTATGTCTTTACTCCATTATTACAAAGGATCAAAAATTTAAATGTACATGTAAAGAAAACTTTTTCGATTTTTAAAATGCTGTTGTCTTCCCATTATTCTAGGATTGACAATCTTTAACCCTTTCTCTTCTGGCAGAAGCAGAGTTTTTTTAATTTGTCATGTACCAAAATCAAACAATAATTTTAGTACAGGTCATTAGAAAGTTCAAACTATTTCAATACGACATTTCAAACTTTTTAATATGGGTTGATATCAAATTTGTTGGCATAAATTGAAGGCAGAAATGCAGGATTTTCATTTTTTGTTTGTACTCAAGGAAGAAAGTTTTTGAATTTTTATATTTTTTAGCAAGGAATGGATTGTGGAGGAATTTATCTTCGATTTTAAAGAGATACATAACCAGGCCTGCAAGAGTTTTTAAATAAGATTAAAAAAATCCTCAAAATTTGAGGTTTTCCTATACAGCCTAACAACATTAATGTCCCCTATGGATGCCATTTCAAATGTGGCCTATACCATTTGAAATTATGATTTTTTTTTCAGAAAAAAAAGTTACAAAATGCACCAAACATGACAAAAATTGGGGTTGAAAATATCCTTCCAACAATATGTTGACCATTTTTCAGTCATTTATTAATTAATATCTCAATGAATTTGACAGAGGTTCCAAATAAAATGGCTGTTTTAAAGTCATGACATGACTTCCAGAATAGCTTCAAATTTGTCCTGATTTTGCACCAGAGAAAAGTTTTTGAACATTTTTTTGCAGGGAATGGATTGTTAAGGACTTTATCTTGTCAATTCTAAGAGTTTTATGACCAGGAATGTAAGAGTTTTAAACAAGGATAAAAAATCACCAAAATTTGAGGTTTTTCCAATGCAGCCCTATGACCCCTATGGTTGCCAGATTGATGTGTGGCCTATATAATGATGTGCATTCATTGTCCTAACGTTAGGCTACATAAAATGTTATTTCTATCATGATTTTTTGTGGGAAGATTTTCAACCCCTTTTTTTCAGAACTGTGGGAAATTTATAATTCCACTGCAACCCCAGCTAACTTAGGCCAGCAAATTATGGACAACACCGAATAGGCACAAGGAATGCCAGGCCCATTCTCGAGGTCGGACATCCGGGGATGTTGTAAAGCACAGCGACATAACAATGCTTTTTTGACGATCTCAAACTTCAGTCAAGGAGGAAAACAAACAGTCTGTTATCAATGTAGTCAATGGGAGAAAAACATATTTTTGTCATTTTTCAACAAATCCTGGACAGAATATATTTTTCTTTAAATATGATGTGCATTACTAGGCCTAGTTTCAAATATAGGCCCCCATTAATTTTCGCTGACGTGGTACAAGTAAGTATTCATAAAGAAATTCCCCCTCTCCAACTTGGTAAAACCGTACTGAGCTTATACACGGTTAAGTCGACTCCAACCTCGAGAATGCAGCCAGGGGAGATAGACAGTGTCCGAAGGATGACTTACTCCGAACCAGTCCTGAAATGGGTAGGCTAGGTCTAATCGGTCTGTGCTATGGCATCAGGCCTAGCCCATGTGCATAAATTTGTACTGTTCTATTTATGAAATCTTAGCTTTTTGTTCAATGATATCACTGACTCTGAGTTGCTGTGAATCTGAATCTGAAACGGTTAAGTCGGCAAAAATCCTTCAAGAGGACATGAACGCCAACCGAGCGTAAGAAAAAAAAGAACTAGTTAGCAATACTAGTGTTAGTAAGTTGAGCCTTGAAACAGTTGAGACTTGGTGCATGTACAATGTCTGACAGTAAAGCATTCCAATCCTTTAGTGTGTGAGGGAAGAAGAGTGTTTATAAACATTCTTTTTAGCATAGGGAACCTGAAAATTAAGGTCATGATTATTTCTTGTATTAGCTCCGACGGTGGGGATAAGTTCATCTTTATTGATAGCGACAAGATTGTTATTGATTTTATATAGCATATGTAGCCGGGTGTTGTATCTTCTCTAGGCATAAGTTAAACATAGGCCTATGTACAAGTTGAGCTATTTTTTTAAATTACGCCCAACGTTAAGTCTTACTGTTACTGACTAACGTTAATCATTTAGAACTTGAACTGATTTTTGACCACAGACAAAATGCAGCTGTCAGGGCCTAACGTTAACGTACTTAATCACTGGTGCACGTTAGGCAACGGCCTAGCGTTATCATAATTATACAAATATCAAAATTCAAAGCCCAGTTTAAAACATGAAGATTAATGCTGTTCTTTAAATTACCTTTTGGATACACAACTAGATAAATTGTATTTTCCCACATGCCCCCGGGAGCCTGTATTCTTCCATCCGACATGCGGAGGCCTCGCCATGAGCCAGTTTCCTGATTTCTGTATTTCAGTCCACATGCCCCTGGAAACTGTGCAGATACTGTAGACAAAAGCATGGTTCCATCTTCTTCCACTGGTAATTCGATTGGATCCTGCTCGTTATCATCGTCAGCAACACGGATATAATCCATACTGAAAATTATTTTTAGAAATAAATTTTGTCAAAAATGAATTGGTACAATTTGGAGAGGCTTTTAAGTTTCTTTTTGCCAAACGCGGACAACCAGCTCAGACAAATTATCAGACGCTAAGTGACATGCAGCTAGCGCAGAATAACATTCAATCTGTGGAATACGCATTCTTCAAATGTTGTGTTATACAAGTTATACGCACTCATATGTATCATTAGCGCTTAATTCTTAGGCAGCACCAAATTACATATGTAAATATATGCATACTTGCACGCATGTTTGTTGGAAACAGATTTGACCGGTGACGTCATAAATGGACGCGATTCAAGTCAGCCAGGGTCAAGTTAGCGAATGATTTGAAAAGACCGTGGAACCAGGAAGTTAGAATATACTCCCTGGTGGAACTAAGGGTTCGGAGATAAGAGAGAGTTCTTTGCAGCCTTATGTGTCAGCCTGTCAGGGTATACGAATGCGTTTTAAAGAAATTCGGAGTGGGCGGACAAATCAATACAACACTTAGGCCTATGGGGGTTATTTTTAGCATAGCTTTCCTTCCTCCACACCGAAAAGAAAAAAAAACAACAGAACAATTTTCCGACTAAGGTTTCATATGGAGTAGGGGGAGGGGGGGGGGGGGGGGGGGGGAGGTGGGAAGGGGGAGGTGAGGGGGAACCGATGTTGTAAATTGCCAATCGAACATGTTGGACAAAGAGCGTATGCAAGGTAAAAATGCCTTTGAAAACCATTGCTCTGAAAATTATTCTTCAAAGAGCTGTTCCGAAAACTGTTATCGAACTTCCCGATTTTTCCGATCGAATTATGATCTAAAATTGCCCGATTTTTCCAAATCATGATCTACTCTTTGTTTCTGCTGTTTCCAAACCAGACTTTAAAAAAAAATAAGATTAAAAAAAAAAAAAAATTCAAGTCATGATACAAATTTTCCGATTATTTCGAAAATGTTGTTTATTAAACTTCCAAATTTTTCCGAATTATGATTTTAATTAAATTTTTCGTTTTTTCGATGTATCCAAATAATTGAATAGATTTTAGGCTTATTCCAAGAAATGATTTTCCTTTTCCCATTTATTTCAATCATTATCTTAAACATGTTAAACTTTCTAATTTATTCCGAAAAATGATATCAAATTTTTATCCGAACATGACCAAATGACATATATTGATTTTTTGTCGAGAAGTTAATACTTCCGGAATAACTTTAATCCTGATTATTTAACTTCGTCATCATGCATGTAGGTTAGGGGTGGATCCGGAAATTTTTAAAGGGAGGGTCGGGTGTTGGCAAGAACAAGGGCACATAGCCCACGGATAATGACCAGTGCTGCCACTAGGATTTTGTAGTGAAGGGAGGAGTACAGCAGTAGCGTACGAATAGAGGCATATGGGGTGAAAATTTACTCTGATGATGGCCGGAATTTTTTCTTCGAAAATTCAGAAAATGAGTTTAAGAATTTAAAATGATGCAAAAAAAAAAATGAAAAAGTTATGTACATTTTTCGAATTCTACATAATTTAAAAAAAAAGAAATGGCTAGTTTTCGAAATATATATTAAATTTTTAAAAACAAAACAAATATTCGGTTGATTTGCTGGAAATTTCGGACATTTCCTCAAACATAGGTCCAACAAATTGACTATTTTGAGGTAAATATTCGGGAAAATTTGGGGGTAAAAAGTATGACAATTTAGCAATATCATTTAAAGTTTCTGGTCAAAATATTGTCTCAAATCATGAAAAGACAATCAGTAATTGGTTGGGATTGATAGACAGCACTGGGACTTAAAGCTACCCACTTCACGCTTGTGACTCCCAGGTATAGTGCACCTCAGAATGTCTCATCATAATAGTCCACCCTTTATCACACACATGCACACGCACACATACGCGCGCACACACACTCTTGTATTATTCGATCCACAATGGCTCATACAGTGTGTTTACATTTACCCGTGTATGTATAAATCACATCATGGAAACTTTCATGTCGTTTCGCCACAGAGGTATTTTCCCCCAAAATCCACCATAACTCATTGAAAAACTTCCTCAGATCTTCTTACTTTGTGCGGTTTAGAGGTAAGGATCATTTTGGCAATATTTTAATGCAAAACATTTCTCGATAAGAACTTCTCAAAGAAAGTTTGCTTGCTGCTAAATTCGTGTAAAAATACCATATACACCACGATGTTAATTTCTTTCTTAGTTTTAGTCCATTTTAAGGACTTATTCGTATTTTAGATGTCATACCTTGCAGATCACAATTGATATCATTATAATATAAAAGATCATCAAATATCTGTTTCGCAATTCAAAATACAATACAAATTTTACGTTCTAAGTTGTTCGTGTACACATTACAAAGTATATGATTTGTTAGAATTTTGACAAGTAAACAATGATAACTCGCCATACAACTGAGAGTAATAATCTCCGTAAATATAAATCATAATTTGTGTATTTTTTGAAAACGTTCCTATATCTAACACTTTACATGGGTTTCTTATTTTTTAATCAAACGAAAAAAAGGAAATACATCAAGCACTTTAGAAAACTCTTTCAAAAAGATAATAATTTAAAGAAGGTATCGTATAGACTACTTTGTTATTGCGAAACACGATCAAAGAAAGAAGGAGTTAAAGTTTTGAAAAGTTTTTCAACTTCCAGTAGGTTCTGACAACTAAGAGTCTTCGAACAAGTTCGAACCTATTAAAAACTAAAGTTATTTTTTTTTTGTTGCAAAATCACCCCACTCTGATTATGGTTATAAGCCACTCTTTATTTCCCCGTATAAAGCTAAACGTCCTTGCCGAAAGAGCATTCGCTTTTTGCGCATAAAGGTCCCTGGATATTGAATTCACTCCCAACTGAGCTCAATTGTATTGATAATGTATCCCTAACCTTCTATCAAACTCAACTTAAAAACATTTCGTGTAAAAATCTTTGTATACCTAATCCATTTTATTTTTTGTTTACTGTTGTCATTCCTGAATTATAATTATTGTTTTCGTTTTCGTATCTATTTTGCTTGTATGTAAAGTGCTTTTTAATGTTTTTACATAAGTAGCCCTATAAATTAATGTATTATTATTACGTTAAGTACACTTTACGTAATACAAAAATACATTATACATCCGAATAAAGTATAGTGCATAATACAAAGTTGATTAATTATTCATATATAAAGTTAACAACTGTTGATGAAATATTTAAGTCTACAGTAAACAAGTGCATTGTAGACCTACTTGTATATACATATTTACCTTAAAGGATCATATATCTGTCGGACCGAATATATGGACCTATGTGTGTTATCGATAATATCAAAAATAAGCTTAAAATGTATAGTGCAATTCAATATTTCATCAACATGAATATCAATTGAATTAGGTTGCACGTTATTATTATTAGCTTTTCGTTGTTTCCGTTTCGCTCTACTTCTTCTAATCCACAAGGAGCCAAGGCAACGTCGGCTCGTTCGTGTAACTCTTTGGCGAGTCTCGTTTTCTTACCAAAACAGTCACGAATGTTCTCCCAGTTGACGGAGTTATTATTCTCTTTGTCGATGCGGGCTTTGGCGGTCACTAGAGCTCGGGCTAGACAGAGGTGATCTTTGTTTGCGATACGGATGATAGAGCATTTGTTCAGGGTCCAGACTTTTATGTTGGCACGTCCATTTCCTTGAGGCATCTCGATGTGAATCACTCTGATTTCAACGTCTCCGTCGAGCATGAAAGCAGTCTTTGATTGTAAAACTCGAAAAATGGCGGTTAGAAGACGCTGTACGCTCACTTGATCTCTATGTATGAGTTGAACGCAAATAGGATACTCCAGACTGGGTGCATGAATCTCAAAATCTACACGATCTTGAGCAGCAAAACCTTCTACCAGTCGTTCGATGAGACTTTCGAAAACAGCATCATGCAATACGTTGACGACGTCCTCCTCTTGATTGGCAAGTCGACCAATTATTTCCCCGTTGAACCGCACAACGTGTTCATTTGCCTCCGAGTTGTATCTGGAAATATCTCCACGATACGATAGCAACTCTCGATGGTAACTTTTTCATCGTCGTCGTCGTCGTGTTGATCGACATCGGCATAGCCTCATCTGCTCCCCCGACTTGATCGAGTCTTTATATTTCATCAACGAGCGGTAAAAACTCACGAGCGATAGGTAATTGCAATAATTTCGATTATTTGTACAATCCCATAATCCCGGTCTGATGTCGAGGAAAACCTATGTGTCCGTTGTGTACCACCTGCGAAGTGACTATGGGCAAAGGACGATGTAAACACTCCGATGAACAACGAGCGCTTCACGGGACGTGCTTGAGCTGCGAGTTACAGAAAGCCGTAGCGATGGAATACGAGGTGCTACATATCGACGAGGTGCGGCATTGCAAGGAGACGGTGAAGTATGATCCTGAAATGGGAGAGGCCGGTTTGTTCACAGCTTACATCAATACGTTTCTGAAAATGAAACAGGAAGCTAGCGGGAAGCCAGAAGGCTGTGAAACCGAAGAACAGCGTCGTCTGTACATCGACGAGTACAAGGCACGCAAGAATATCAGACTGGACCACGCTAACATTGCCAAGAACAAGGGCAAGCGAGCGTTGGCTAAACTTATACTCAACTCCTTTTGGGGAAAGTTCGGACAGCGAAGTGCACTTACCAAGACGGAATTTATCAACAGCCTTGAAGAATTGTACGAGCTGTTGACGGACAAATCGAAACAAGTAAAAAACATGCAGTTCCACGACGAGTTCACTCCCCGTATCCAATGAGTCGACACGAACAAGTACGTCGAAGTATCCCCCAACACGAACATTTTCAACGCGGCTTATACCACGGCTCACGCCCGCCTCAATCTCTACAGTTACATCGAGCGTCCTCTACTTCGACACGGATACCGTGATTTACGTCAATTAACCAGGAACCTACGATCCACACCTCGGCAACTTTCTCGGCGACATGACAGATGAGCTAGAGAAACCTGACGGTGCCGGGAGCTACATCACCGAGTTTGTTTCTGGAAGCCCAAAAACTACGCTTACGAATCGATGATCAACATGGTAAATCACGTAGATCCTGGAACAGGCCGAGCCTGGAAGACGACGAAAAACTCATCGTTCCTGTCCATTATCCTCACAGCATCAGGAAAGATGGTCCTGGAAGAGTTCTCACCAGATCCATTACCAAGGATTACAGACTGATCTACGACAAACGCGTCATCCAAACAGATCTTTCGACCCTTCCGTACGCTTGTTAAAAGAGCGTCACCATTTGACACTCATATGAAAAAGAACATAAAAGAGGTAGATGTGAGTTGAGTTGATTGATTTAATCATGGGTATTCTAAACGAGGAAGAGTCATTTGTGTGGGAACGCTTGTGGTGGCCTATGCTTGCAAAAAGTTTACGTGAAAATATCACAGAGTATGGAAATATTACTTTCCGAGTGTTGAAACTGAATATAGAAAAAAGCACATGGATTCCGTGTATTGCGCCTGTGTTTCATCTTAAGGAATGGTCAGAGGGGTTGCTAAAGTTTATACGAAACTTTAATTGTTGGAAAGAAACGATGTAACAATCCGTATTGAATATACGGTCGTTGAAAACAGATCTTCATGTCGTATACGATCCCATACCGAACTTTCGATGTAGATTCAGAAAAAGAGCCACCATTACATTGTTGCTTTGCTCTGATTGGTCACACAGAACATACAAAGGTAAGCCTCGCTGAAGTTTGTTTTATTCTTTCATTAGACAGCAACATGGATACTACACATAACAGTACGAGTTTCGGGAAAACGTAAAACGTCGGTGCATACACAGGCATCAAAGAAACCGCGTAATGAGACCTTTATCGTAGTAAAAATGGCCCCTACGGAAATCATCATGGCAGAGATCAAACGTATGGTGCACCACGACTCTTGCGACCCTGACATATACGGAGAACATACCGGAGGAGGAGACCTCACATTACCGTTCTACATCGCTTTAGGTTGCCTCGCCGCGTTTACGGTCCCTATAGGATGTGGCAGGGATGAAGAAGGAGAAGTACTTGAACATTTGTTAAAAGAGGCAAGGAAACACATGGGTTTTGGAGAGACTACATACTCTGAGCAGATCGGAACAGCACCAACCGTCAAACCGACAGAAGAAAACTCTCTCTTGTTTAAAGAAAAAAATAACTGGCCAAAATTTATGAAAGCGATAACGGAGAGAGCACGTGACTTGCTGAAAACCCAACTGGCACAAACCACATTAGTCAACAACCTGATCGAGAAGGTCGAAGAAAAGAGAGGCAAAGTGAAAAAAGATTTGACGCCCGCTAATTACATGTCCACTCGCGAAAGACATTTTCAAAGAGCTGGTAAGGGGAATGAAGAAAACGGTTAGCAAAGACTACGGAGAAGAGAAGGTACTCAGTCTACTGAGAGACGTCATCTAATAGCTTATATTTTCAAAATGGATTTCTATTGTCAAAATGGACTGGAATAAAGCCTTCACATTACCATTATTCTCCTTTTTTTGGTACATAATAAAACTCTGTACCAGAATAGCTGACACTATTTTTGTTTACTTTTCTGGTACAGAGTTTATTAAGTACCAAAAAAGGAGTATGATGGTAATGTGAAGGCTTCATTCCAGTCCATTTGACAATAGAAATCCATTTTAAGAATAGAAGTTGTTACCTATGTAACGCTTGGAAACTACGCTGATCGATTGAGCAATCTTGGTCTCAAATGAAAGTGATGGACTGTCTGTGGGACTTGATTATTGACGAAGAATGTTAAAACATTGAATGTGTTTGAAAATAAATAAAAAGTTAAAAAGGAAAAAATGAGGGCGGAAGGAGTACAAAAGCGTGGCATGACTTCTACGGTACCACTGCATTGATTGAGCAGGTGCTTTAAGCCTCGTTTCAAAAGAACTGATACTAGTTTCTGATTGGTCGAAAAAGAGTATAAAAAAGGCAACGTCTTAGACGTCAACTTCATCTACTAACTGTGGTGTAGCGGTTATCATACCTGTCTACAGACCACGAGGCCCTGGGTTCAAGCATGGGTTGGGTAGACACGCCAGTGCACCACAACTGGTTATCAAAGGCCGTGAACATTGACTTGGTTGTCGATGTTATGTCTGTCCGTGCGTCGTACCTGTGTTCTTGTCCAAGTCGTATTAAGCGTTTCGTGATAGCATTGTTACTATCATAACCGAATACGCAGGCGACGACCCCGTCATTGTATTTGTGTTTTCTGGTCGTCGTCGTCGACGTCGACTTCACTTGCTTTTGGACATCGGATAAGACATATTATGCCTCAATACCTTTCAGTATCGACAATCTCCACGGTTACTTTCCCTAACGGGTTTACAAGGACAATGCTAGCACAGAGGGAGATTCATCAGAGCTTACTACCGGTTCGGTCTCGCACACAACTTCGACAACAGAGTACAAAAAACGTCTGCCGTTAGAGCACTGCCGAGGTACCAAAATCAAAGACCAGACTACTATTGGAAGTTTGCAACTGGGGTAAAGCACTCAACTCCAACGCTCGTGCGCGTTTCTACACAATGACATCTCAGGAATTTCGTCAGTTTCTACACCACTACAAGGTAAAGCCCAGAAGAGGAAAAGATTCATGTCTAAGCCATCTTGGAAAAGAGGAGCCCATCGAGCCAACGTGAAGAAGCATTGATAAATGCTGAGGAGCAAAAGAACCGACAAGCATCGGTGGACTACGCGAGAAGGACAGTAACAGATCGATCGCTCGATCGATAAAAACCCAAAAGGCTCTTATAACAGCCACCACATATATAAGAAACAAAATTTTTAATTAAGACATTGTGTTTGTGTTTATTATTATTGTGTGTTTATCCTCTTTTCTCCAAAAGATTCGACAACCTTCGGTCGTGTGGGAGGAGCCTAAGAAGAAAGCGGGTCATCTGAGGAGCCTATACAGATAGTGACCAATCAGGAGCCAGCATTCCACCCAATTAGCATATTCTATAAATATTCATGGCATATGCAATTTTATTGATGAATATTTATGTAAATTAGTCACGTGACTGGAATGCTGGCTCCTGATTGGTCACTGCCTGAATAGGCTCCTCTTAGTACTCCTTCATTTGGCCTAAACTTATTTTATTGTAATGTACTTCTTTATAGAGATTTGAATTTTGAAAGATGCATTGTGGGTTATGATGACAAGAAATCTCCCGAATTTTCCAGAGACCATGCTCAAAAAAATTCAGCAAAGCCCTTCGACTCTCGTGGAGAGCAATTAAAACGTCTCTAACACAAAAATTGATATCAAGTAGTATCTTAGATTCATATTCAATGACATTTTATCACTTTGGGAAGGTAAAACATGTCAATGGATATTTGAAGAAATCCCCAAAGGACATCCTCACTTACAGACCTAATAGCTTAATCCATCTTTAGTATCCGTGGATGCCTATTCTTTTCATTAAATATGAACACTGCGAATGATAGAGGGAAATTTTAAGAATTAAATTTAAAAAAAACCCACACATTTATATCTTATTCCTGCAAGAAATGATTAACAATTAAATCTCTGAGAAGATTTTATACAAACTGCTGATAACAGGTTAAGCCCTTAAGTGTGACGTCACATCATCATGTCCTCAAATCATGTGTTTTATCTATTGTTAATTAAAACATAAAAACAATTGCGTACATTAACTGATAGGACAAATTCGATTATATACAGAATATATAAAACTCAATTCCCTTCTTAATGATTAAAACAAAATGCGTAAAACCATTCAGTAAGAGTTAATCAATTTTTAAAGTAATAAATAAAGATTACTATAAAAGTGTTGTCATGACATCACACTTATTGAATTAGACTTACTGCACCCCTTTGAAACAGTTTATGACTAATATGATATCAAATTCTCGCATTCTACAAATAGTTTTTTTTTTGTATTAATTGAAACATTTGCTTTAAAAGCTCTTACGTCATTGCATACAAACACTAGATAAGCCAATAGAAAAGAATCTCTTGAAAAACTTCTATGTCATATTTGCTGGCACCAGAAGTATAAATACAACTTTAGAATTCAAAATATATTATACTCATCAACCAATATAGACATGTGCTACTTATCGTAATTCATCTTTGTCAAGCTGTCTGAGTTCGCTACGCTCCTTCAAACGTTTGTGGTGTATTCGGGGGTGTAGGAATTGTGACAACTAAGAAGGGGGTGGGGGAAAGAACCACAGCAATTACACTGGTAAAATTAGTTTTCATCAAAATTTGCTGCTTTTGGGAAATTTCCTTTAATTGTGGGTTCATTTTCTGGAAATAAAGTTTACTTCTATTTATGAAAAATGTTCAGCAATTTTTGGAAAATGTATTCAAATTTGATCCAAATTTTCTGCAGTTTTGCAGATTTGAGTGAATTTGCACAATTTTGTTAATTTTATTTTAATAAATTTCCCAATTTTACCTTCCAACCGGGAAAAAAACCATGAAACCGGGAACTTCATTGGTCAATTTGTCACTACTTTCTGCGCCTCTGTATATATACACACACACATCAATAAAGTTCGATTGAACTAGATATATCACAAATATAAATATATGATAACAGTATAAATATGAATATATAATTAGTAAAACACTAACTTTAAAGTGCTGTTTTCCATTCTTAACTGTAACTGTTTAAATGCTATTTTAAAGATTTACAATAGTAGATTTCAAAACAATTGAGCTAATTCTGCTTCGCTTAGATTTCTAGTTTCCGAACTTCATCGATATCATTTTGATATTTACTTTAGTAAGAACTTGCGTCAACTCGTCAATGGCAATCGTCATATTCAAATACCTTCCATTCCTTTCCTAATATTGTTTGTATTTGTTAAGTTGTCCTAGTTACCTGCGCTCCTTTGAAAATTTGTGGGCATGGAATAGAATGAAATGCATATATACAGGTCTAATGTTTCGAAAAAACACTAAGTTTGCAGTTTTGTTTTACATAATTTTCTGTTTTAGGTGTTAATCTTAAAACTAATTCGCTGATTCTGTCTTCAATTGTTGCTTAGATTTCTTAATTGAACTATTAGGAATAATTTTCCGAATTTAATCAAAATTATTTTGATATTTATAAAGAACTCCTCAACACGTCGATGATTATCGTCTATACGAATAATTATACTACCTTTAATTTCTTTATCGTCATGGAAACAATATAGATATGTCTGGCATCTTATCTAATATTATCTTTGTCCAGTCGAGTTATTTCTTCAATAGTTTGTAGAGATGGATTATAGTAAAATGCACATATACAAACATCAATAAAGATTAATTCAACTACATACATCACAAATTTGACTATTTTCTTAAATAATTCTACACCTAAAAATTCGTAAAAGCGCGAAGTTTGAAGTATTGATTTCCATTTTTCACTACAAGTGTTATTTTCAATATTTACAGTGGTAGATGTTTAAGTGTGTGGTAACAGATACTACATACATCACAAATTTGCCAATTTCTTGAATAATTACAGCCTAATATTCCGTGAAGAATACTGAATTTGACAGTTTGAAGTGATGTGTTCCTCTTTGATTTCTAGTCTATATTTTATATGATTTTATGATTTAGAGAAGTAGATCTTATACCGGTTTAGCTAATTCCACCTCCAGTTGTCGCAAAGGCTTCTTAGATTGATTTATAAGTTTCCAAAGCTAATCGATAATAATTTTATATTTTCTAAGAAGTTGCGTCAAATCGTCGATGACAATTGTTATATTCGAATAATAATACTACCTTCATTCGTTTCTCGTCATGGAAACAATGTTATCTATCTTTGACCCGTTGTCAGACTACAATGCATCAACAATTTGACTATTGTTTAAATAATATGGTCTTAAAGTTTCGTAAAAGAATGTAGGTAATTTAACCACCAATTGTTGCTAAAACATACTTTATGAGTTTGAAGTGCTGTTTTTTCTGATATTTATCTAATTATATGTCGTAGAATAACATTCATATATTTTTATGATTTACAATTAAACGAAAAATAAAAACTTAAATACATCCAAGTCATAATGCCCGTTTATCCCCGGTTTTTGATGACGCAAGCGGATGAGAGCACCCCTGGAAGAGACGACAGTCCATCACAGGTTAACCCCCCCCCCCCCCAGAAGGCAATGCTGGTACTCATTGTACAGTTGAGTGGACTGGCGTAAGTAGAATAGAGTGTCTTACTCAAAGACACAATGCAGCAGCCACGGCAGTAATCAAACCTTTTGCATACGAGCAAGACTCCTTACCCACTGAGCCACTGCACCTCAGATGATTTACAGTTGTAGGTTTTAAAACAATAAAGCTAATTTTGCCACCAGTTGTCGCTTAGATTTGTTAGATTGAATTATTACCTTCACCTGTTTACAGAAAAAATTATTACTGTTAGTTTCTTCTGTATCGCAGGATTCGACGACTTACATGTATTCGGCAGAAAATAGGCTTGTAAGGAATTTTTGCAACTTTGTGATTGTGTTACAAATTACTTTGTAACCGGAATTCCTCAGAAAATTAGTCACATCAATATAAAGCATGCCTGTCCATGCCGGAAACAAACTATTTTCCAAACATTTTCTCCAGTAATATTTTTACAATATTAGGATGTATGGTTGCAATAAATTACTTAAAACAAACAGAAATGTATGGTTCCAGAAACATTACTATAACATTTTACTTTTAATAGTATCTTATTTAAAATAATATATCGATAATATCGATATATTCGATATCGATATACACAATTTTGTGTTTTGTAAATCTGATAATGTTGCAAAATCATTTTTACGACTTCACTACAACTATAAAAATGATTTAATTACAACATTTATCAAAATATTTGTATGACGTTGAAAAATCTTAAATATTGACTTGCATTCCTTTTGAATACCATACTGCCATATAGCCATCAATCGGTAATCGAAACCACTCAAATTATCAGTCACATCAGTATACCTTTACTGGAACAGTTATTGGTTTGAATTCCTGTTCTCTGGCTGCATTTGAAAACTTACATGAATTTGGATTAAAACACGGTTTGAGGATAGTAAAACTTTTTGACCTGATGAGAGGCTACCTCATAGAAATTACTCGACTTCCTAATGAATAATTTTCGTATAGCTTTGTGATTTTGTTAATGTAATTCTATAATAGTATTAGAATAAATAAAAAAGGCTGGAAAAAGTTTGGTGCAACCTACGAATCCCCATAACAATTTCGTTTATAGAAGAGAAAAATTAGTTCAAGTCACATTGTGATCATCTTTGAAGTCAGATTTAGTTTTAGAGTTTCATATGAGTCACAACAATATGGAACATCAGTCTTTTAGTGGCGGATTGGACGTATATTTATCCAACTTGCATGCTGTACCTAGTTGCTTGCTGCTATTGTATGAGCTTCTTTCATTTTAAGCAAATTGGCTATACGCTTAAATCTGTAACGAGAGAGTCGGTAGTGCTTATGGAGGTCGTTTTTATGAGATCGTCGTTCCTTGTTGAATATATCTCATTATCTGACTTCTTTCGAGAGCTTCGTTTCCTATTTGGAACGGCACATAAACTAATCTGTATTCCGCCGGATTTTTTACAATAACAAATACCATGTGTTGCTAAAATTTGCCACCAATAGATAAATGGATTCAGGAGAGAATTGAACGTTTGAAAGGTATAAAATATTTGACTAAGTAGTATACTTCTCCATGACGTATACTGGTTTGGGTACTTCAAATATTCTATGAACAATACTACACGATTCGGCATAAAACAGATAATGTTTGTGACAAGAATAATAGAAAATGCAAACAGAAGTTTTCTCGTTTGTTGGACGCGATGTTGAAGGCTCTTCTGGTCCAGACCCAAGTTTACAAACGATTTCGATACAGAAATGGACATACATGTATATGTTATACAAGTTACGATTAACATGAATGTTGGGACAATGGTTGTGCGAAGTGCTTGCTCTCTACTAACTGTTGTAAAAAAGTATGCCGTGCTGCCATATCCCAAAGCAATGATAACGAAGAAAGTGATTACTAAGACATATCGCTTGATGGTCACGATGATTTTGTATTTTAATGGAGCGCCTACAAAAGCAATGTATCTATCTATCGCGGTACCACATATAGCAATTGAAGCTAAGAAACTTCCAGACAAGTACATACAGAAGATTATCCAAGGAATGGGCCAGATTAACAGAATAAAATAATACGCTTCAATTCCAACAAACGTGGAATAAACAAGATCAGATATGGTCAGTAAAAAACCGAATATATAATTAGTCTTGCGATACTTTCCAAGCCAAATTTGTAGCAACAGACAATAGGTATTGGCTAAAACACTTAGTATGGAAATGCCTAACCTGGTATAGTTAATCTTGGCGATCAATTGATTGTTTGAAATGGTCCACCATATTGGTAGATCACTCACCGGACCATCGGAGTCCTCGTAATTGGTGTTGAAAACCGTATTGGCGCTTACGGTTGAAAATATATCTCGCGTCGAATTCATTGTAATATTGTCCAATCTCAAAGTTTAATGTAACATTGCTCAGTAAATAACTTTGTCTCTTTGCAAAGAGCGGCCAAACGAAAATACTCTTCGATTTTCACTCTTCACAACCAGATATCTAACTAAACATTATTTCAAGATCCTTCAATGTTGTAAGACACGAATACTCTGAACAAAATCTGGACGATACACAAATGAATCGTAAATATACACATTTGTAGGTGACCAATAAGAATCGACGATATCTCTCTTAAGGCAAAAATATTTGAGGATATACATAACATTTAACAACGTCCAGCAAAAATATGCCGATATACGCATGCATACATCTCCTCTGTACCTGTCGACATTGTATTTGATGCATTTATTTGTTAAATAGGTTGAAACTTCCTTAAAAACTCTCATCAGGGTGCACCTGTTTATTCTAATAACACTGAAGTTTTAAAAGATAGACATATGCAATCGAATTTGGAATGTTTTATTTCCCTCACAAATACAGGCAGTTCAGGAACATCCATAATATTACGGTATACTTTCAAATACCCTAAATATACGGTAGAATTACAGTTGACGTTCACGGCTCTAACTCGAACCTACACTGTGGGTAATGGACTTACACATTTTCCGCTGCTGATAGCTTAAAGTTTAACTGGATACTGTGAAATTTTCGCTCCTGAAAGAATATGAATATTCAAAACTTTCTGCCAAAAAAAACTTGAAAATTGCCATGTCCTTTTTGAAAGAAATAGCCAAAATGACTTGGTGTAAGACGTCGAACAGTCGTTTTTGTTACATGCAATTACGTCTGTACGTAATGATCAGATGAATATACCTCGGCAGCTTCATACACATATCAAGTCACTAAAGTTCATAGTGGCTTAACAGTTTAAAAAAGGTATTAGTACCAATTTGCTTTTTTCTTTTATAATTGTCAGTGATTGAAAGTATGCGCCTGCGGAAGAGACTATCAACTGCGATCTCAAATGACAAAATTACTTCAGCGCATGCACGGCATTCCGTTTTTAACGTAATAATGCGGTACTTGTTTTACTGTAAAAGTAAGGATGCTGCCGGACTGACAGGTGTCCTGTTACTTACAGAAGTCAGAAGCATTATCAGTTTTTAACCAAATTTACATTCTTTTATGTGGATGGTTGCATTTCTAACATTCTACGGCATGGCTGATTTAGATGCGATATCTATCTAAAATTAGGTTAACTTCTACTAAAGTAGTTGGGAATTCAGTCCAGTTATATGGAAAGATTAAGTGAGATTTCAAGGACATAAACAATATACCTATACAATAAACAAGTCATGCATGTTTTGATACTATGTGCAATTATAAACTACACGAGCTTCGAACAAAGCCACATCCTTTCCATTCTTTCTAAATTAATAAAACTGAATTTCATATTCATAATAACCTTTTGCATCTCAAACTGGCAAATTTGTGTTTATTAGATATTATTATCATGCGCACACTTTTTGAAAGGTTGGCAGTATGTTGAGCTTTAGGTTAATTACAGTGATGTATTGCACAAAATATTAGAAAGAGGGATTAATATTAATCCGTTATTAGTTTGTTAGTTATTAGTTCGTTATTATTCTTACATGCCAGGAAATAAAATCGTGTATTGATCAATATATATGTCATGAACGTAGACGAATTACTCGTCGTTAGGTTTGTATACATAGGCGGGATTTGGGGATGTACAAAAGCGTTTCCCTAACTTATATCCACATCTTTTTATGGTTATTATTTTGTATGTTATATGGCAATTTCATTAATCTGACCTTTCCATGAGCAAATTCCGCTTACTTTGTATATACATACCTTTACGCGATAAGGTTTCTGAATAGTGAGGTATGGTTGCACACTAGAAAAGCATGAAAAGGATATTGTTGTTCTCAGGGAAAATGTGATGATTAGCACAAACATATTTGTGATAATAATTTAGGGTAGTGGAAATAAGGTTGAACCTGTGAAATGTGGTACGCAACAGAATTGGTATATTTTTAGAAGCCAAATGAAAAGAAATTGTTTTTTAGAATTATTTAGTTGCCTGAAAAGTTATTTGACTTATTCTGATTTTTGTTCTTTCTCAAGGACTTGCCGACTTGTTGGGAAACAAGTAATATCATTTTGCTTTTTCTTAAAATTTGGATTTTAAAGACTTAGTTATGACTTTTTAGGCCGCAAAAAGGACTTATTTGGCTAAAATCATGATTATGAGTCAACTTGGTGTTAGTTATTGTATTGTTTCTTAAGTTTATATTATATATATATATTTATATATATATATATATATATATATATATATATATATATATATATATATATATATATATATATATATATATATATATATATATATATATATATATATATATATATATATATATATATTTGCATCAATTATCGTGAATTTTTTTCTTTTTGGGAAATTTTCCTTTATGTTCGGAGAAATTTCATCAATTCTTGTTAAATTTGTTTCAATTTTCATAAAAAAAAAATCAATTTTTGGTGAAATCTTCTTTATTTTCGGGAAATTATCAATAAATTTAATGAAATTTTCTTCATTTTTGGGAAATTTTGCTTCAATTGTTTTAAATGTCCTCAGACAATTTCCAGAAATTTTACCCAACTTATTTTACAAATAGTTTTACCGTAATAAGAGACTCGTAAATTTGTGTAGGTTTGTTGGAACAAAAATCAAATAGTTATCTCTGTCAGCAAGAAATTTCGGACGCTTTTATGTCTTCAAGTTACCGTACCTAAGTATATAATACTCTTCTAACCAATATTGCTACATCTTGATAAACCTATAAGCTTCCATTAATTCACTTCGATGATTTATACCTGGGAAATAAAGTGATATGTGAAACGCATTCTTAAACAATTTAATGGTAATTTATTCTCTTATCATGATTTCCAAACGATATTAACTTGAAATAGGTCGCACGCTCCCTTTGCATGATTAACCAAGAAATCAACCAGAATGTACTATACGTTCCTAACAAAGCTAATCTTTTCGATTAGTGATACTCTTTTAACCAATATTGCTACGTGTCGATAATCTCTCAAGATCCCATTCACTTCCAAAAATAATCCCTGTAAATGCAGTGATATGTGACAAAATTCATCGATACCAAAATTATCGACATTATCCTGTGAATCATTGGCCATGATGCTTCAATTTGTACCTTTTTCTTGAGAAGGCTTTAGAGTATAAGAATAATCTTGATGAGATAACGCAAAATGGCGTGAAATTTAAACTGAAAAGATCATACGGGCAAGTAACAAAATACGTCGCCAGGACTAAGACTTACAATAGCACCCTTTTTTCCCAGACACCATCAGACCATGGAATAGCTTATACTCATCATCTGATACACATCTCTTGAACTGTTGAATGCTTCAAGAAGATATACAGACATCCGGCTTCGGCCTTGGTTTTCATTTTACTTGCACCATAGGCTACAGAGTACACACTTTTACCTCGCACCGAGAACGCATTTACTTCACAATATGTTTATAATAAATTGGAGTACAGTACTATCATCAAGAAGAAGAAAAAAACCACATGCTTTCACGTAAAATAAAAACTTTTCGGCCTTATGCTGCTAACAACAAGCCTCCGGGTTTTTTAAACACCGATGAATCAGCTTCGCTCTGTTTTGCATTCGGCTTTGCATCGCCATTTTGTTCTTCGTTCCTTGACTGTGAACCCATCGAGAACAGCATGTGACGAAGTGAAAGTCTGAAAGTGTCTAAATTATCCATATATTCTGGGCAACGTGAAGATAGTTTTGTAAAGAGGCAGATGATTCGGTGATATACCTGAAGTCTTAAGTTTTATATAATGTATTTATAACTAATTAAGCCTCCCTACCTGTCTACGTTAGCTGAGTGTGGTTTTCCAGGTACGACTGCTTTGCCAAACGACTGAGAAAACTTTGTCAATAAAGCTAGAAACAACTTCATCTGTAATAAACTTCAAAACACTCTAACTGAAAACCCCAAGGCATGTTGGTTCTACATAAAAGGATTCAAAAGTAATTCCGTGGGTGTGTCAGACCTTATGAACAACGGTAAACTTTGTAGTGACAGTATGACTAAAGCTAACATTCTAAACAACCAGTTTTTTAGCGTTTTTACAGAAGATACAATCCCTGTAACTAAACCATTCACCACCAACAAAATTAATAAACTTATACTCACTCCAGAAGGTGTTAAAAAGCAACTACAAAACCTAGACCAAAACAAAGCCCCAGGTCCTGACCAAATACTACCATGGCTCCTAAAAACACATGCGGAGACCTTTATGAAATCCTAACTAATCTTTTCCGAACCTCTGTAGATAACGGTACTATCCCAAACAAGTGAAAAGAAGAAAACATATGCAGCGTTTTTAAAAAGGTAATAAAGCTGACCCAGCTAATTACAGACCAGTCTCTCTTACCTGCGTGTGTAGTAAAATCCTTGAGCATATAATTCACTCATTTGTAATGAAATTCTTTGGTGAGCATAATATCTTAACTGATCTCCAACATGGCTTTTGAACAAAAAATCAACTGAAACACAGCTTCTCTTAACAATAAATGATATTTCTAAACAAATTGACCAAAACAGTACCATCTCTATGGCTATACTCGACTTCTCAAAAGCGTTCGATAAAGTCCCACACCAACGCCTGTTATCTAAGCTTTCCGCATATGGCATTGATGGAAATCTACTGGTCTGGTTTGCATCCTTCCTCAGCAGCCGCATTCAGCGTGTTGTCTGTGATGGCGAAATCTCAAATCCTTAACAACTTCTATCTGGTGTACCACAAGATACTGTTTTAGGTCATTTACTCTTCATTTTATATGTCAATAATATTCTTGATAATATAAACAGCACGGTTAGACTGTTTGCTGATGATTGTCTTGTGTATAGAACAACTGATACATCCTCTGACCAACAAATCCTCCAAGATGATCTAAATGAATTTGAACAATAGCAAAATAAATGGCAAATGAATTTCAACCCCTCTAAATGCTACATGCAGGGCCGGATTTAGCAATGGGCAACGTGGGTAGTTGCCCATGGGTCTCCACAACCAGGGGCCTCCACATATTTCATAAAATAAATTGTAATGGAAAAATGTGGTAGCAACCTGTTAATTTGCATTGGTAGGAGTGGTAGCAACCTGTTCATTTGTACTGAAAATTGGGCAGGCAAACAGGCTTACAAAATGAAAATTCTCTAACATAAATTTACTACAAAAATTACAAAATACTGCACCATGTTGCATCTAAGCACCCTTAATTGTACCAACAAATTATAAAGGGGTACACTCCTCCCCTTATACCCTTTCCCAAGGACGGGTCATTAAAGTAGTGTGGGCCTCCACTCCTGAAGTTGCCCATGGGCCTCCACATGTCGAAATGGCTACATCCTCTCAACATCTCCTAAAAAATGCTATAAATCACCAGTTTACAGGATTATTATGTACCTTGTGCAACCAGCCGCTAAAATATGTCAATCAGTCAATTCCCACCCGGAAAAATCTCGAATGGGATAAACATATACACAACATCACCAACAAAGCAAACAAAGATGTAACCCCTCAAACTGTCCCACTGACGTTAAAACCATTTATACAGGTATATAAAGCTCTAGTTTAGCCATTACTTGAGTATGCATCAGCAGTCTGGGACCCCCATCACCAGTGTGATGTAGATAAACTTAAATCAATTTAAAGGAGAGCAGCCAGGTTCTGTATGACAGACTACTCTTATAAATCAAGTGTCACTAACATGCTTCATAAATTAAATGGGTCCCTGCTAATAACAAGAAGAAGGAACACCCGTCTACAAATGCTATATAAAATCAATAACAATCTTGTCGCCATTGATAATAATAACCTAATCCCAAAAGAATTAATACAAGAAATGATCAAGGTCTGAATTTCCACGTTCCTTATGCTAAAAAGAATGTTTATCAGTTCGGTTCGTACTGCTGATCGGGGGACTTAATAAGTCCCCGATCGGAAGACTCAAGCATACACACCAAGCTTACAGTGATATATGAAAGCCGCCATTTCTATTGTAAAGTTTCAGTCATAGACGCTTATCAGTCGTTTCATTGAAGGTTTATTCCAAAGTTTGCTATGGTCATGTTCAATTTTACAAAAGTAAAACAACATCGTTACTATCATGCAGTTATATAATTTTCACAAATCCCCAAGTTATTGCTTATAATTTCAGAAAACCTTGTGAAAGCTCAATTGCCTAACAGTAACACATAATAAGAATTCATCACTTTTCTTCAAATTTCTCGAAAACCGCACGGTGGATTTTAAATCGCACGGTGAAAAGATAATTCATAAGCCATTATTCTAAATCGTTAGGAAAAATTTAAACTCTTCGCAGTGATGAGTTCTCCGCGCTCGAAATGTATCTAATTCCTATGTTATTCCTGTACAAACTTTGAATTTGGATAGAAGCATCGTGGCATACTTCTGTAAAGGATCCCCCGATCGGGAGAACAAAACTGTTCCCCCGATCGGGGGTACGAACCGGACTGTTTAAAAGACTGTTTCTTTCCTCAAACACTAAAAGGTCGGAATGCTTTATCACCAGACATTGTACATGCACCAAGTCTAAACTGTTTTAAATCTAAACTTGCTAAGCTTGTAAATTGATTTTTTTGCTCATACTGTTGCTACGCTCGGTTGGCGTTCATGTCCTCTAGGAGGAATTTTGCCGATTTACCCTATTCAGATTTAATGTGACTGTAGATGTTCTGTTTCCAGAGCCATTGAAACATATAGTAGACCTCGTAAAAAATATTCATTGACCAGTTCGGGAGCAGCCTGAAGAACTGGAAATACCCAAAAAAATTGCCAAGATGACATTGAAACATATGCTATAGAAATCATGAAATTATACCTTAGCAAGTTACGTCGGTGAAACAATCATAGCAGCAAATAATTTCATCAAAAAGAGTTAAACATTTACCATTTTACAGTATTCCTCAAGACATCAATTTACATATTTTATGAACAATTTTCAATATCTTGGTATTTTCTTTTGTAAATCTTTTTTTCTTTCTAACATGATTATTTGAAGTGGTAAATCATATTCTAACCAACACGTTTTAAAGTAATTGTCATGCCCCCAATCTGCCAATAAAAGTCTAGCACTGTAGCAGGAACAGACTTTCCCACCATTTTCAGTTACTTAAGTTCGGAAAGAAATTTAAATAATTATAGAAACTGATCAAAGTATTGAGCTGTCCGGCAGGTCATTTGGTCATACATCCCAAATTTCGAATGAATTAAAAATTGATCAGCCATAAGTCAAAAATATATATATATTTTTTTTTTCGTCAAAAAATGTATACATTTCCGCAGACCTATAAACTATTTAGGCTAAGTTTAAATATAGTGATTTAAGTATACTTCTAATCTTCTTAGATCTGTTACATTAGTTGTAGTGCTCCTTAAAATTTCAAACAGTCAGACCTGACCTGATATAAGCAGGTCGGATCAGACTTTTCCCCTTTATTTTCTTTATTCTGAAAACCACAAATAATTTGGATCAATTTTCCCTTATCAATGGCTCCATTGTATTCGTTCTCCTGTTGGTCCTGAGATGTTGTGGAAGTTGGTGTTGAGTATCATAATATAAAGGATGAAGTTCTTATTGTGTAGTTTAGTGATTATTTTAATTTTAATTAGGATAAGTGGTCTCATTATTTGCTGCAGTAAGTTTATTTGCTGGAACAAATTTTTAAGGAGAAGGACAAGTCATGAATGCTTACCGATTAAAATCGGCCACAGTCCATGATTTTAATCTCAGCCCTTGATAATGTATCCCTAACCTCTTTCAAAACTAAGCTTAAAACTTTTTTGTTTAAAAAGACATTAATCCAATGTGCAGCTTGAACCATTGTATTTATATTTATGTTGTCATTTCTGTATTCTTATTTTTGTTTTCTTATCTAATTTCCTTGTATGTGTAGCGCTTTTTAAATGTTTTTACAAAATTAGCGCTATATAAATGTATGTATTATTTATTTATTTATCTATTCCTGTTTCTATTCCTCATAGAAACATCTACAAGAATGTGGCTAAGATCACTTAGGAAGGCAAGTAGCTCAGTCGGAGCTTCCATGTTCGACTTCAACGGCGATTTAACCAGCTATTTTCCCACAGACATGCAGAACGATATACCCTGACATCAAGCGCAGAGGTTTGTCTTCTGAATCACACCTCCCCACCCGACCTTTGTGAAAGTGGTCAATGGTTGGGTGGCGCTCTCTGTCCTTTAAAAGGACGTAAAGCTGTCGGTCCCGATGGTAGGAGTTTTATCTCCTGCCTGCTTCTCTGAACACTTCTCGAAAAGAGCAGGGTGTTAACCCAGTGTGCATCTACTTTCCATCCTAGCAAGTTCATCAGGTATACACTGAAAACAAGTCATTGTGACGTACGTTTGCTTTTCCCTGCCTTAAATTGAAGTAGAATACTTTCTTGTGTGTATATGGGGTGTAATGACCAAGTTTAGCAGTTTAAAGCACAGATTTATACAAATAATGTTTTTTATGTGTAGAAAACGCAGTCATGAACTGGCTCATATACCTCTGTAAATTAAAGTATTTCTAAGTATGTCGTGATGAAATCCAAATTGCAATTTACATATTTCGATACTCAAAATCAGACATTGGTTGATAGGAATTTTAACCGCACTATTTTCCAAAATCTTAACTTCATTTCGTGGCCCAGTACGGTGCAGGGCAATCGCCGACGACGAGTGAACACACAATTACAATGACGGGGTCGTCGCCTGCGTAATTCGGGTATAATAGTAACAATGCTACCACAAAACGCTTAATAGGACCCGGACGAGAACACAGGTACGACGTACGGACAGACATAACATCGGCAACCAAGTCAATGAGAATTTCCAGTGTTTTATAAGACTTCTCGCAGGGGCGGGGCGTGTGATGTTGATTTGCGGGAGAGGAGGAGAAGGGGGTGGAAACAATCAAGTTCGTACTACAACTTTACCAATGCACCCTCTACAAACAGGTACTACATCTTTTGGCGAAGTTTGATAGTCTATAATGATTAGGGTAGGAGAAGGGAAGACTAGATATTTGTTGATTCCCCTTAACGCCCGGCCACTGACTTCTCGTATTAGAAATTAACGCTCCAGATGAAATATTCAAAATCTGCTACAGATTCAAGGAAATCTTCAACCATTTTACAGTGTTGTCTTTTATTATCATCCCATTAAGTTTCTTTTACACTCTTTGTATTTAGGCCTACCTAGTACAAAAGAGGGTTGAAAGGTGGAAACTTATATTGTCTGTTTGCAAGTTCTATTGACAAGTAACAGAGACAATATTAGCTAAATTGCTTTAAATTGGTTAAAGAACTTGAAAGTAGCAAGAATTGTTATCAAAATCAGTTAAAAATAGACCCTTTTGCAGCCTTTTTCAGACATCAAGAAGCAATTCTTTACAGAGTATTTTCTTGTGTAAATTCTTTCATTTTTTGATAGTCACTATCGTAACTCTATCAAGAGGCACAGCAAATTCTCACCCAAATATTTTCAGTCTTTACATTACCCCCGTTCAAATTAGATCAGGTATCTTTTCCCACTATGGAAGTGACTGAGATTTAAGACAGTAGGTAGGAAATTAAAAGATTTGCATAAAGACTTTTAGTTGTCCATCCAGTCGTACATTGCAAACTTAAAACTAAAATCTTATCAAAACTAAAAGTGCTATTTTCGAAATTCACAAAATGACCTGCTAAGATACTAGTACTTAGAATATTGTTATCTTTTTAGGGGCGAGGCGAAGCGTTATATGATATAATTCGTGAAATAAATTCAAACTGCAAATGACATATTAACGTTCAAAAATGTAACGATATATTCCTCAGAGAGTGAAACTAGTCGGTAGTTTTATGACCATAATTCATAAGTTTGGTCCAGCCCACACCTTCGGTTTCTATGGCCACGTGAAATATGTAAATGACACAAAATAACACCTTTTTGCAAATTATAGGATGGAATGTCCCCTTCCTCCGGCCCATTCTCACGGCTCCCAATCCCGCTCCCAATAGGGTAAATGATCTTGTGGCATGCTATTAATTTATCCAACACTACATTTCGCACCTACACCACTATTTCTTGTTTACAAGACCACTTTATTGGAATTACTACTGACTTTGGTGGAATATGTAATGGTGATATACACCCAAATCTGGGATACAGGTGATTGTGCGATTGAACTTGAAGTCTCGGGATTTTGTCAATTTTTGCAGTCGAATTATTCATTTTGCACAGTATGATGAATTAGGCATGTTACTAACAAAAGTGTGCACCATTCAGTGAGGATTAAGTGACTGAAAACTGTGTACAGGAAATTAATCTGCTTGTTGTAAGTTGTTCGTAGGCCAACATTATTTCGCTTAACATTACATTTAACGTTAGGCCTAATTACATTACAATAACACAACAATATGGGGTTTAGCCTAGGCTATAGTCTTATACTAACCTAACTGTAGGGCCTACACGTATTACTACTGGCACTGACAGAGAGACTGTTTCATGTTTGTTGTCACCGAGTGGCAGTGACACTGCCTGGAGTGCCAGTGTCACTCTCGGACAGTGCAAGTGCCACTGTCAGACTCCAACACTAAGTTAACAAATACTAGCACTGGCAGTCCTTCTGAGGAGTGTACGTTGTCGCTCCCGATGGTAGGACAGTCACACCCTACCTGGTTCTCTGGACACTTCTCGAAAAGAATAGGGTGAAAACCGTGGGGTGAAAACCGTGGGGTGAAAACCGTGGGGTGAAAACCGTGGGGTGAAAACCGTGGGGTGAAAACCGTGGGGTGAAAACCGTGGGGTGAAAACCGTGGGGTGAAAACCGTGGGGTGAAACCGTGGGGTGAAAACCGTGGGGTGAAAACCGTGGGGTGAAAACCGTGGGGTGAAAACCGTGGGGTGAAAACCGTGGGGTGAAAACCGTGGGGTGAAAACCGTGGGGTGGGGTGAAAACCGTGGGGTGAAAACTGTGGGGTGAAAACGTGGGGTGAAAACCGTGGGGTGAAAACCGTGGGGTGAAAACCGTGGGGTGAAAACCGTGGGGTGAAAACCGTGGGGTGAAAACCGTGGGGTGAAACCGTGGGGGTGAAACCGTGGGGTGGAAACCGTGGGGTGGAAACCGTGGGGTGGAAACCGTGGGGTGGAAACCGTGGGGTGGAAACCGTGGGGTGAAAGCCGTAGTGTGAGAGCCGTAGTGTGAGAGCCGTAGTGTGAAAACCGTAGTGTGAAAACCGTAGTGTGAAAACCGTAGTGTGAAAACCGTAGTGTGAAAACCGTAGTGTGAAAACCGTAGTGTGAAAACCGTAGTGTGAAAACCGTAGTGTGAAAACCGTAGTGTGTGAAACCGTAGGGGGTCAAAACCGCAGGGTCAAAACCGCAGGGTCAAAACCGCAGGGTCAAAACCGCAGGGTCAAAACCGCAGGGTCAAAACCGCAGGGTCAAAACCGCAGGGTCAAAACCGCAGGGTCAAAACCGCAGGGTCAAAACCGCAGGGTCAAAACCGCAGGGTCAAAACCGCAGGGTCAAAACCGCAGGGTCAAAACCGCAGGGTCAAAACCGCAGGGTCAAAACCGCAGGGTCAAAACCGCAGGGTCAAAACCGCAGGGTCAAAACCGCAGGGTCAAAACCGCAGGGTCAAAACCGCAGGGTGAAAACCGCAGGGTGAAAACCGCAGGGTGAAAACCGCAGGGTGAAAACCGCAGGGTGAAAACCGCAGTGTGAAAACCGCAGTGTGAAAACCGCAGTGTGAAAACCGCAGTGTGAAAACCGCAGTGTGAAAACCGCAGTGTGAAAACCGCAGTGTGAAAACTGTAGTGTGAAAACCAGTGTTCATCCACTTCTGTCCCAGTCGCATGAGACTGGCATCTGCTATGTATGCTATAGCTTGGGCTCCTTATAGGGTCTTGTCGAGTTCCCACAACTTTAGTGCAATTCTATTTGGAGTTAGAATACAGGACTGATAGGATGTTAACATTGCGACAAACTTTCAGCAGGCTAAAAAAAAAATATATTTGGCAATCTTGTGATACACTTGTCAATTGTGTAACTCACCCCTATACCCCCAGACATGGTGAGTCATTGCACTAAAGTGGGTGGACAAAACATGTACATTGACGCATACAGTCACTTAGGTGACTGACATTTTTTGTGAAATGACTTACCCCAAATCAACCATCTCTGTACAAAGTCAATGGGTCTGAAGTAAATTGACCTAAGAAAAGTATACTGCAGTCTGCTTTTCCTGTGATGCCCGTTTTATAGAAAAGCTATTCCCACATGCTCAGGCATAATTTGCTTGATTAATTTTCCCTTTTACCTAAATCTGATAATATGACTTGTAAGTCTAGCATTTGCAGATACAGTAAAGAGCTGCATACCCCAATAATGGATTATCGATAAAAATTGTAATCCTTCGATGAGATTTATTCCATGAATAGAGAAAGCTGCTGTATTACTTTCCTAGTCATTAATGGAATAAAGCTGTACTTGTTTACCAAAAGTATAATCGATATTTAATTTTTTTTCTCTACGATGAATGTAACAACAAACTGTTGCATCTAGGAATTCATATCTTCTAATAATGGAATAAATATCCTATTACTTCAATGAGATTTATTCCGTGAATAAAGAAAAGCTGCAGCATTGTTTTCCCTAGTAACAAATGGAATAAATCTGTACTTACCTTTTACTAAAAGTGTAACCGATATCTAATTGTCTCTCTCTATACAGTAGTTAATGTAACGATGTACTGTCCCATCTAGGTATTCATATACTGCATTCTTGCCATACTATTCCACACATGAAGTTTGTCATTTTCACCATTTTGCAAAAGTATAGTAAATGAACTCAATTTCATGCTATTCCCCAATTTCGTGCATCCCATTACTTCACCACCTTCAAAAATTGAATTACCAAAATCTAACATTCTTAATGAAAATATGTCTCAAATTTTATAGATTCAAATATTTTTCTTTTCATTTTGTGTTATATGAGTAGTATATTTTCAAGATTTAAGCCAATTTTGTCGGTGATAAAGCGCCCTTTTTACTGGTACACCTGGTGTGTTTTTACATGTTTATTATTAGATGCACGAATTATGGTTCAATTGGGGCGTTAACAGGGTGAGCAAAATTTCTTTATTTCCAGGATGATAACTACTAAATACAAATAGCAAATTTCAATAATTTATCACTGGTGTAAAGAAGAGGAATTTCTCTTTTCTGTGAACTTAGGAAATAATACTTATGTTGCATTTTCTTAAACTAAACAGAATCAGTCCTGAAGTGCACAAAATTGGGTACCACCATGCTACTGTATGTACCTGACTTCACACAAAGACACAACTGGTAATATTCTTTCAAAAAAATTCTCCATCAAAAGTATAAATACGGAAAAAGTGGCGGAATATTCACCGTAGAACAGAATGTTTTAATCACGAATGACGTTTTGAGCTCTTACAGTGCTTTAATCAAAACCAAATTGTGTAACCCAGGGGCCGAATTTTGCTCTGTTCCACTATTCTGAGAACAGTGCTTTTGTTGCAGGAACAGTGAATTTTCAAACATTAATGTTCCCTTGGGAACAGCGTTTTTTTCACAGGCATGTGGCATCAATGATCAATCACTTGATTTCTGCTAAAAAAAAATGCATTTTGTCAAACAAGATTATCATCAAAATAATTTCTAGCAGTGACAAAAAAGTTTTCCCACCTTGTCTGCAATTGTCAGCACAATTAATCATGAATGCACAATGCAAGGCCACGTGCACATGTACAACTGTAAGCAACTGGATGGCAGTAAATACTGCAATAACCGTCATATTTTGCTGAAAGAAATTTGTACAGTTTTCGGCTTAAATGTTCAAACAGTGAAATCTGGACCCGGAACAGTATTATTTGAGAAAGTACTGTTCCGTGGAACAGTGGCAAATAGATTAAATTTTGACCCCTGTAATCTGAAGTATAACAGCTTTTATTTTCAAAGTGGGATTTCTGCTGTCAAAGTGGACTGGAGTAAAGCCATCACATTACCATTTTTGGTACTCAATACACTCCTGTACCAGAATAGGAAATACATATTTTGCTTGCTATTCTGGTACAGTATTTTTAACAAGTAAAAAAGGAGTGTATTGGTATTAAATGTAAAGGCTTTCTTCAGTCCATTTTGACAATAGAAATCCATTTTAAAAATGGAAGCTGTTTTATGATAAAAGAAGAAGAAACGACAAACAATTTGTTGGAAAATGGAGGAACGTGTTGGGTGTGTTCTAGGGTTGTACAAATATCTTTTTTTCTTTCTTTCGTGTAGAAGTACCTCATACTCCTTCATATAATCTGACCTCCAGTTATAAACAATGGGTAATCAACTGACCGGAGTTGCACCATCAGAAATACTTCCTGTGGAACACTACCTGACCGATGTGTCTGATTATGAATTTGACAGCAGTCTTGGGAGCACGCGATTCTTTAAAGTGGCAAGGGCGAGATATAAGTAAGTTCATTTGTAATAGTAAATGTAAAACTACCATGACATCAATTCTAAACCTTGCAATACATTTTGTGTCTTAAGCCCCGACAAAATCTAAAATCTGTCGGGTCTATATTGCTTACAACAGAAACCACAATCCAGCTCAAGAAATTAGCAATTACACCAGGGATTTCCACACACTTCATCTCACTTTCCATGGTCATAATCTGACAATGATAGTAAACAGATTTCCCTGCAGCTGCACTGGTTTACACACTCAACACAAGGACAAAAGTATTTCCCTGTAGTTAATGTGTCTGGCATGAAGTAATAATTCACAAATAGGATGGCATTTAAGAGTGAGATTTCATTTATTTATTGATGAGTGATTTTAAGTGTTGTTTTTGTTCAACCTTGTAGGCTTTAAGGATTTTGGACTGAAAATATATTGCAACAGATTTTCATCATGAAAAGAACAAAAATCACATGAAAATTGGTTTGAATGTAATTATTTTACAGCTTTTTCAACTTTTAGACCTAATGTGGATGTGTAACTTTTACATAGAGGAAAGTTCAAGCAGAGTTGGAATTAATTTTAAAATTTCCCATGGTTCTGTCCAAAATCTTCCCATGAAAAATCGTGACTGAAATAATGTTAATGTAGTAAATACATCTTTATATTCTTCCCTCTTTCACAATTTAAAGTGCTATTTATCGCACAATTACATGGGGGATCTTTTTAGAGCACATACTGTATTTACCACATATGCTTTAAAAATAAAGAAAAATATAATTACAAAAAAATTGTTTTCCCATGAATTTCTGTTTTGCCTGCGGTTATAAGCACCGGATTCACAGCTTTTTTCCAGTTCTGAGCTCAGGAAACTAAATTATTTGTTACAATTTTTCAAAGAGTAAAATACCCATGAACATCTGTTACATGGTGACCATTTTTACAGCATTTTCAACCATATCGGTGTGCAATGTTATGTAAATTTGTGATGAAAGAATGGGCAGATTTCTTCTCTATTTTTAATCTAAATTTGTTACTTTTAATCCATTATTGCAACTCTTAAGGTTGACATGATGTCATCATTGACTTAGGCAAAGGGGAATGCATGGTATTGTATCAGCTCTTGGCATGATGTCAGCATAGGGTAAATTCCACAGAAATTGGGACATAAAGCATGAAAATAAAAAAAAATCATGGAGTAGAATAAATGCTTCTTATTATCCACTGATATGTTAATTTTTATGATCAAAAAAAATTTTTTAAGTGTTTATGTAAAATAAACGCTGCCCGTCTATAAATACCATACAATACAAATGGTAAATTTTGAGCTCATTTTTTTCTTGTTTCACCAATATTTTTTTCATGGTGTACCAACATTTTAGATTTAATGTGTTTTAGTGGTTAAAGGAGACAAAGTCTGATACAATCATTATTTCATATGATAGAGGATACAAATCTTAATCAACTGCCAAATACAGCAAGTCAAAATCTTATTCCTATCTCAAGTTATTCATGTTTGAAATCGACACATGGGGGCTGCCATTTTGTTCAATTCTGTATTGAAATCCCTTATAAAAGTGCATTTATCTACACAAGTATTAAATACATATTTTTGCATTTACAGTATGGGAAGGCCATGCTCTAATAAAGGTGTGTTTTTCTACACAAAGTGTAAATTAATATTTTTTGTGGGCATTTAGGGAAAGTATTAATTGTACCTGGTGAATTATGCGTTTTGCTGTCCTTTACATGATTATGTAAAATGAAAATCTTTTGTAGTTCTGTATGTAACCATCTTGATTTCTTTAAGGTATGTACTTTACCATGCATGCAATATTATCATATTTGGGTGACCCTGGATTTTGTCAATATTTGAGAAATTGGCCCCGCCTCCCAGGTGCATTTTTAGAAAAGTGCTGGTAGAGTGAGGGTTAATCGACCCGTGACAGGTGTGCCAACTCGAAAATATATGCAGCATGGTCCCAGCGGGCGGCCCACTGGGTTACTAAAGCAGAATTAGCCCGACTTTGCTGCTCGGAAGACAGAGGATCCTTCAATAATTAGCCTGTGCTTAATCTTTACTTTACCACGCGGCGATGTTATCGCTGTTTTGGGTGCCCTGTCTTCGGCTCCGCCTCCCAGGCGCATTTTAAAAAGTGCTGGTAGAGTAAGGGTTAATATTATATTATATATATAGCGATTGTTTTATATTATATTGTCTTTGTAAAAGCTTGAAAGATTCGAAATATAACAGGAGGGAAAAAATAGAATTGACGAGGCGCAGTGGCTCACTGATAAGGCGCAGTGGTTAAGGAGTTACACTTATATGCTGTACTGGCTTCAACTTGCATCGTGAGAGCTGTGTTGTGTTTGTTGAATAGGACACTTTACTTTATTTGCTCCAGTCCACTCAGCTGTAAAATGATTACCAACACTGCTGGGAAGTTAACCAGTGATAGACTGACGTCCTGCCTGGGAAGCTATTTGCTCTTATCTGCTAATGCCAATGAAACCAGAAATATTAAAGCACTGGTTTTTAGGTCATCATGAGCTGAGTATGGATTTAACGTATAAACTTTCAAGTATCAAGTATCAATCACATTTTCATTTTAGAGAAGGCCACGCTGTTGTAAAGGTGTTTGTTATCCACGATCCATCTCTTCCACTGAAGTCTTACAAGAAACACCTTGAAAATATTAAAGCAAGTCTTTCAGAGTCGTCGAATTGCTTACCTTTCATGAGGAGCACAGTGAGTGTTTTGATTATGGGCTTCATTTCAAAGCCCTATCTTGAACCAGACAGGCAGGGTGGCAAGGATAAAGAGGGCATTGACAGAGTTGTGAGGGTCATGCATCAATTTTGGGGACACTTTATTAGAGAGGAGTCAATACATAATCAGAAATTTAACACTCTGTAGAGTGCATAACTCCGCCAGCTGGATAATTCAAACAGGCCTAAAATTTTGATAAGTTGATCCCCATCCCCAAAATAAATCTATCTCAGAAATCCTCGACCCAAAAGTTTTACCCAAAAAAATCTTATTTTCACTTTAAATCAATATTTGTCATTTGCGATCAAGATACGCTTCATGGTTATCTACCTTCATTGTTTTCAGTTTTTTTAGGCTCTCAGCATTCATTTTGAGTTATTTTCAGGCAAGATATATATTGCATCCCTTTCTATTCATGCCAAAAGCAATTGTTTTGATATCCTACCACTAAATTTTCTTTTTTTTTAAGTCCAGAAAATGGATTGTTTGGAATTCTTTTAGGGGCATGAATTCATTGTTCAGCACCATCCATTGGAAAATTTGAACTGGAAGTCTTGACAGATCTTATCCCAAAGCATCCCCATCCCTCCATTTGTGCCCCTTCCCCTGTTCCAATATGTCTCAAATTGTAATCACTTCTTCCTTACACAAGCAAACACAACACACACAAAATTTGATCCAAATGCAATTGTCCATCAGTACGTTCTTGAGATATGTTGGACAAATGATCCACTTGAAACTGAACTTTCTGAATACATAATGCAGTCTAGATGAACAGAGATGAATTTAAGTTTTAACTTAATTATCTTGGGGTACCACTTCATGAAAACTACTACTTAGGTTATGCCTCAGCACCCAAAGTACAGCCATTACAAAACTATATCGAGAGAAATGCAAATGGGAGAAATGCAAATGGTCAGTACGTTCTTGGAATATGTTGGACAAATGTGATCCACTTCAAACTGAACACGTTGTCAAACAGACAAGCGCAGGCAAAAACATATCCTCCATCCAACTTCGTTGGCAGAGTGTATAGATCTGCATCACTTTGTTACTGTAAATAGCATCCATAGAAGGTAAGGCAAATATCAAAGTAAAATTTTCTTAAAAACGTGTAGATCATTTGTGAAAAGTCACATTGGAGGAAAATGTTGGGCAGGGTGGAAGAAAATGGGGGCTGGGTGGAAGAAAATGGGGGCAGGGTGGAAGAAAATGGGGGCTGGGTGGAAGAAAATGGGGGCTGGGTGGAAGAAAATGGGGGCTGGGTTGAAGAAAATGGGAGCAGGGTGGAAGAAAATGGGAGCAGTGTGGAGTACTTTTCTGAAAATACCTGCTAAGGGCCTGCATTTTGATATTCAAAAGTGACCTCAAAGATAAGTGATAATGACACACATACATGCATGGATTGGGGAAATTTATATGAGCCATAGATTTCTAGTGTTCTGTATATAAAGGATGTTTCTCTGGATATAGTTTTGTAATGGATGTACTTTGGGTGCTGAGGCATAACTTAAGTAGTTTTCATGAAGAGGTACCCTAAGATAATTAAGTTAAAACTTAAGTTCATCTCTCTTCATCCAGACTACATTATGTATTCAGAAACTTCCGTTTAAAGTGGATCACAATTGTCCAACATATCTCAAGAACGTACTGACGGACGATTGCATTTGGATTATATTTTGTGTGTGTTGTGGTTGCTGCTGAAGGAAGAGGTGACTAAAATTTGAGACATATTGGAACAGAGGGAGGGGCACAAATGGAGGGGTGGGAATGTTTTGGGATAAGATCTGTTCAAGTGGATCACATTTGTCCATTTCTAGGGCTATCTAAAGTTTACCTCAGCTCATACATTCCTATAATGTACATACTTGAGGTAGGCTTTGGAATTTGTGTTGCCTTATGCAGATTACTAGGTTAAGTTATATTTTGAATTCCCTCAATGGCTGGTTCCCATCACATGATCGGTAAGCTGGGTTATACCAAACACTCTAAAAATCGCACCCACTGCAAAGCAGGGTAATAAATACTGTATCATTACTCCATCATCTGTGCTAAACCATTCCTTTATAGATCTTCCTTAAGACAGTATTTATGTATTTTTATGACTTCTTTTCTTGTAGCTTTCAGACAAAGCGGCCCTTCTCTTCAGACAATATGTACGAAATAATCTGTATGACCGGATCAGCACAAGACCGTTCCTTCTTCCAATCGAAAAGAAGTGGATTGCGTTTCAGCTGCTATGTGCCCTAAACCAGGCTCACCTTGTAAATGTAAGAAAGTTTGATATGTAGTGATTAATGTCAAGAGTTGTAGCTGACAGACACCTCTGTGGTGCAGTGGTCATAGTGGTGTAGTGGTGTAGTGGTCATAGTGTCACCGACATGTACCCGACAAAAAAAAAAAAGAGAGATCTAAAGATTTTTTTGGGGGGGAAGATTTTAACGAAACTGGTATGTTATTGGGTCACACTAGAATTATGGTAATTTCACTAGCTCAGGCCAAAAATAAGCTCAAGAAAGTCACAATTATTGTTTTGGTATGAGTTAGTATAGTTACCGTGATTTTAGTGTTAGCCTAATAATATACTGAACCAGCTCCACAATAATTTTAGATCTTTAAAAAAAGAAAAAATAGATCTATTTTTTTCTTCTTGGGTACCCGGATTGGAACCAGGTAACAGTAATGGGTTCCAATTTTTTGCTACCTGACTCTGGCCTACTTGGGAATGCTGTAGGTTCCGGGTCCAATCCTCGGTGGGTCTTCATTCACCAGTGCTTCACCACTGGTTCATCAAACGTCCTTGGACATCTCTATATAACCTTGCTGTTGAGAATGAGATCTTAAATACGTTAACTTCCTATCTGTAACTGTTGAATATTCATAGTTCTTTCAGGGCAATGTTAGATTTCAGATGTAATTAAAGGAATCTTATGCATTGTATGTAATTTGGTCATGTTTTGCCATCTTTGGCTCTTGTTTAGTTATTTTCTTTATTTCGATTCCCATTAAGCTAAATCTAAATCCCATTAGGCTAATTAGGCCGGTGCTTATCCTCCGTTTCCATGACGCAAGCAGATAAGAGTACTGTACTGTACATGACTCGCTCTAGATGGGACGCCAGTCCGTCACAGATTAAGTCCCCAGCAGCACTGGTACTCATTTTACAGTTGAGTGGACTGAAGCAAGTAAAGTGTCGTGCTCAAGGACACAATGCAGCGCTCGCGGCGCGAATCGAACCTTGTATCTTTCGCATACGAGCATGACTCCATAACCACTAAGCCACTTCACTTCCCCTATTACAATATTATCAAAAGACTTTTATATAAAAGATAAAATAGACTTTTATTTTATTTTAATTTTATATTTTATGTCGCAGCGGCCAAAGTGTGGAATGGTCTCCCACAAACTGTAAGATCCGCTAGTTACCTGGACAGTTTCAAAACTGGTTTAAAAACATTCCTTTTCAAAAAACTTTCTTGTTAATGTTGTGACTGTTGTATGTTTATTCCAGCCTGGGATGAGTTTGAACTGTTTAACTGGCTTGTTTTTTGCAAAGCGCCATGAGCGCCTTTTGGCGGATACTGGCGCTTTATCGAGTATACATTATTATCATTATTATTATTATAAGGCAAAATGCAAAAAGTATATCAATTTGGTATGATCTATACATAGATATGAATATAATATTTTTGTGGTGGTGGTGGTGGTGTTAATGCCGTTACACACTGAACGCGACGCAGCAAGCGATTTTTTAGATAATCATGCAGGAATCAAATATTATAAGATGCTTTGGCTTTTTGCTTACACACGATGCAGTTTACAATTGAGGCTTTCTGATGATACTGGAAAATTTGTTAGCAATGTTTTTTTGTTCAAACTGTGGAGAAATTCGCTTAAGTGGGGCGCGATTTTCTGTCGCGACATGAATTTTGCTTTAATGGGCGTAGAAAGGCCCTTTCAATCAATTTTCAGTTATCATCTGAATAGCCATGCGATGACGAACCTTATCTAAAATTAAGAGGTCAAAATGTTTCTTTTCCTTTATTTGATTCAATTTTGTTTAGAAAATAGGCTCGCCGCATCGCGTCCAGTGTGTAACGGCCTTTAATTTGGGCTTTTTTATGGGGTGACTAACCCTTCTTAGCCCGTAATCTTTTTATGTTATGTTATGTTATGCAAGATACTAACCCCTAGCTTGACACACAAAGGGGCTGACCAGATAGGGCACTTACACCGTAGCAAGGGGAATGCTACAAGGTCACTGCAGCACTTCAAATGTTAACAGAGAAATCAGTATAACATGTAAACATCGTACCTACCTCCCTGTATATTGGGGAACGACAAACACCATAACATGAAGGTGAAAAAGTGATAAAAACTAGGTTGTTGTGTACAAAGAAAATAGGACAGGATGAAAGTAAAAAGGGGCAGGATGGAAGTAAAAAGGGGCAGGATGGAAGTAAAAAGGGGCAGGGGGAGGAAGGAGAGACAGAGTGAAGGAATTGATCCTTATTAGTGGTATGAGACACAAGTATAAGGCAATAGATTTGACAAGAAAACAATGCAATATGTATTAAAGTAGGACAAAATATTAGATTTCAAAATTGGAATATGTGGGTGAGATCTTCAAGAAGCATTGGTTGTTGGGATTGGGCCACAAAAGAACAATCCATCACGTTCTTTTTGCTTGCCCCCTGTACAACCTTCCCATAGCTTCCCTCGCTCCCCACAACTCAATTGCTGAGTTCTTCCAGAAAAATCCTCCACATAAAATGATCTCCTTCCTTCATCATGCTTCCCTCTACAACCATATTTAATTCTCCTCTTCCACCCCCTCTCTACTTTGTTTTTGTTTCACCCATGCACCTCTCTCGATCTTTCTGACTTTTTATTCTTGAATTTCTCTCATTCTCCCCCTGTTTCCTTTCCTTCCTACCTCTAGAATGATCTGACCTCTCAGGCACAATTTGACCCTCGTTGTTGTGGTGCCTTTAAGCCCTCATCAAACCAACAAACACCAAAGAACAAAATAAATAGGAATACAAATGATATGGTTCTCAACTCTGGTCTAAACTTCTGATTCTAACATGCCTGTTTTGTACAAGCAATTACCCTTTGATACTTTTCTGCTCTAAATCATCATTTTCACTCTACTTTTCTCTCTCCTTACAGATATGCCATGGGGATATCAAAAGTGAGAATGTCATGATTACCGGCTGGAATTGGGTGCTTCTCACAGACTTTGCTAGTTTTAAGCCGACATACTTGCCAGCAGTAAGTTTCCACCTTGTGTCGTCTTTTACCCCTCTTGCACATATGGCATCGCCTGATAAAGTGTCATCAAGTCTAAACAAACAATTACTATATTCGACGTAATAAGCGCCTGGTGCACTTACGAAAATAGAATTGCACCACATGTTAGGCCCAAATACTCTTCCTAATAAGCACCCATGCTCCAGGGCCGAGTACAGTGTGCTATTCAACTGCATTATGTGAACTGATTCTATACTAGCCCCACAACAACCACTACAAAATCATGTGAGCGTCAGATGCAAATGATGCAACAAAACTTATTTGAAGTCTTCAAATTAATCAAATAAATTATCTTATCAGTCAAGAAATGTTGGGTGGGTACTTATTAGAGTTGGGGTGCTTAATACTTTGAATACGGTATTAGGGTTGTAGCTAGACAAGTTTGAGTGCCGGGCTCAGTGACAATCCAGGTGACCTCCTAGACCCCCCTCCCATGAAGAACTGTTCAAATTTAAAACACTTCTATTGACAAATTGTCAATAAAAAAGATTTTTATTATTTTTTTTATTTTATTGGGATGCTAGAAGGATTTACAAAATATTTTTATGTACAATGAGACTCAAAAATATAATGGATATTCAACTGTCAAAGTGGCCCCCTTCCCCCTCACCCACCCAAAAAAAGTACAAACATATGCCGGAAACTTTTTCTTTCAATTCCCATTGTTATTCAACTTGCCCAAATTTTTTACCACTTTTATTTTAGTCCCAGTATTGTTCGACGAAAGCCATACATTATTATGATTCTTTCAAGTTAAACTAGCGGCACATGTTCATATGAAGTACGCAACAACTTTTGTCAATATCAAATCCCCCACAAATCAAAAGAATATGATCAATCCATTATAATTTTAAGTGCATATGGGGTTTATAACAAATGTGATTGGTTACTTACATTTGGACCGGTCTATAAGCACACCATGGGCCATGTAATATTTACTTTGTTAAAGTTTGTTTGTATGGTAAGTGACGGACTCGGCAAGCTGCCTGCAGTGATTCACAAGGATTAAAATATGAACCTGAACTGTGTGCATGTAGGTATGTTTATGCAAAGAGTTTCATGTATACAGTAGGTGATTTTATGATAATATGTACGTTCAATGCATTAAATTCCTATATTTTTCAGTTGTTTTGATCAGAATTTATTGTGTGTGATGTATGTTATGTGTGTATATTAGTGGATGACATAAATATAGAAAGATTAAAAGGAGATCTGTTTAAACACATAAATAATTAACCCAATTGAACTTTTGAGTGCCGGGCGGAAGAGTGAATCTTAGAGTCGAGTGCTGGGCGGGAATTGCGAGTCCGCCCAGCGCCGCCCACCGTAGCTAGAATCCTGTACGGTATATGGTTGAATTTCTTGTAGTTTATTGTTCACATACCTAGAAAAAATCTACAGTCCAGTGGGTCATAACTGCGGGGAAAATGGGAAATTATGGGAAGAGATTTTTTTTCTTCATAAAAGATAAAATTAAAGATTTCTTGAGTAAGCAGAGTAAGCAACAGTGTGTATGGTAAATATGTGCTCTAAAAACATCCCACATGTACTTGTGTGATGAAATTGCGAAAGAGGGAAGCATATGAAAATGTATTTACTAAATGTTATTTAGGTCATGATTTTTCGTGGGAAGATTTTGACACCTTTATTCAGAACGGTGGGAAATTTTATAATTAATTCCAACTGATTGTCTGTCTCCCTTTTTCACTCTCCAGGACAATCCTGCAGACTTTTCGTTCTTCTTCGACACGTCAAGACGGCGGACATGTTACATAGCCCTGAGCGATTCATAGACAGCAGCAGTGGAAGAGATTTGAGTACGTCGGATGAAATAGACGGGTTGCTGGGGTCAACAAGTGTGAAAAGGGGAGAGCTCAAACCAGCAATGGATATATTTTCTGCCGGGTGAGGAAGTAATAATTTGTTTGTTTTAATAGTATATGAACAGGTAGAGATTTTATATTCACCAGAAGAAACTTAAACATCTGAACAGAGTTAGGCTTTAAATTACATCAAAAACACTTTTATGGAAACTTTTGATGTATGAAAAGAAGTGTTCAGTCACTACAAATCATTAAGACTTATCTCTCTCTAAATTTTAAATTTCGATGGAAACTAGAAATTTCTTGGTCATATTTAAATTCAATTATCATTGGTGAATGATTGAAACACAATTAACATATTTGAGTTACGAAATAAGCCACACCCACCATACCAACGCAGTAACTAGGTGGGGGCAAACAAACCTCAAATCTGCAATCGTGCATTACCAATGCATTGACATTTAGATTTCGTGAGGCTTGAGGAAGCTTTGATCCATTTATGCCACTTTTCTGGATCTTTAGAGTTTTTAGAAAAAGGGATAACAAAATTCAGTTTGCTAAGTGTTCTGGGTAACAGCTAAGTGTTCTGGGTAACAGCTAAGTGTTCTGGGTAACAGCTATCAGATTTACAAAGCCTGCAGCACAATTTATGTACACCATTTTGCCATCACTCTGTCTGTGTGCAGAAATTTGTTTTGTACAATGAATTGCGTTGACTACATGAGCGCGCACCACTAGCTAGTTGTACTGTATCACTACCACGTAGGATGTTTGCCCCACCTAGTTACGCAGATTTTGTTGGTAGGCAATTTCATGCTGTGATTGGTTGAAAAATCTGTCAATCATCTTAGTCAGACAGGTTAATTCTGACAGGAGAAAGATCCCCTATTGTGGGTCAAGTTTGGGTCAAGTTCTGGCAGAGACGGGTTTCTCTCTTGTGTGTGTTTCTTTCATTTTCCCCTGTTTCCTTTCCGTCCTACCTCTTGAATGATCTGACCTCTCAGGCACAATTTGACCTTCGTTGTTGTGGTGCCGTTAAGCCCTCATCAAACAAACAAACCGATACTTTTAGTCACTTTTATCTTACCTTCTTACTTATGTGCCACAGATCTCCACACAATGTTTTCACTCAGCCCTGCAGGCTGCAGCAATCTTATTCTCATTCCAGGTTTTTCCACCCTGCCTTGTTTCTTTCTTTTCCAACAGTTTTTTAAGTTGTTTTAGGTCTCCCTCAGATCTGTGTTTGCCGTCAGGTGCCTATTTACTCTTACGCAGCGTTTTGTTCATATCTTAAATTGTGACGAATAAATTTCCATTTCCTTTGTCTCATGTCATCGCTAAGGGATTGAATATTAGCTCTTTGCAGTACTTCCTTGTTTGAAGTCTCCATTGCTATCTTATGTTGAAGTGATGATATATAACTATCCTTACCACAAAGGTTCTATTCACTATCAGAGCTTTATGATAAATGCAAATTGTTTCTCCATAGGTGTGTAATAGCAGAGCTCTTTACAGAAGGCCACCCACCTTTTGACCTGTCGCAGCTTCTCTCGTATTGCACCCAGGGACCAGAAAGCTTCACCCCTGATGTAACCCTGGATAAGATAGAGGACGATCACATTAAGGTTAGAACTCCCATTTTCTTTGATGTTACTTAGTACCTACTTATCCTCTTCACTCCTCACTGGAGCATAATGATGCTGCATTGATATGCCACCATCTAATTCTGTTTTGGGCTTGAGCTTCATCCCATGAAAGACCCATTTCCTCTTGTTTGGTCATCACTGTTCTTTTCCAGGTGGTTTTTGGCCACCTCTTTTTATTTCCCTGGTCTATGTTTCTTAACATCATGTAGAATATCATTAGAGCCAATTCTAAATTCCAGAATAACATAACTTTTATATTGCAATTTATGAATTTGTTGTATTACAAATCAAGGGGTAAATGATTTTATTTCTATCGTGAGTGCAAAATTAAAACAGGAACATCATAAGAAAAGGTGTACACTAAAGTTCAGCTATCTAGAATAGGCGGCTTTTAATGCTGAGAAGAACAGACTCTGAAGTAAAACAATAGGTATTGCTGAGCAAGTGTGAGGATGTTTTGATATAGGCAGATTTGTGATGTATAAGCAGGAATTAAGATGGTTCCAAATTTTTAAATACTGCTTTGAATTATTTTCAATCATCAAAAATAATTGCATTATTCTGTTCCAGCTAAATGTTGGTTAAAGGAGCACTAGACAGAAAAGTGAGGGCGTATTTTAGGAGTCCCCATAAAATCAAATGCTTATCTAAAACGCAACAGTATAGCAAATTTCAGGATAATATGAATATTCAAGTGACCTTTACCCTCATGTCCTCTGTGTGTTCCTTTAAAAATAAAAAAAATGACTACATATGGAAGTAGAGCAGCTTGTCTATGTCATACATTACAAAGTGCATGATAAGGCCTAAAAAAAAAAAATTAGTTTGAAAAAAAAATATATATATATATATATATATATATTTACCATTTGAATTTCCCTACAGGAGTCAGGTAGCTCAGTTGGTAGACTAAGATGCTGGAGGTACCGTGTTCAAGCCCTGTTCAGGTCTAACCCATTTTTCCACAGCTATGCAAACAGATACGCCGATCATCAAAGCAGAAGTACATCGTTTGTAGCTCCTACTCCCCATTCAGCTGTTGAGAGAAGTGGCAATGGTTGAATGGCACTCCCCTCTGTCCTTCGGAGGGAACGTTTAGCCGTCGGTCCCAATGGTAGGACAGTCACACCCTACCTGGTTCTCTGAACACTATTCGTGAAGAGAAGCGTGCAGACGCGGTGTTCATTCACTTCCCGGAGCTAAAGGATGGATGATGCACCATTTGGCAGCTTTCCCCTATACTAATGCTCTGATGTTTGTTCATTATTATTAAATGTTTTCAAATGTATTCATAATCATGAGCCAATGGATGGATGATGTAATCCTTCTCTTTCTCTACCCGCCATTCCGGGGCATTTTGTTCCATCTCCCAAACTATGGAATGACCTGCCTGATTCAGTAAAGTCTAATTCATCATTTATGTTTGTAAAACTCTTTTCAAGCTGGCCTTTAACTAATTTTTATTTTTATTCTTCTTTGCTTCTTTTGGCAGTTTTTCAGTGTGTTTTATTATTTTACATCTTGAGAAAGGGTGAATATCTTTTAGTAATGGCACTGTAAAACTTTAATATACTATTATTATTACAGTACAATGATGCCTTATTTTCCAAAGCAAGTAAAAATGTGCTTTCTTTCCCCTTTAACTTATTCAATTGTGTTTAAAAAATCTCTTGCAGAGCTGCGTACATTTAGTGTGCAACTGCCTTTTCCCTGTGGCAGTAATTTGGTGGATGTGATTTGTCTGCCTGTGGCAGGATAGGGTGTGGTAAGTGACCCTTACTCTGAGGCAAGGAAAATAGAGGGGTGCGGTTTGTCTACCTGCCATAGGAGAAGGGTAAATGCTTACCCTTATCAATGCTCGCCCTTATCAATGCTCGCCCTTATCAATGCTTACCCTTATCAATGCTTACCCTTATCAATGCTTACCCTTATCAATGCTTACCCTTATCAATGCTTACCCTTATCAATGCTTACCCTTATCAATGCTTACCCTTATCAATGCTTACCCTTATCTTGTGGCAAGACTAATAGGAAGGTCTGGTTTGTCCACCTGTCGCCGGATTTGAGTTAACTTCCATTATATTTTATCCTTTGTTTTGTTAGGAACTGGTGATTAGTATGTTCCAAAAGGACCCGGCCAAGCGTCTAACGGCAGAACAGTATTTGAAAAAGTGCAGAGGTCAAGCCTTCCCAGAATATTTCTACGCCTACCTGAAAGTGTATCTTGGAAAATTTGCGGAATTTCCCATTTTCCCTGCTGACGAGAAGTTATCAATGTGAGGAAATTCTTTGACTTGTGTCTATCTCTTGTGTCTATTTCATCTTGCAAATTAAGTAATTGACAGTTTTATCAGTCTTAGTACTGTAATAGCTACTGAAGGGTTTGAAAATATATATGAAGATCTTGTCAAGGATTATATATTTTTTTTGTTAAGCAAAACACAGAAAGCTTTCTTTGCTATGAAATGTTTACAAACATCAAAATTTGTTACAAACCTCAACAGAGGCTGATCCAGAGAGGTCAGAGTTGCTCTTTTTCTGGTCAAGGTCATTTTAATTAATCTTTTTGAGCTTTGTATACACTGGCCTCATTTTCATGCTCACTATTAAAACTCTGTATGCTTGGTGGACCCCCCCCTCCCCTTTCTTCCTTTCTTGGTGGACCTCCCCTTTCCAAAAATCTTGCAACAAGCCATTGCTCACTTTACACAAAATGAGTTACAAACAGTAAACATGTAATTGATACATCACAATTTTGCATATGTTACCAGTTACCAGGAGGTCGCAGCTACCGAAGGTAGATGTGCGGTCATCCGTTTCCAGTAGAGGCGATCATCTGCATGTCTCACACACTTCTTAAGGTTAAAACCTGTCCAATTTTTGATGTCAGTCAGCCAGGTCCTCCATGGTCTGCCTCGAGCCTGTCAGCCATTCACCTTTCCCGTAATGAGTAGCTTTTGAAGTTTGTCTCCCCTCACAGCATGTCCAAAATACTTGAGTTTTCTTTGGGCTATCAGGTTATTGAGGTTTAAGCATTTTTCCTTTACTATGATTAAAACATCTTTGTTACTCATATGTGTTGTGTATTAGACTTTAATCATTTTCCTGTGAAGCCATATTTCAAACACATCAATCTTCTTCATTATATGTGGGTTTAAAGTCCAGGTTTCACTAGAATATAGGAAAGTTGACAAAACATAGCATCTATTGAGCCGCTTTCTAGTTGTTATTTTTATTGATTTATAAGTTAAAATGTCTTCATGTTTGATGAATCTTTGCCTGGATTTTTCAATTCTTGTTGTTATCTCTGTGTCTGTTGTTCCATCCTCTGTAATTAATTGACCTAAGTACTTGAACGTCTTAACCTGTTCTTAGCACATTTCCTTACATTTGCATATGTAGACATGTGAAAATTACTACAACAAAATTGCAAAATGGTCAATTTCTACCTAGTTTTGACAGGGCTTTTTGCTTGTCTATTTAGCTTTTTATGCAATTTGGCTAAGGTTGCACCTACTACTGCACCTTTTCAGATACCTTTAATGTAGTTAGGGTGTTTCCAGCTGACGTCATTAGATCACATGACTTTGTTTACATTGCCATTTTGTAGGACGAGAACACTGTCATCTAATGTACACTTATTTAAACTTACATATGTTTGCATGTTGTTATATAAAATTATTTTTTAAAGATAATTTTGCTGGAATCTTGCTGTGCCATAGGTTGCACTAATAGATGTGTGCTGGGGATTAAAAAGATGTTTTCTCGATTTCCATCTGAACCTGATGGACGTTTGAAGTGGGTTTGTGCTGTATGACACGACAGCTTTCAAGCTATGGTTCACACTAGGATTTGCAACGAGCACTTTATATAAAATATGTAGGCCATGTCTGAGTATAACGAACGTAAAAGTTACTATTTGTATACAATCTGTTGTCAGCGGGGTTTGGAGGTTGGAGTGTATAAGGAGAGGGTAATGGTTACTACCACAGAAATCAGCAGTGATCTTTCAGCTAAAATCAAGGAGGAGGTTGGGGAAACAGATATACAGGTCATATATATACTTGTATATTTAAAACTTCAGGAAAATACGAAGTAAAATCGGAAACGAATATAAAAAAATTTAAATCAGTAAAATTTGCTGAACTGGTAGGTAGGTTAGCATGCAGTATGAGTTTTGTACCTGTGATGTGACTGAGCTGTGTGAAGTCGCGTGAAACGCAATGACGCTTTCCCCTACAAAATGGCTGCCAGTTGACTTAAAAGTCATGTGATGAAATCCCTCTATACAGTGTAATAGTTATATTTTTACTTCTACACATCATTAGATGCCACTATTTCTCCTAGTTAATTTATGCAGCTTTAAAATACGCTATCAATGATGCTTTACTTTCAGATTGGTAAAAGATATGAGAACTATTATCGCCACCCTTTGTCCACCCAACGAAGATGGTACTCCCAACAGGGACAGCAGCAATGGTATGGTCATCATTCTGTCACTGGTCACTTCTTGCCTAAGGACCTTGAAGGTGTGTACCCTTTGACAAAACATCTCACTTGTTATGAACTTTAAATTGACTCAAATCTGAGTCACCTAACTTTAAATGAACCTTTTCTTTTTTAGATTATCATTTCTATTTCTGGAGGAAGCTAACACTTAATTTTCTTACTAATCTAACATCTTTTAATTTTCCTAAGCAATTATGACTCCTTTCAAATATGACTCATAACCCTCTTTCAAATATGACTCATAACCCTCTTTCAATTATGACTCATAACCCTCTTTAAAATATGACTCACACTTTCAAAGTGACGTCAATTCAAACAACCACCCATCTATTTTTAATTCGTTATTTGTTCAGAACATATCATGATTAATGTTAAGTTTTACCAACCTGGTTGATAATGTCTTGATAGAACTCCCATTGAAATATTGACGCCCCGCGGACATTTAATAAACCAGTTGTAAAGCATTGGTTGAGACCCACTGGGGATTGTATCCATGAAATATTACAATACCTTCTTCTTTAATTGCAAATGATTGCTCCTTCAACCTTCTCTTTCTCCTCCCATCTTGTTGTACTTTTGCATTGTTTAGTTTGCCTTTGTGTATATTGCACCAATATAGTTTTTTGATATAATGTAACCACTTCAGCACTTTTTGATCTTTGCTGTCAATGTACTCAAAAGTTTCATCATACAATCATAAATTTTTTAAGAAAATTTTTTATTAATCACTTTTACATCAATTTAAGTCTATAAAGCTATTTAGAAAACGTCTCAAGAAAGTATTACATTTGCACTTCCTAATCAACTTTATTATTCTTCACACTAGTATATGATGATTTAAGGTAGGTAAGGTGAGGAAGGAGAGATGGGAGGTGGAAATGGAATTTGTGGAATACAGGGATTAAGGATACAAGCAAAAACAAAAAATGGGGTGGTGGGGAGAATGGCAAGTTATGTCTACAATTTGTGACTTATCTTTTTTTCTAAAAGGGACTAAGGATACGAGCAAAAAAATGACATCTTTTTCTTAAAGGGACTAAGGATACGAGCAAAAAAATGGGGAGAGTGGCGACTTATGTCTACAATTTGTGACTTATCTTTTTTAAAAGGATTAAGAATACTAGCAAAAAAAAAAAAATGGGGGGGAGGATGGCGAGTTATGTCTACAATTTGTGACTTATCTTTTTTTCTAGTCTGTCTGAAAGTATATACTAGGGAGTGTTTTACCTTGTTAGGCCCTTCAGAGGTTTTTGTAAACACTTTGTATTATTGCCATTATAATTTATTACTATGAAATTATTTTAATCAATTTTGTTGGAAATATATTTGCATATTATGTAAATATGATGAAAGAATTATTGCCAAGAAACAAAAGATAAATGAATGAAATTTCTCTTCAGTTTTGTATGTCCAAGCTGGCAGTACTAAAAATCCTGAATGCAATCTCCAAGCACCTCCCAGATGACCTCATACTGGACAGGGTCATTCCTCACATTGTAAGTTGTCTTATTTGCATTTTTGATTCCATTACTATCAGTATCATTAATCTATGCAGTCGTCTGCACAGCATATTTATGTACTGTATGTGTGTGTATGTCTGTGATGCTTTTCTTGTAAACATGATATCTTCCAAACAGTACATCTATACCATGTCATATTTGGCACATAGATGCATCATGAGCCATAGATGTTCCCTATTGTTTTTAGTGTTGATATCATGCATATTAATGAGTGGGCGGGGCAAAATGTAATTTTTTCAAATGTTCATATTTTGATAATCATATATCTGTTTTGCATCTTCTTCGGCATAAATATGGTGTTAGGGTGGTGTAGATGTCCATCTTATCAGAATGTTCAAAATCACTGATATGAGTTGTGGGCGGGGCATAATGTGGTTTTACTGATAACAGCTTGTAACCATGGTATCTCGTGAAACATACATCAGTGGCATGTCAAATTTGGCACATTGATTAATCATGACTCAAAGATGGTCCGTATTGTTTTTGGTGTCGATATCGTGCATATTAATGAGTAGGTGGGGCTTAATCTTGAACTTCTCAAATCTTTACAAGTGCATTCCAGTTTTGTTTCTTCTGTGGCATGCTTATGTCGTTAGATGGTATGCACATGCTTATAATGTTAAAATGTCATATTTAATTTAATGTAGTTTTAAATTAAATAATATATATCTTGACTCCACTCGCAACCTTTAAATTTCTAATAAATTAATCTCTTTTATACTGTTGTGAATTACTAACCCGTTCATAAACCTACATTCCTTTGTTTATTGTTTGTAATAGCATAGTTGTTCTCCAAGGACAAAGACTTTACTCTCTCTGTACTCTAGCACCATGATTTTCTAATACCCTCCTGGCACATTAGACTCGGACTCTCACAGTGCCATTAAACCTCAACAAACACAATTGCTGAGTTGTTCCAGAAACATCCTCCGGATAAAATTATCTCCTTTCTTCATCATGCTTCCCTCTACAACCATATTTAATTCTCCTCTTCCACCCCCTCTCTACTTTGTTTTTGTTTCACCCATGCACCTCCTCTCTTGATCACAGCTTTCTGACTTTTTGTTCTGGAATTTCTCCCAGTCTCCACCTGTTTCCTTTCCTTCCTACCTCTAGAATGATATGACCTCTCAGGCACAATTTGATCCTCGTTGTCGTGGTGCCATTAAGCCCTCATCAAACAAACAAACAAACTCAACCAACAAACATCTTAGTTCTTATTTAAGTAGTAGCTGAGACCTTTCCACTTGCAAATTCCAGTGTTGTAAAAGAAAGTTAACGAGCCATAATTAATCAATTTTACTGAGTTATTGAATCTTATTTCATGCTCTGCCACTGAATGCATTAGTTAAGTTGTCGTCCAAGTTTGGCTTGTGTGATAGAGTACAAGTTGACTAACAACATCCTTTTATACTTAGCGCCATTGTAAATTTATTTTGTTTGACTTGTACAACTTGTACAACTTGTACAACTTGTACTACTTTTACTACTTGTACAACTTGTACTACTTGTACACAAAAGCAAATAAAATGACTATAATTGAATGGAATCAAAATTATTCAATTATTAACCCTTACTCTTCCAGCACTTTTTAGAAAACACGCTTGCAAGGCGGAGTCAAAGATGAGGCACCCAAAACGGCGATAATATCGCCGCGTGGTTGAGTGAAGGTTAAGCACAGGCTGATTATTGAGGGTCCTCTGTCTTCTGAGCAGCATAGTTGGGCTGTTCCACTTCAGTGACCTGGTGGGCAGCCCACCAGGATCATACTGCATATATGTTTGAGTTGGCACACTTGCCGCGGGCTGATTAACCTTTACTGTACCAACTTGTTTTTAAAAACGCACTTGCGAGGCGGAGTCAAAGATGGGGCACCCAAAACGGCAATAATATTACGCCGTTTGGTGAGTAAGGGTTAGTTAAAGTGGCAAAGATAAGATGCAATGATTTTTGTATTGTTTGTGTTGTTAACAGTTAGTGTTGTTAACAGTTATTGTTGTTAACAGTTAGTGTTGTTAACAGTTAATGTTGTTAACAGTTAGTGTTGAAAACAGTTAGTGTTGTTAACAATTAACAACTAATTGCTCATAACTCTTTAAAAGGTTTAGTAAAACTTTAAAACGATTAATTGCAAACATACTATATTGGTGGTGCTCTTCAAAAACTAAATTGAGGTACGATCTGTAAATTATTTTGTAACATCTGCTGTCAGACCAGGTAATAACACTTCAGCAGTGCTAATTTAGGTAAGGCCAAAAATCGGCAACATTTTTTGCTGGTATTTTATTTCTTCACCTGTTTGAAGGTTATCCAATCCCCGGATCTTTATTTTCAACTAGTTTTATTAATTATTTTTAATTATTTTGATTTTAAGACATGATATTTGCATTTTAGTGAGATTTTTGGCCTCTTGATTTCTAAGAATGCAGGGTATTTTTGTGTTGGAGTTGTACCAGTTCCATGAAAATTTCATTAAACACTTAAAAGATTATTCTTTATTAAGATTTTAAGGTGAAGATTGGTTGCAATTAATCGCTAAACGCTCACAAATTTTGGAGATTAAACGTTTAGTGAATCAATCACAAATCAAAAGCACTAAGTTGTTCATCAAATACAGTGCTGCTTACTATCATAGCAGCACTAGCTGTGATAAAACACTGATTTTCAAATCTTTCCTTACAGTTATATTTCATAAATGATGAATATCCGAGGGTACGGGCGGAGGCGATTCAGAGTGTTAACTCAGACACTGTCACTCATCACAAGTCTACCCAGAAGGTGATTTTCTACAGATATTAACTCAAATGTTATAACTCCTCAATATTCCACTGTGAAGATGAAATTTTACTTGTACTGAAACCAAGAATGATTTGCATAATCTAGTATTTTGTGAACCCAGTTTATATTACTCATAAAATTTATACTTTGGAAATGACATTAATTTTACTTGTATCAAAACTGTTGAATTTTTTTGCATAATCTAGTATTTTGCGAACTCTGATTATATCACTCATAAAATTTCTACTTTGGAGATAACATTAATTTTACTTGTATCAAAACTGTTGAAAAATATTTGCATCATTTAGTATTTGGTACTTGTATAATATCTTAAGCCATGTCAAGGGTGAAAACCTTGTTTAGGAGTCAAGAGTGAAAAACTTGTTTAGGAGTTGAGAGTAAAAACCTCATTTAGGATTCAGAGAGTGCAAACCTCGTTTAGGAGTTGAGTGCAAACCTTGTTTAGGATTCAGGAGTGAAAACCTCGTTTAGGAGTCAAAAGTGAAAACCTCGTTTAGAAGACAAGAGTGAAAACCTCGTTGAGGAGTCAAGAGTGAAAACCTCGTTTAGGAGTCAAGAGTGAAAACCTTGTTTAGAAGTCAAAGAGTGAAACCTTGTTTAGGAGTCAAGAGTAAAAACTTCGTTTAGGAGTCAAGAGTGAAAACCTCGTTTAGGAGTCAAGAGTGAAAACTTCGTTTAGGGGTCAAAAGTGAAACCTTGTTAGGAGTAAAGAGTGAAAACCTCGTTTAGGAGTCAAAAGTGAAAAACTTGTTTAGGAGTCGAGAGTAAAAACCTCATTTAGGAGTCAGAGAGTGCAAACCTCGTTTAGGAGTTGAGTGCAAACCTTGTTTAGGAGTCAGGAGTGCAAACCTTGTTTAGGAGTCAGGAGTGAAAACCTCGTTTAGGAGTTGAGAGTGAAAACCTTGTTTAGGAGTCAAGAGTGAAAACCTCGTTTAGGAGTCAAAAGTGAAAACCTTGTTTAGGAGACAAGAGTGAAAACCTCGTTGAGGAGTCAAGAGTGAAAACCTCGTTTAGGAGTCAAGAGTGAAAACCTCGTTTAGGAGTCAAGAGTGAAAACCTTGTTTAGAAGTCAAAGGGTGAAACCTTGTTTAGGAGTCAAGAGTGAAAACCTCGTTTAGGAGTCAAGAGTGGAAACCTTGTTTAGGAGACAAGAGTGAAAACCTCATTTAGGTGTCAAGAGTGAAAACCTTGTTTAGGAGTCAAAAGTGAAAACCTCGTTTAGGAGTCAAGAATGAAAACCTCGTTTAGGATTGAAGAGTGAAAAGCCCATTTAGGAGTCAAGAGTAAAAACCTCATTTTAGAGTCTAAGATTTTGGACTTGTTTTCTTCTGACAAGTTTTAATGTTTGAGTAACTGTTACTTTTGACAACTTAGGGAAATACTTTTATGCAACATTGAAGTGGGGCAAAAGGTGGAAGGTGACAACACTTTTGTCCTAAAATGCAGAATTGAATTCATATTTATACCATCTTTGAATTGTGAGCAAAAACGTGATCTGTCATTGTCATCCGACAATATTTGACAATTTGGTAGATGCACAGATCTCACTTTAAAAGAGAAATAAAAGAAAATGTCATGATACGCTTTTCTTTTACATTCATGAGGTAGCATCTTTCATACAAAATTTACATTTTTTTAAAATGAAAAGCAATCATTTCTTGTTTCTGAGCATTTAAAAAACAGTTAAATTTTCTATAGTTGGTTTGTTATTGAAGTTATCTGATTACTATCCACACTTGGAATAATCATTTTTTGAACACTTCCAGAGACCAGCAGTAAAGGACACTGTCCAAGCACTTAATGTATACCATCATGCCCATGTACTCTGTTTATTTTCATGGTTAAATGGTAAACTTCTGTGCCATAAATTTTGTATAACTCTATAAGACACCCAGAAAACTCTTGTAATTCTTCTCTTTCTCTTTTTTTTTCTTCCAGCGATGCTAATATCTTCCCAGAATACATTCTTCCCAGCATAGTAAGTTTTCATCTGTATTTTCCTGCTGTATTTTCACAACTTTCCTTTTGTTTTCTATCACTACAAGTTTAGTTTATATGAATGCTAAGACAATAAACTTTTAATAAAACTTTTAAAATAAAGAAAATATTGACATAAATATGCAAATTGCAAATTTTAAGCAAATATTATGTCAAAATTGCTCCCATTTTTTTGAGCTTATATTATTTCTTGTGACTAATGAAATGGAGGATTTTTTACATATTTAGATTGTTTGTGAAATTTCCTTTCCATCTGATACCAGTCTACATTTTTTTTTCTTCAAAGCTAAACATGCAAAAACAATGAAAATAAGCAAAACAATAATCACTGCTGTAATTACTTGCGAAAAACCTTTAATCATGTACATATTAGGGTGTTTCAGCTGATGTCATGAAGTCACATGACTTTGTTTACATTGCCATTTTGTTGGGCGAGAACAATAGTCTGCTGTACACTTATTTAGGTGTACAAACGCTTGCATGTTGTTATATAAGATAATTTTGTAAGAAATTATGCGGAATGTTGCTGTGCCGTTGGTTGCACTAATTGACATGTGCCAGGAAATAAAAAGACGTTTTTTGGATTTCCATCAGATCCTGATTGACGTTCGATGTGGGTTTCTGCTGTACAACCCAATGTCTTTCAATTATCAATATAGGATTTGCAGTGAGCACTTTATGCCTGGTATGTTGGCTTTGTCTGCATATAATGAACAATCAGATGGCGTTCATGTAAAAGTTACTCTTTGTATACCCAGTGAATATATAAAACGTTAGGTTCATATTGCCGCCGTGTACAAAAAAAAAAAAATTCGCTGAACTGGTACTGGTAGGTTAGCAGGCAGTATGTTTGTTCTATGTGTAATGTGACTGAGCTGTGTGAAGTCGTGTGAAACGTAACGACGCTTGCCTGGCAAAATGTCTTCCAGATGAGTTAAGAGTCACATGATGAAATCCCTCTATACCTGCATTATTGATTTAATCTTTTCATTGTAGTATAATTTTTATGTGGCGGACGAAGAAGATTCAACATCCCTCAGGTTACCCCACCGTTTTTCCTAAAATCTTTTAAGCTGTGGGCTATAATGATTCTGTTTTTTCTCACAGGCCAATATAGCACAAGATCCAATAGTGCTAGTGAGGGTGTCATATGCAGAAAACATTGGCACCTTGGCAGAGATATCCCTCAGGTTCCTGGAGATGGTCCAACTTGATTCCAGCACCCATCAAAATGGGGAGGACTCCACGCATGATCCATATGTGCAATATCAGGTATTTGGTATTGGATGTTGGGAATAGGATTGTGTGGAGGGAGGTGGGGGGGAGGAGGGTTAGATTATACTGAAAATCAACTTGGAAGCGGTATTGGATGTGGGTGGGTATTAGATTACAGTGAAAATCAACTTGGAAGGATTGGATGTGGGGGCAGGGGGTATTAGATTATAGTGAAATCAACTTTACAGGATTGGATGGGGAGCAGGGGGTATTAGATTATAGTGAAATCAACTTGGCAAGATTGGATGTGGGGAAAGAGGAGTAAAAGGGGTGTTAGATTATAGTGAAAATAAACTTGGAAGGATTGGATGCGGGGGCAAGGGGAGTGGAGTATTAGATTATACTGAAAATCAACTTGGCAGGATTGGATGTGGGGAAGAGGAGTGGGGTTGGGGGTATTAGATTATACTGAAAATCAACTTGGCAGGATTGAAAGTGGGGAAGAGGAGTGGGGTGGGGTTATTAGATTATACTGAAAATCAACTTGGCAGGATTGAAAGTGGGGAAGAGGAGTGGGGTGGGGGTTATTAGATTATACTGAAAATCAACTTGGAAGGATTGGATGTGGGGGAAGAGGAGTAAAGGGGGTATTAGATTATAGTGAAAATCAACTTGGAAGGATTGGATGTGGGGGGGAAGAGGACCGGGGTGGGGGTTATTAGGTTATAATGAAAATTAACTTGGAAGGTTAGTGGACACATGGAGGCAATATTAGCTAAATTACTTTCAAATCCAGTAAAAGACATAAAAATGAAATAAAAACATCACCTTCTAGAATTTTCAGACTTTAAAATATAAATCATTGTGGAAATTTTGGAACTGCTCTTTTTTGATATTTAAATACTTTTCTTTATTTTTCAAATATCTGCCATAGTTCTTTGAAGAGAAGTAATGAATTCTGAAAAACAAAGTTGATCATTTTAATCATTTTCCAATCAAAGTGTTTTTTTTTGTAGTAGTGGTGAGACACACATGTTCACCAAATCAAAATATTTTTCACTGATAGGAAATATTTTGCAGAATTTTCTTAGCTTATAAGTCACAGTTACCTCAAGATGGATTGACAATTTAACACAATGGGAGTGGATTAATTGTGTCAGATCAGACTGCTGTGGCATGGAGTAGTGTTAAACTCAATCCACAACTCACCACCAATGATCTTAAGAAGTGCATCAACGAGCCATTAGGCTCATGGTGAAGAATGAATAAAGTTACATCTATTACCTCTAGATTATGTGATGCATTTAATCCAGCAAATAAAAGAATATTTAATTTGCATAGAAAATTTACATAATATGATTTTTTATCCATATATTTCTTTATATTATACTTATTCTATATTTTAAATTGAATAGTGTTCTATATTACAGTTCTATGCAGAAAAAAAGAAAATGTTTTTATTTTAAGCAATTTGAATCTTCCGACTTTGCATACACATATATCAAGGGTTCTTAATTAAATTTTTCAAGGGCCATCATTTCACAACAGCTCAGGCTATGGGCCAATCGCGTGGCAAGCACAGCATCATGTGACAAACAAAACCTGTCAAAACAATCCCTGAATACAAACAGGTTGAGAACGTGCGTGATTAGATGTCGGCACTTCTCTTATCCACCTTCCTTTGACAAGCCGCGAGCCATAGCAGAACTAAAGATAACATTTCATTTGATAGCTGCAATGTTTTAGTGAGCTGATCTGCCTAGGAAAAAACAAAATAAACGAGCATTTTGCGATTTTTACCGATCTCATTCGGATCAATCTTACATGCAATGCACTGTGTTGCATTATATAATGACTATTGTTCACGGGCCAGATTGGATTGTCGGGTGGGCCAGATTTGGCCTGCAGGCCACCTATTAAGAATCACCGACATATATAGTTAATGTTTTTACTTATAAAATGGTTTCAGTGTTCCTAATAATTAAGAGGCATTGCTGCCTCATTCCACATTCATAACTTAAATTTCCTTTTCCTCTCTGTGTTCACCCTTCAGTTTGATTCTTATTACATTTCTTTTTCTTTCCACACCATTCTTTAACTTAAGATCTAAGCTCTGCCTCACTGACTTCTACTGTTTTTTGTTTTTTTATGCATTTTAAACTAAAATGCCTTGATTCTTTTTTGCAGGCAAGCTACGATGATGAATTACAAAACCTGCATAGACTGGTACAGCAGAAAGTGGTATCGCTCCTCTCAGACCAGGTGAGCATTATTCAGTTCAGCTCTTATATCCCACCTGGCACATGGCTCCCACCTGGCACATGGCTCCCACCTGGCACATGGCTCCCACCTGGCACATGGCTCCCACCTGGCACATGGCTCCCACCTGGCACATGGCTCCCACCTGGCACATGGCTCCCACCTGGCACATGGCTCCCACCTGGCACATGGCTCCCACCTGGCACATGGCTCCCACCTGGCACATGGCTCCCACCTGGCACATGGCTCCCACCTGGCACATGGCTCCCACCTGGCACATGGCTCCCACCTGGCACATGGCTCCCACCTGGCACATGGCTCAGCACAGTTAGTGTCTGGAGGCACTTGTTGTTGTTTTAAGTAGGAAATGTAGCCCAATTTTCACCTTTTGTAACCTGTCTTCTATACCTGAACTCAAAGTCTCTTCTCTCCTCGCCCACCTAAATCTTGGATTTTCGAGGTCAGAGAGACGTAACCGTGTGCAGGCTCAGTACAGTTTTGCTAAGTTGGAGGGGAAACTTTATCATTACAGTCAATGGGATATTTTTTATGAATACTTGTGTCGCCTCAGCCAGTCAGCAAAAATGAATGGTACTCATATATGTTGGAAACTATTATCTAATACACAACATTTGTGAAGAAAAATCAATTCTGTCCAGTATTCGTTGAAAAATGACAAAAAATAGGTTTTTCTCCCATTGACTGCAATGATAACTGACTGTTTGTTTTCCCCTTTGACTGAAGTTTGAGATCGTCAAAAAAGCATTGTTACGTTGTCTTGCACCACAACATTCCTGGATAATCGACCTCGAAAATATCTTCAAAAACAATCCTTCCTCCATCATGATCAACTTCCTGCAACAACAACCTATTCCACCATATCTAATCTTCCTTTCTCTTCCCTTCTACATCTTACCTCACACACCCCTTTCTTTTCACCTTATTTTTTTCTCCCTAATTAACCCTATTTTCCCCCTTTTTCTCTCAATCCTTCATCTCCTCTCTGTCCTAACTCAAGCACCTTAGTTTTTAACACCCTCTTGGCACATTTGACTCTTGACTGTCGTGGTGCCGTTAAACATCAACAAAACAAAAAATCTTTTGTAAGCCTTTCATAAAAACATTAACATCTGTATATGTCTGAGCTTATGATATCAGTTAACAACCAATCTTCTTTATAGGGGAGGGGATCAAAGTTGCCCCTTGATTGTCATTCTCTCCTCTCTGCCAGTTTTGTCTGCCATTGATTGTAAATTTCCATCTTTTCAGGAGAACATTGTGAAGCGTGCCCTCATAGAGCATGGCATTAACAGGCTGAGCGTTTTCTTCGGTCGACAGAAAGCCAACGATATTCTTCTTTCGCATATGATTACATTCTTGAATAATAAGGTAAAGTAAAGGTTGGTTTGAAGCTTCATTGTAAAGGCCGTTACACACCGAACGCGATGCGGCGAGCGCTATTTTAGATAATCATACAGGAAAAAAATATTATAAGATGCTTTGACTTTTTGCTTACACATGATAAAGTTTATAATTAAGGCTTTCTGGTGATACTAAGAAATTTGCTAGAAATGCTTTTTTGTTCAAACTGGAGAAATCGGATGCGAATTTTGCTATAATGGGCATAGAAACGCCCTTTCAATCAATTTTCAGTGATCATCTGAATAGCCATGCGATGACGATCCATTGATGAAAACAAGAGGTCAAAATGTTTCTGTTCTTTTGTTTTATTCAATTTTGTTTAAAAAATTGCTTGCCGCGTCGCGTTCGGTGTGTCACGGCCTTAAGACTAAGCTTGGTGCAATGCAATGCTCACCCTCTTTAGTGATGGTGAAAAGTATCAGTATTCTTAGACATTCCCTTAAGAGATTATGCCTGATTATTAAATATCTACTGAGTATTTGCATTGTTATGACCCGTGCATTAAATATTGTTAATTATCGTTAATGCACGCCATTATTTTTGGTTCATCCCAAAGCGATAAAATGTATGTAAACTTTACTTGTTTTTCATTCTTTTTAGTTTCTTTTTAATGTATTTTAAACAATCTAACATGAAATTTTTTATAAAAAGATTACTGTTTTGGCATCTTGTTTATATGTGTTTTTAATGCATGGTTTAATGGACTTTG